>OY293418.1:66888046-67067539 GCA_958502065.1 Chrysolina americana | reverse complement strand
GGGGTATCGTATGAGTTTTTATTTCGTATCAAGTACGTGCTCTGTTTAGTTGGCTCTCCTCATCAGATTTTTTGCTCTGGAATAGATATATTAATCGACTTCACGTAGTATCGACGTTGTAAGTACTTTAGGAGGAGTTTTATGACTGTGCATTTTCCTTTCGAACTTTTGCTTATCTGTTTACTCATCAAATATTTTAGCATTTTTTTATTGGTTGTATAATTTGAGCTATCACTTCTGACTCTGAAACATTTGAATATAAAGGATACTAGTCTCAACTAAGGGAACCCACCCAGTATCCTGATTATTACTATCCTTGAGTCTAATAATTGTCCATGTCCATCCAGTCAAAAACCTTATGTATGTGTGGCGTCGTCCCCCGTTTCAAAATATCGGTTAGTTCCTGACCAGGTCTATTAAAAAGCATCAAAGTTTCTGAACAAGTATTTGGATCACCACTTATAGACTTTGCCCTCTGTCATTATATAAATTGAAAGGTTGTCTACCGCGAAAACACAATGATAGTAATTCGGCTTGTGGATGATAGAACCCGGCTTCAAATATCACACCAGGGAAACAAAGACAGGGGCGTACTCAGCGTATAGGAATGGTACACAGACCGACAAAAAACAAAAGTTGAAGGAATTATTGGTGACAGGGACGAGAAGAGGCCGAATCTTGAACTTTCCAGGACCATGATCGATCTAAGTGAATGAACCCTATCAGCAGAAGAAACTTCTTTAGCTGCCAAAGGTCAAAGAATGAAGCATTGATCGTGTAAGTAAGCAAGGACAGGAATCATTGAATTCTTATTGAACCACGAAGAGAAATGGTAACTTGGATAACATTAGAATTGAAAAATGTTTTTGAAATTCAGTATTTAGTGGGTCCTCCCCTATTGGCAATCACTTCATTGACCCTTACCAATTACGACGAAATCAATGTTGAGTAGTTCAAATCCAAGATAATTGATCGGCTGGGTCAAAGCCTCCATAGGGAATTAAAAAAAGATCCAACACAGACAATAATTAGAAAAGCGAAAGCATTGGTTCAAAAATTAGGTCTTGAGGAAGGTAGAGAGAAGATACGATTCCACTCTAAGAAACAATGCAGTAACATCAGGATCCTGCTTCTAGATGACCTATATAAGCATTGTCTGACCCAACATACTTCTTTTGGAGTGGGCATGGAAATTCCGCTAAGCCCACTGATGGCGAAGTTTAAACAGCAAGAAAACAAACACACTAGCATTTCATCGATATTCTATTAACACGAAAAGGGGCACGGTTTGGTCTATCGAATGTACTTGCCAACAAAAACAAAAATCTAATCACTCGTCCTGTGAATGAAATCTTGGGAATGTCAAACGGTATATATATATAACCTGAGAACTAGAGTACCAGCCCATCAGTGTTAGTATAATAATATTTACACTTGTAACTTTTGAAACGTCTAGAGCCAATAAAAATGGATAAACGACAGAAATCCCAAAAGTTATATAGAACATTCACTGAATACTGTTGAGAAAATACCAAGGTACGTTCAGAGTGTCTTAGTTTTTATTTTGGATTTGTTTGATTTAAGGATTGCTTTTGCTATGGCACATTCTCATCAGCGTAACTAGTTAGGGGATTTTCAAAGAACTTGCTGTCATCTGCGAAAAAAGCATGGTCTGAGTGGAATACACACATCTGAGACATAATCTAATAAAAGGGCAGGTCCCAAAACCGAACCTTGTGGAACTCTCGAGATACTTGATATAGGTCAGACTGACTGGAACCGACCCTCACTTTCAGCAATCTATAGAGAACTGAATCCGTCCCTGTTGATTACGGTCTGACCTGCCCGAACAACTGTAACTAAAAACCCTCATTTCTCAGGTGCCAGGAAATCTAAATTTCTTAATGCACATTTAAGTATAACTTGGCTTCGCATCATAACTAATGCAGTTTTTGTCTTAGTTGTACTCGTTTTCTTGGCGGATAATCATCACAAGTGGCGTAGATACATTTTAGTGAAGTCATTTTGCTAAGTAATTGTAATTTTGTAAAGTGCTTTCAGCCGACGAAGATGATATCGTGAATATTATTGTACTGAATTCTCAATAATATCAGGCAATGGCGGGTGTTACAGTTGAAATCGTTGTGAAAAACGTTACAGACAAAATCTTTATTTTTGGTAAAATGAGGCATGCAGGTGAAGATCTAATTTGATAGAATTAAGGGTTATCACATGAATGTTTTCTGACCTATGCTAAGGGAAATATGATAAAAAACACGACAGATAATTAATTTTATTGGTGGTAAACATTATCCTCAGAATATGTTTCATCCCTTATTTTCATGCTTATATATCTTGGCAAATTTTCATTTGAATTATTGTTTTTTTACTGAAAATAAATGACTCGAACAAAATAGCATAAATGGCAATACATTTATAATGATTTGTTATGTTAACCTCTTCCCAACCAAACATAAGTTATAATAATCAGTGGGGTCACTTAACATTTTGAAATAATATTTCAAAGAAAATATTTTCGTATTGATCAAGTATGTTATGGTAACAAGAATTTTTCATTGGTAATTTTGCCTCCACATGGAAAAAAATCCTGTGAGGGCTTCTCACCCGAATCTTCATTTCTGTCATAAATGCATGTAATTTTGTTCCATATAATCTCTTGAAGGCGTTCGTCTTCCACAAAAATAATACCAATGATTAGAATATACTTGCAAGGTGTTATAAATATGAACCAGTGATTTGGATAACGATGTATCCATTTGTTTTTTTCGCATCAGAGGTAACAGGAGAGACACTTTTTGTAAAATGAAACAGATGATAACGCTATCATTATTAATGTTGTTGGGATAATGAAAAGGATGAATACAAAAAATTGTAATTATGACTGTAGACTACACGAAAGAAAAAGTGTGGGTAGAACTTAACCCCTTTGTCATGGTTTTTGATACTGAATTATAAAGAAATTTTGACGAAGAAGATATTCTTATTTTCTTTTGATATAATTTTCAATAACTTTCTTCTAAGAATTTGTAGTATAAGTTGAAAATGAAGTGTGTCTAATTATAATATTTGTTGATCTCCTAGGAATCATGTCAATGAATGGAATATATCATATTTGAAAATAATTATTCATCATGACAATCATCATCAACCTGTGGTAGAAGTCCATTTCATCCCGAAGTGGAGTGGTGTGATTTCAACACTTCATCCTTGGGCGTAGGTTGACCAGGGATATGACGACAATCAAAGCCCATGATAATATATACGTGAAACATGGGCTCATCTACCAGGCGTTGGCTATTTTCCACGAAAATCCAGAAGAGTGATGAACCCAGTTAATTCTTGTTGCTTTTCCTGGAGATCAAGAAAAACTCGACAATAGATGCTGCAGATAGCCTGATGTCTAACACATAAATAATAAATTCCCCCTGCATAACTTGGAGGGGGCAGAAAAGTGAACCCAAGCGTCTGAGGCCCACACAACACCGTATAGGGATTCTTTAAACATGTATTTGTGACATATCTGTACATAATTATTGGTTTTTCCTCCTCCACTTCCCCCCACAATTTTAACTTCAGCCGATGATAAACCTGTATAAGTCTAAATCATCAATCTATCTAATAACTTATCACCACTATACCATTACCTCACTGATCAATTACTATATTCAATTATGAGATGACTTTGAGATTTTATACTTCATACAATCATTTCGTCATTTCGTCATTTCGTCATCTCGTTATATCGTCATCTCGTCATCGGCAACGTCGTCGTCCACGTCATTGTCTTCGTCGTCTTCGTTTTCTTCGTCGTCTTCGTCATCTTCATATTTTTCTTCGTCATCGTCTTAATCGTCCTCGTCGTCTTCGTGATCTTCGTCGTCTTCGTCGTCTTCATCGTCGTCTTCGTTTTCTTCGTCGCCATCGTCTTCGTTTTCTTCGTTGTTTTCGTCATCTTCGTTTTCTTCGTCGTCATAGTTTTTGTCGCCTTCGTTTTTGTCGCCTTCGTTTTCTTCGTCGTAATAATTCTCGTCGACGTCATCGTCATGGTTATCACCATCGTCATCGTCATCTTCTTATGAATACTCATTAAAAACGGTCAAAGAGAACACAAGGATCACAATCCGAAACGACATATTGATGTCTTCAATTTGTGGAGGAAATCTACGAATAATTTCGATTTTTATTTCGCGATTCGTATAATTGAATTCCATGCCCTCCTCTCAACTTTTCGGAATACTAATGCATCAAAAGATACTCCAAGAATGTTTTGCTTACATCTCCGTCGTACTGAATTAGTAAGTCATCCGTGTAAATCAACCAACCGCTACGAAACCGTAAAATTCAGCTGCCAAGTGCGTCTGTATACACAGCCAAGAGGAACGAAAGAGGAAAGAAAAGAGGTTTAAATTGCCCGTGGTCAGCATCCTGAATAATATTTCAATAATGTTGTTGAGGAAGTATACGGCCCTAAGTTTATGAAAGCAGCACGGGTGTTTTTCCGGGATGGAAATTTAGCATATCAAAATATTTACGGGAGTTTTGGGTCAAAATTTTATTCAGTTTCGTCAGTTATCAGTCTAACTTTAATATCGTTTCCAGGTAAAATTGTAAAAAATATGACTTCCGGATTTCAAGAACAGAAATTAACAGTAATGTTGAATTTTTTACCATCAAATTATTACAAGTAGGCGTATTCATGAATATCAGTCGATTGCAAGTTACATGATCTTTCAGGACGAGCCGAGTCGATATATACAGGGTGTTGCTAAATTATTGCTACAAAATTTTGAAAAAAATGCGTAGTTTAATACTATCAGGGGTCCATCGAATGAAAAATATTGGTTGAATTTATTTATTCAAGAATATTATTAGAATTTACTGCTAACTGTATATAATAATAATAATATCACTTAATTGCATACGATCACTATACATACATACACAGCTATGAAATATACATTCTATGAAGTTGAATAAACTAAAATGAGATAGAAATAACTAGTTTAAAATAATGTTATGGAAATAAAAGGTTTGAACTATTTTATCACCACCAATATTTGAAAAAATATTAGCATTTTTGTTTCAGATACCCTGTATATTCGTAGTGCTCAAGATGTATTCTGAATGAATTTCAAGGGGATCTTGTGAATACACTCCGATATCTGGAATGAACAAACTACGTACAAAGCCAATAAAAAAAAAAACAAACTACGAACTACATAGAAAAATTTATTTTCGAGGTTATTGAACAATTGTTAATTGTCTCTCCGCTATAGTTTGAAAGGAACAAAAATGGGCAAAAACAAACAAAACTCAACGACATCTGAAACTAACAAGGATGTTATATCACTATTGACTCAACATAAAACATCTATCTAATTCTTTTTCTGTATTCATGAGGTATCTCAGAAATCTATTGTAAATTCACGATATACTCTAAAAAAAATTTCAGCTGTCACCAAAAGGATGAGGCTGTAGGAAGAAATGAAATGAAAAAAAGGAAATCTGTTATTTCAACATATAGTTATCTTAGCATTAAATATCGGCAGTAGAATAGTGGAATAGTGTTTATTAAAAAAAAGAAATTAAACTATACTTTGTTTAAATATAAATACATGTTCACATATTCTGAAATTCAAACAGATAAACATCAACATAATTATAATTGGACATTCAATGGGTGATCATACTAAAAGTTAATTAAAAAAATAAAAAAATAAAGAAAGAATCTATATACAATTCAATGAATCGACATGTCAGGGTAAGTATGAGTGTATGCTTTCTGGGAAAGTGTTTTTCAGATGCATTTTTAGCTTTTTCTTTGAGGAATAGAATGACTGCATTCCTGGATATTTTTCATTAAATTAATGAACAATTTCGGACCTAGATAATGATAGCTTGAGATCTGTATGATCGGAGACATTGAAATTGGACATGTCTTCATGTATATGTGTATCAGATTATTTTTTTTGTATTGTCTGGAAGTACTTTTTTATAGTGAAGTTGTCTGAGGTCTAGTATACCAGATTCTTTATAAGAACTTTTACTTGGATATCTGTTATTATTCAATATCATCAGTTTTAAAAAGCGTTTTTGGATAACTTTCAGTGTGAACATAAGTTTCAGATTCTCAAAGAGTAAACCGTAAGTAAGATGACCACTAAACTGTAATAAACCGCTTTTTTCTGTTTTTGGTTAAGAATTTTAATCAATTGACAGAATTCATGAAAAACGAAGCGAAGTTTTCAGAGAAGAAATTGAAATGTTTATCTCACGCATATGCGTATCTCTCATTATTCCTAGATATTTAATATGAGTTAGCGAAGAGATCTGTAAATT
Source organism: Chrysolina americana (assembly GCA_958502065.1). Lineage (NCBI taxonomy): Eukaryota > Metazoa > Arthropoda > Insecta > Coleoptera > Chrysomelidae > Chrysolina > Chrysolina americana. Next base: position 67,061,179 of record OY293418.1, on the reverse strand, counting down.
ATTTCGCAGCGAGAAATCACAAAAATTTGGCATGTTTGTTTCATATAAGTATACTGAAAGGTAGTATGTATGTTGATAGTTAACAGTCTGTGGTCGAAGAATGTTAGTTATAAAGAGAAGTCACTTTCAACATCGTTTTTCAGTAAATCGCATTCTCTTCTCTATAAAAGATGGCAATATCATCTGCAAAACTGATAATTTTTCCGTTGCATGCAATAAATAGAAAATAAATCGTTTACATTAATCGAAAATAGGATTGGGCCTAACACTGTACCTTAAGGCACACCACACTTTAATGTCTGTCCAGGATATAATAACATTCTTGGTAGTGCTATGTGTTATACCGATTACCGGTTCTGGCCCAGTGAACGTTATTTTGCCCCACCATTTGCCAAGGCGTCCGCTATTTCGTTCCCTTCTAGGCCCGTGTGACCTGGTATCTAGACTAGATTAACACTGTTGCGTTGTGCAAGTCGGTTTAAGGTTTCTCTGCAGTTCCATACTTCTCTGGATTTAAAAGCAGTTGGATTCAAGCGGTTTCAGTGCTGCTTGACTATCTGGAATTTTTTTATTGTTTTTAGTATATGGTGTCGATTTTCCAGCAACCTAGCACACATTTCAATGGCATATACCTCTGCCTGGAATACCGTAGTTAATTTACCCTTACTGAATGAGCGTTTCACTACTGGGTTCTTTCCGGTGTAGCAGATTTCTTAATTCTTTGTATTTCCGAGACTCAATGCTCAGTTTAATGACGGTGATTTACCAACTGAACGTCTCTGACATCACGAAGCTAAGACGATATATACGTTCGTACAATCCTTTCTTTTCCACGTCTATTCAATTCCGAAAATCTTTCTTTGATCCACACAGTAATTTACATATCTAAAGCCGATGCTACATCCGCGTCAAGAAAATGGAAGGACCCGAATTTATACTCGAACGAATACAATGATACAAAGAAAATTTGGGTCAAGTGGCACATCTAAACTTTAAATTGCATCATCTGGAGTTGGAATAACTTAGGGAGAAAGATAAGGAGCGCTTTTGCTAAAAGAATTCACTATCATTCATTCCCGTTATACCACCAAATTAATTTAACAAATTCTCAGATAAAAGTTTCTCGCCAAGGAAATGTTTTACGTCAAATCCTTGTGAGTTTCAGTCGAGTTAAACTGCTGAAAGTTTTATTTCGTTTTGAGTTTCATTATGATGCAAATGCCTCGATTTGATTCCATGATGATTCTGTTTTTATGGAAAAGGGGATAATTTTATGAAGGGACCTTTTGTTCTGCATGTTTTGGAGTTCACATTATGAGTAGAGCGAATCATGGAAGTGGAGTTGAACAAAGCGAAACTACATGAAATACAAATCCAAAGTAATTGTATCGCAGTTTTACAATCCAGTAGAGGAAAAATATTTTCATTGACTGATCTGGCGCATATTATAGCTATTAATGCAACGAAATTAATATTCGAGGACGTTGCCAGGCGACGAGGCGCTTCGTGCCGAGTCGCCAGAAATTTATCAATGATATAAGGTGGTAATTTCCAGTCTACCACCCAATTATGTGTCAACCAAAATTCATACTTGCAGAGTTCCCATGGAAACAAAAATCAAGAGAAATCGTTACAAGCAAAAATTTCATTATATGATGTTTTGCATGATGGCCGTCACAGATAATACCAGAATAGTTCCTGACATTCCATTCGTACACCACCCAACTAGCATAAGGAATAATAAAATATAATTGAAACATAAATCATAAAAGCGCGCTCCTTGATGTCAACGGTATGTGAGTTGCAGATAAAATGGAAACGAGGTAAATATAAACTCAACTGTGGCATCAAAACTGTTGAGCATAATAACTACTAAATTCTATCGAAAACGAAGAAATTCGCGATGTAGGTTTCTTGATTGGGTTATTGTGATATACAGGATGTCCCAAGTTATCATATACAGGCATTATCTCCCTTGTTTGACAAGATCATTGAAAAATGAAAAAAACTTCTTCGAATGGCATTATAGTATCTTCCTAATGACGAAGAGAAAACGTTTTTACATTTGACAGCCCTGTAGAAGCTACCCCTTACTTTTTATTTTCAAATGGCACTCTGTATACAGGCCGTTTCTTTAATCATGAGGTAACATTGCTATATTCTAAACCGTAATAGATACAAAGACGATTAAATAGGAAAAAAGGTAACTATTATGGTGAGCAGTAAATTGGTCATAGAAAACTTACGGGGATTCTTGCCCTTCCCAACTCATACAGTGAAAACCGAAAATGCTGTTTTCGGTGTTTTACGTTTAATTAAAAATTTATCACTACGTAGTTCTAGCACACTTTGAATACAATAAAACTTTCCTCTTTCATTTTGTATATTTTCTGAAATAACCATTCCATTCGTAAAAAAACGAATACAGTATTTTTAGTTTTCCCTGTATAAGTCGGGAAGGGCTAGAGTCCCCGTAGATTTTCTCTGACCAATGTACTGCTCACCACAATAGTTACATTTTTCCAATTTAATCGTCTTTGTATCTATTACGGTTTAGAATATAGCAATGTTACCACATGATAAAAGAAACGGCCTGTACTGTTATCGAAAATTACATGTCATTCGATTGGGAATAGCACATACTAGGTAGTTTTTCAATAATAACAAAAACATTAACAATTTGGGACTTTTTATACGTTACTTAATTTTCCTTATAAAAATGAATAACTGTTTCCGCCCATGTTTTTGAAAACTTCACAGTAGAGATTTATTTATGGGAATATTTATAGTGGTACTAGCAGACCCGGCCACGCGTTGATGTGGCTAAGGTTTTTATTATATTACATAGTAGTGAATTATTCAAGGGAAACAGTAGGAGAACACCAGTCATGGGGACCACCATGCTTTTTTACACAGATGCCATTTGTTAAAATACATGGCGATCGCCATCATTGATTTTCTACAACCGTTGAAATTGATTCTGGAGCCTTGAGTACCTCATAATCATCAAAATACATATATCGTACATCGTGATTTGATGTATAGCAAATATATAATGATAAAATATATAATAATATATCTACGTGTTAATACTTACATGTATATACTTTAATTAAAGATTGTTAAATAATGAAGCACTAATAATTAAAAAGCGAGAAGGATTCAACTGTATTACTTTTACTATAATATGAATTCAATTTATAATTCAGTCTAAATAACACGTGGCCGGCTATGGTAATACCAAAAATTAAGAACGTAAGAACAATTGAACTTCACTGTATTGCGTTTACTACGAAATAAATTCAAGTTATACTTTAGCCTCAGCAACACGTGGTGGTTATACCATTAAATTGTAACTTATGTGAAACGTTAGTACTTTTAACACCGCGCCATCTGTTAGAATACTTACTCAATCCAGTTAGCAGATACCGCCATCTGTTAGAATCGTTTGGGACTGACAGATAATTGTGACTGTCGAATAATAAACAAATAATGCTTAGTAGACGATAGTGTGGAAACTACGAAGCATCGCACAAAGAGGAGACCGAGAACGTGTAATGTGTTCTGTCTCACTCTCTCGCCATCAACAAATAATTTGCAATAAAATAATATTGCGGCTATAAATTGAGATGTGAGCTATGCTATCTGTTAAGTTAGATCGAACTGCACACGGTGTGCAAATTTCATTGAAATCGGTTAAGTAGTTTGGGAGTCTATAGCGGACAAACAACGTGACACGTAATTTATATATATTAAGACTAACTACTGAGTAATTCTTAGGTATCTATTGCAAAATAAATAACGAAAGTTTAGAGCAGAGCTTCTCGATGTGAATGGACCAACTCCGTGAAGGATCTAATGAAATTCCTAATAGTTTTCTTAGTTCACTGGTTCTTGTTACCTTAGAAAAAATCTGAGATGATCTGTTTTGCTTGCGTATAGTTCTAGACTGTTTGCTGCAAAGGAACCTTTGTAATTTTTCTCTTGTTCATTTTCTTATTGAAGATAGTGGTATCATCTGTAAGCTTGATACAGATTGAGTCAAATATATGGTAAAATAATTCGTTTACGTATAGGATGAATGAAAGGGGCCCCATAACGGTACCCTGCGGTGCTCCATACTGCATTGCTACTGTTTCAGTCGTGAAACCAATATGGATTCATTCTAGCACCAAAATCCTTCTTTGGGAATGACTAATACCCTCTTCATTTCGTTTTTAGTATACCTTAATGTAACCAAAACTCTGGTACTGGTGCTTTCAAAGTCATCCAAAGTCAGCTTAACAAGTTCGACACGTCTACAGGCGCCAAAAATACCACACATTAATACAACATTTTCAAGCAACCATGTATGATCATCTGCCTCCAACAAAAACTTGGTTGCTTCTTCTTCACACAAAATTTTTGCTTTCTTTGGTTTGTATCCATCAGAATTTCGTCTCAAGAACAAAAATAATTTTCCAAATTCAGAAAATACCATTTCTGTAGGTAATACTCTAATTTGGTGTACGATTTAAAATAACTTACCTAGAAATGTCAATGTTGTCATAAACTTTCAAAACAAGTTTCAACATTGAAATCTTAGTCCACAGCGAGTGAAGAGAATGAACCTCTGATTTTCCTTTCGTATAGGCTAATGAAACATCTTCATTAACCACGTTTACATTCTTGCGTTTACGACACTCTTAAAGAATTTTCATATTTCAGTAAATCAACACTTGCTGCACATGATTCTCCCAATATTTCTAAAGAACTTTGATTTTGTTCCTCAATTTTCTCAATTTCATCCATGATTGTTGTTAAAGCAAACTCGCGAACACAAAAACTGACGTTGATTATAATACTGTTAAATTGTGATATTGTTAGCTGTTCCATGAAAACAAGAAGTTGAGATTTTTCTGTAGAATTACAAGGTACGTGGTTTGTTCCTCGGAATCAAAATGTAATCTTTCAGCAGGATTACGAAAAGTCTTGAACGACATACGGCCGATATGGCCTTGTAACGTTAGTAACTATATCTTCATAAAGTATTGTTTTGTCAAAACACAAACTCAACTTTTTGAGAGAGAATAGTGATAGGATAATCAAGACAACGTATCTGTGAGTCGTTCTTCGTACTTGTACAGCAAACCTCAACATCGATCTCTGAAAGTAGCTCCGAATCCACTCGTGGATAATGCAATTCATTCCGGACCGCTCACGTGTCTAACAGTAATGGCGGTTATTTCGCATGTATAAATGGCCTAAAATTTGTCTTGATACAAAAAGTTAAACGCTTCTTCAGGACGGATTTATAGCTATAGGTTCGTTATTTAATCAGAATTAAATTCGAATTCAGAAGCGATATGCACTGGTTCCTTCAATTCATGTAAATGTGTGTACTTACTTATGCTGATGGAGATTTTATTAATATCTTATGAGCACAAAGCTGGAGAATTGCATGTAAATCTCTGCTCGATTTGCATTTTTGAGTTGTCGCATTTGTCTGACACAAGAGTAATCTTCGTTATATCCAGTTTGTTGAAGTAGTCAAGGAATTGGTTTGCGAGATTCAGTTCATCTCACATACAAAGTGACATCAACATATTTACGCAACAATTTCTTGAAGTTCTCCCTCGATTTCATGTTACATCACCGTTAACAATTTTCAAATCTGTCTTCACAAATTTCAGTTTGTTATTTGCTGTCCTCATGGGTTGTCAAGAAGATGCATGTTGTCAAGATACAAATTCCACAAAAACTACTAGGACTAATTATGACAAAACACGTTGACTAAATTCTTACTCTTTCTTAATTTTTGTGTTTGTGCCAGCATAAAAAATGGTAACTAACTGCCAATGAAATTAATATGTGCACCAAAAGGCATCTCTTTTCAAATGAACACTTGATTCGATATGATTTTGGTATTTATCAACTTAATTTTCTTATCACATATCTCTTCTCACAAAAATTAAGTTGAACTGTTCCTCCGCACTGTTTGTGAAAATAAATATTGAACAATGGTTTTCCACGATCACCAATAACAATGATTTGAGTGGATCATTCAATTTTTCCACGAGGAGTGGAAGAAATTAAAAGTTCTCAGGAGATAGGTGTATTTTCAGTAATTTCATAATCCTGAACACGAATCCGAAAGAATATCATTTCAATTTCACCCCTTAATGAAACTTTCCAGGAAAATGGGTGGTTCCATCGCTGTTAGCGTGCAGTGTATATCACGTAGGATGACCTCTTTTGTGCAGTGACTGTAGGTAAGTATGATGCCTTTTTTTTGGTCATCGCTTCGGAATTTTGACTCAATGGTTCTCTCAGTTTCAGAGTTTTCATTCGCTTCTTCAAAGGACGCACAAAAACTCAATGTTCGTGATGATCAAAGTTCGTGGTAGGTATAAAGAATCGAATTTTCATAAAATTACCATTCCTCAACCTATTTCTTTTGCATTCCCCTCAAATTCTGTGCAATATATAGAAAGAACAAAATAGGGCAAATACTTTTTCATTTACTAACTAATTCATTAAAAAATCGATACAGTAGTAAAAGAGTTTTCTCTGCCTTTGATTAAATTCGAAACGTAACTTAATAAATTGATGTCTTTTCAAAGAAACAATGTAGGCTAGGCTCGTAATGACAAAAGTATATATTAACTTTGAGAGGATAAATAGTTGAAGTTTCTTTCGTATTATCATTACCATCAGCTTTTTCAGGACTATCTAGGTAATGGGCTAATGAAGCGAATCTTTTGTAGAAAAAAGGAAACGATTATCAGTCATAGTTCAAATAAAACATTCACAAGATTCATTCGTTCATAGTTAGAGGAATACTTTCACAAAAAAATACATTCAAGCTTGCTTACATTGCCTATATCATGAAGAAAATTGTGGTTTTAAACCTAGATATTTACATTAAAAACCTAAGGAAGCAAGACCAATCGCACTCTCCACTTGGATCATTTGGGTCTTCTTGTAAAAAACACGAAGGAAAATGAGTAATAACTTGTAATTGTAGTCAGGTTTACAAAATTCACTTATTTGAAAGCAGTTCCTAATACAAGCACTAAATGTGTGGTTGAAGTTTTGTCAGGAATAGTAATAATTTTTGAAAAGCCCTGATAGAATTGTTGCAGAATAGGCTTCCTCTAGCAAAGTATCAATAGTACACAACACCACATCACACATAACACGCCAGTCGAACTTTATCTGGATTTCCTCTAAAGATGGATGATGTGGACATGACCGAAATAAAGTAAAAGCTGCACGAAAGCTGCAAAAGATCAGAAGCAACAAAATCGATGGGAAACGAGGTCAACCAAAAGTTTTCATAATAGGAAATTTGGTACTGACTCAGCTTATATGCAACGTGGCAACTGGGGAGAGTAAAAAGCTTCTACCCAAATTCAGAGAACTTTTCAAGGTAAAAGAGGTTTTTATGAATGACCGATACAAGATACGGTGTTGATGTAGTTACAGAACCCATCAAACCATTTATAATCCAGACACGTTAAGAAAATTTATAAATAGAGCACCTGATAGCACAATAGAGCCCTTTGATGACACAAAAAAATCCTTGATAGCAAAATGGAGCCCTTGAAGGCACAATACAGTCCTCGCTGGCACAATAGAGCCCTTGATGGCACAACGGGCCCTTGAAGGCACAATAGAGCCCTCGCTGGCACAATAGAGCCCTTGATGGCACAATAGAATCCTTGGTGGCACAATAGAGCCCTTCATGGCACAACAGAGCCGTTGATGGCATAATACATGCCTTTATGGCAAAATAGAGCCCTTGAAGGCACAATAGAGCCCTCACTGGCGAAATAGAACCTTTGATGGCAGCACAACGGAACCCTTGAATGCACAATAGAACCCTTGCTGGTACAATAGTACGATAGTGCCCTTGATGGCACAACGGAGCCCCTTGAAGGCACAATAGAGCCCTCACTGGCGAAATAGAGCCTTTGATGGGACAACGAGCCCCTTGAGGCACAATAGAGCCCTCGCTGGCACAATAGAGCCATTGGTGGCATAATAAAACCCTTGGACCCTTGGTGGCACACTAGAGCCCATAAAGGCACATTAGAGCCCTTGATGGCACAACAGAGCCCTCGGTGAAACAATAGAGACCCCGATGGCAAAGTAGAGCCCTTGAAGGCACATTAGAGCCCTTGATGTCACAATGAAGCCCTTGAAAGCACAATAGAGCCCTCGCTAGAACAATGGAGCTGTCGATGGCATAACATCAGTTTCTTGGGAGCTAGGTTGAGCCTACCTCTGTTCGAAGAAAGAATATCTTTCACTTTATCATACTATTTTGTAACATTTTATGTCGGCAACATTGTCAAAGTTATTTATTACGCGCTGACATTTTTTTGCCACCACTTCGGTTACATCTAAGGGCCGTTGATCTCTGGCCAGAGGTTCTCAAAAGTTTGCCAGAGTTTTCCGAAATCTTCAGAGTCCAATATTTTCCAAAATAATGCTTTTTCGAGAAAAATGTATTCTTTCATTCTGATATTGAAGAGGTAGTTCATTAGTTGTTGGCATTGAAAGAAGAAAAAGTGTGAAATAGTAGTTGAATGTAAGTGTTTATTGTGATTATTTCAAGTGCCTACTACATAAGTGGAAATTGCTCTTTACTTCCATGTATTTTCGTAAAACCATCATAACAATAATTATGATCAGTATTCGTAATGAGGTTAATTTTTATGGGAATATCAATAAAAATATCTTTAATCCGCCAAGACGTAATATTATATTTATTGCTCGCCTCTTAGCACGAAATCGACCCAATCGTAGTTAACGTTTTCACGTTTTAACTTGATAAAGTCAACCCGCAATATGTTGAGGAATAAAACGAGCGTAGCATACCGTGTGGAAATGATCGATTTCCACGAAGGTTGCATGGTGAACATTTTCCTGACCCAACTGAACTTAACAAGTTTGATTTCGGATTGCAGATAAAGGTGCGGTGTTGACTTTCATGTGATTTATTATTTTAAATAGATGGGAATTAGTGTGCTGAATTCACGAAACGATGAGGAAAAATGTATAATTACTGGGATATATATCTCGACGGGTTCGGGTATTGAAACGTACGGGTTTGCTACAGAGAACAAAGCGTCGTTTTTGTCCAAATCAGTATCTTCTGTAGAATACCAGTGATAATGATATACAGGCATACAAGCTTTGTTCTGGTTCTGAAAATTATTAGTCCTGGGACGTCAGGATTATGCGCAGTTGAGAAAAAGTGAGCGAATATGGACCTAAAGAGCACACTTCTCGTCAACTGCGCATGATCCTGACGTCCCAGGACTGATAATTTTCAGAACCAAAACAAACCTACAGTGTATGAATTGGCCTGTCACGAGAATGAACAATAAAAATAGTCCATAACAATTTCTATGATGAAGGGGTAACATACAGAAAAAATAAAAATCAATTATTTACATGTATATGTTTTTTGTGGTGGTTTCCATCCATCAATGGAGCAGAATATATTGAAACTGCATATGCGCATATGTGAGCGATCGTCGGAGAGAGAAATTTTCTCAAAAAATGTCGTAAGGAGTGAACCCCTAGAAATGGTGAAAACTATAAAATCATCAGACCCACTTGTACCTGCATATGCGCATATGTGTGCTCATTAGAAAAATATTCAATTTTACGAAAATTTATGGAGAAATCACAAAATATTTGGAGGAGAGTTACTTCTTTCAACTCAAGATGAACTTTTCAATTCGAGAACGGTTGAAGATAGAGCAATTCTGCGAACGCCAATCGATTCGAAATGATAAAATTAGTATACCCTGGAAATTTCAAGTCTATCGTCAGAGAAAGAAATTTTCTCAAAATAGTCGTATGGGGTAGACCCCTAAAAAATCATGAAAAATATAAAATCATCAGATCCGGTTGACATTGTGTATGCGTATGTGTTGACATGAGAAAAATATTTAATTTTAAAAAAATTCATGAAAAAATTACAAAAATCTAAATTTCGGAGGGCAATGACCTCCTTCAACTCCAGATGAATTTTTCAACTCGAGAACGGATGAAGATAGAGCAATTCTGCGAACGCCAATCGATTCAAAATGATAAAATTAGTATACCCTGGAAATTTCAAGTCTATCGTCAGAGAAAGAAATTTTCTCAAAATAGTCGTAAGGGGTAGACCCCTAAAAAATCATGAAAAATATAAAATCATCAGATCCGATTGACATTGTGTATGCGTATGTGTTGACATGAGAAAAATATTAAATTTCAAGAAAATTCATGAAAAAATTACAAAAATCTAAATTTCGGAGGGCAATGACCTCCTTCAACTCCAGATGAATTTTTCAACTCGAAAACGGTTGAAGATAGAGCAATTCTGCGAACGTCAATCGATTCAAAATGATAAAATTAGTAAACCCTGGAAATTGCAAGTCGATCCTCAGAGAAAGAAATTTTCTCAAAATAGTCGTAAGGGTTAGACCCCTAAAAAATCATGAAAAATATAAAATCATCAGATCCGGTTGACATTGTGTATGCGTATGTGTTGACATGAGAAAAATATTTAATTTTAAGAAAATTCATGAAAAAATTACAAAAATCTAAATTTCGGAGGGCAATGACCTCCTTCAACTCCAGATGAATTTTTCAACTCGAGAACGGATGAAGATAGAGCAATTCTGCGAACGCCAATCGATTCAAAATGATAAAATTAGTATACCCTGGAAATTTCAAGTCTATCGCCAGAGAAAAAAAATTTCTCAAAATAGTCGTAAGGGGTAGACCCCTAAACAGTCATGAAAAATATAAAATCATCAGATCCGGTTGACATTGTGTATGCGTATGTGTTGACATGAGAAAAATATTTAATTTTAAGAAAATTCATGAAAAAATTACAAAAATCTAAATTTCGGAGGGCAACTCTAGATGAATTTTTCAACTCGAAAACGGTTGAAGATAGAGCAATTCTGCGAACGCCAATCGATTCAAAATGATAAAATTAGTAAACCCTGGAAATTGCAAGTCGAGCCTCAGAGAAAGAAATTTTCTCAAAATAGTCGTAAGGGTTAGACCCCTAAAAAATCATGAAAAATATAAAATCATCATATCCGGTTGACATTATGTATGCGTATGTGTTGACATGAGAAAAATATTCAATTTTAAGAAAATTCATGAAAAAATTACAAAATTCTAAATTTCGGAGGGCAATGACCTCCTTCAACTCCAAATGAATTTTTCACTCGAAAACGGTTGAAGATAGAGCAATTCTGCGAACGCCAATCGATTCAAAATGATAAAGTTAGTATACCCTGGAAATTGCAAGTCGATCCTCAGAGAAAGAAATTTTCTCAAAATAGTCGTAAAAATCATGAAAAATATAAAATCATCAGATTCATTTGAAACTGCATTTACGCATACGCATACGCATTTTACATAAATGAATATAAAATTCACAAAAACCTAAATTTCGGATGGAAATGGCTTTTTTCAACTCCGATTAAACTTTTCAAATCAAGAGTGGTTGAAAATAGAGTAATTTTGCGAACGCCAATTAATTCAGAACGATAATATCAGTATACCCTGGATATTTTAAGTATATTGTCCCTAAAAATTATGAGAAATATAAAATCGTCAAATCCACTTGAAACTGAATAGGCGTAAATGTGTACAAATGGCAAAAATTTTGGAATTTACGATAATGAATAGAAAAATTATGAAAATTAAACGTTTTGGAGGGAAATGGTCAATTTGTCAATATTTTCATTTGGAAGTACTTTTGACTACCTACTCGTAATTTTCATGTAAAAAATCACTGTCGTTTATATCATTCGTTACCAATAAAAAATATTAAAAAAAGCCCTGTTGATAAAAAAAACTGATGTTTACGAGTACACGAGTTATATCTATGAATCAGCAGTGCGAAACTTGATGCACCTCCAAGGTTTCCGCCCCTTTTTCCAGATGCGTGCGTGCCACACAACCTTTCTCTAAAACAAACATTGTCGTCCACATGTCGCTGCAATTATTTTCGCCAATTCTGCCTCTTTCCACAATCCCTGACGTTTCCCACGAATGTGGGCCGTTCGAAAGGGTTTGCCATTGTTCAGTTAGTACACCTTTACCCCATACCAATTATTCTGACCCTTTGAGTCGATGCGGCATTGAAAATATCTGAAGCATCAGAGTTGACAGACCTCGTGAGCTATTTCGGTCGAAGTTGAGCTTTTTCTAGGCAGATAATCGGCATTGAGAATCCTGATTAGCTGGCTTTTATGTAGGGTTAGAAGGAACAATAAATGAGAGTGGGTACAGCACCCGACAAAACTAAAAGTACTCACTTGGGCTAAGCTCCGTGAACAAAAAATAGCAAAATTTGTGATATTCTCATATAAAATACAACTCTTGTCGATAAAATTTTCCTGATCATTCCCCCTCTTCACAATTACTCGTTATCATTAAATTTTAGGTAATTCCGAATTTTATGAAAACTCGTCTAGTAAAATCAAAAGAAATAATTCCAACTACTGCCAAAAATACTCTTCTTTCCACACATTTCCAGATAGTGGAAAAATGAGGGAAATATCTGACAGAAAACAAATGCTTCCCCCTACGGACATTGAATTACCTTTGTCATCCATTTGTGCCTATTTGCAAATGCTGATTTCTCTCAGATATTTTCCTCATTTTTCCACTTTGTAGAAATGTGAGGAGAGAAGGGTATTGTCGGCCGTAGTCGGAATTATTTCATTTGATTTCGTTGATCCCCTCCTAACGCACTTTCCGAATTTCTTTCGATTCATTATCGTCTAGTGAAGTAGATACTTGTATTAAACATGATGATAACACTCGTGTTTAAATACACACACCTCTTGTGATTTGTACCACCGCAGAAACTTCCGACAGTACCTAAATTAGTGAATAATCAATTTTCACAATCTTAAAATCACGAATAGCAGTGATATTTTGGTGTTTTACAGCAAACATCGAATGATAATTTCTCACAACTAACAAAAATATCTGTACGTCACCAGTAAAGGTATTTAAAAGTCAATTTCTGTTATATCTAATAGCTTTGCGTTTATAAAAATTTAACGACAGTATTCAATAGAATACGCAATAAGACTTCTGAAAATCAATTACAATTTTTTCACTCTGCAAATTTTCGTATATAAACAACAAATTTCAGTTTTGAATCTTCATTTTATTGGTACAAAACATTTCATTGCATTAGAATTTGATATATTCCATAACCTCTCTTCAAGAACTCTCCTTGAGGAAAGAGAGAGACTTAGCTGAGCTATTAAAACAAAAGGTTTAAAAAGGCAAGAAATTACAAATTTGTGTAAGTATTTTAGCCTGGTCAAAATGTATAAATGAAAATATCAAAAAATTCAAAAATTATTCAATTTACTATGTAAAAAATAATAATTATAAACCTTATCACATAGTTTTCAATTAACACAAAATACAACAAAAAAGTTTTTTTTTAGTATATAATTCTTGATTCTCAAATTATGTTTTGTTAGTTTTTCAATTTGACGGTTTTATGATAAGAAAAGCTTAGGTTATTGAGATTTGCGATTACTGTTATTTCAGTAATTTTCGTTTAATAACTAATTCAGATCTATGAAAAATAGTTTTCGCGTATGATGCTTTATCAGTTCTCATACATACACATCAGATGTATTTCTTTTCGGATCAAAAATCAGTTCTATACAATATTTAAGTTGTATACAAAGTTATTCTGATAATCTCCATTTTATTGGTTTTACGAGTTAATAGATAGTTTTCTCATTTACTGTTATTGTGGAAAAAATATTAGTATTATTTGACCCACCGTTGAATTCACATAAGTTGTCTGTCCATAAAAATTTTGTGTCAATTTTCTAGCATGATGGGTGTAATGCTATTTACATGCATCAATTATTCTTTGTTTGAGATGGTCGATATATGAATTCGGATTCGAAAAAACTTTATCCTTCATGTATCCTTAGACAAAAAATGTAGAGGAGTGAGGTCTGGGAATCGAGCTGGCCGGCCAATCAATTCCTGTAAATTTTATGTAAGTTTTCTATAAATTTTCTTTCACAATATACTGTTCCCCACAATAGTCCCCTTTTTTCCCATTAAATCATCTTCATATCTGTTACGGTTTAGAATAAAGCTATATAAAAAAACGGCCTGTATTTTCCTCTAGCATTCAATCTCAAAAAGTTGATGTCGCATCAATTTGTCCATACCCCAGATCACACGACTTGAAATTTCGCGGAATTTTCAGATTCATCTCTTACGTATTTTGCTGAACAGAGGTGAATCAGAAAGTGTCTGCCATCGAGATAAGGCAGTGTGAATCGCGAAGCGACCAAGAATTGATACCATCGACTTTTACTGCTGGAGCATGAAAATTGCATAAAACATGGTGCACGCAGGTCGATATATCATTTTGCTGCAAAGTGTAAGAATGTGCTTGAAAATATCTGTTGGTAGGTGCCATTTTAATGTGTGGTCAAGTGAGCCTGATACCCGAGAAGAAATTTCGTAAAGTGAATAAATTTTGGTGTGAACTGAATCTCGGATGTTTCGTCAGAAATGGCCACCCGTAGCTTGAATGAGGTTCAAGAAAATAATAATAAAACTACTACTTCGTGTTGTACGCGGTTCCACTGCACGTTTTTGATGATGGAGTGATTTGTTCCATGGATCGAAATAGCTATAGGAAAGTAATGCGTTTCTTCAGGAGCGGATAGAAGAAGATAGATCAATAACCAAGTATGTGCTTTTCATCGACGAAAGCACATTCACATCAAATGGAATTGTTAGTTCTCAGATATGCCATTGGTGGGCGAACGAGAATCTTTATTTTCCCAAAGGGATACGTGACCAATACTCATTCAAAACTAATATCTAGTGTGGTATATTCAACCACTAAATCATTGATTCAGTATTTTAGGAGTAAACGTTCTTTAATTCTGAGAGTTCATTGCTTCTACTTCAGACTCATCTGTTTCATTTATTGGACTATTATGTTATTAAACCTGCCCAAAAAATTCATTCTCAACAGGAAGTTGCTTAAGCACACTCTACAGTTGAAGTGAGTAATTTTCTTGATCATCTGTTTCCTCGTAGTTGGATCAGACGATATTCAGTGAATTCATGACCTCCCGATCTAACCCTATGCGGTTTATTTCTATGAAAAAATTTCAAACCTGAGGTTGATAAACACAGACCTTTCAGAGACCAAGAACATCTTGAAACTACAATGAGAGAATGTGCTGCTCTGTTATGTTGAGGAATGTTTCAAGGAAAATGTATGGTCGAATCAACGGTACTCCTTCAACAACCAATTAAGAGTGCTGGTGCCAAACAGAACTTTATGGAACGGCTCACAGCTCGAAGACATTCTACAGGGGAAAATATGGTACATAGTTGGATCCAAGACTGAGAATGGAGCGGGCTCAGGACTGATCTCCAGGAATCCGAGTAATGGCATCAGCTACTCGCTGGGCACCCATACCTCTCTCTTTCAAGCAGAAGTGTACGCCATCCTCCAATGCGCGAAGAAAAATAATAGGAGAAACGTTGAAAACGCATATATCAACATCCTATCAGACAGTCAAGTGGCACTGAAGGCCTTGTCTAGCAAGGAAGTAACGTCCAAACTGGTAAGGGACTGCAAAGAAGAACTGAAAACTCTGTCAGACCGGAATCAAGTCAAACTGATATGGGTTCCAAATCATCAGGGAATCGCAGGCAATGAGAAAGCAGACGAACTCGCACAAAGAGGATCGAAAATGCTCCAAAACCAATGGCAGAGGCTAGGGGTACCCAAGTGTACAGTAAGAAGGAGCACCTTAAAGCAATACGATGGAGACCTGACCTGCAGACTATGTGATAAGGATCCAGAAACCGTGAAACACATACTGTGCTATTGCGAAGCTCTGGACCGCAAAAGACAGGCAATTTTCGGGCAGCCATCTGGCGACCCAGAACTATACAGTTCCCACCCAATACGGAACTTGTACAAACTCGTACAAGGCAAAAAAGTATTGGATTGGGTACTATGACATAACGACATTGGTAAGATACAATGGACCAATAGGCAGGCCTAAGTGTCACCGGAGGCAATGGCCTGACCGGATCTATACAGGGGTTTTAGTGAGTATACAGAATTAAATGAAAACACTTGTTTTCAAATATCCACAATTTATTACTATGGTAACATGTGACGCGTTTCGCTATTCCTATAGCTTTTTCAAACACAACTGGTATTCATTACCAATATGGACGAATGGACGAATCATCCTGTGAATTGAAAGAAACAAAGGACACGTTGAGATTACATTTTATTTTGGTGATTACCGTTTATTTGATTCATTTTTATATTCGATTAATTTTCAGATTCCATGCCATGTGTTATTTTGAGGACAATTTCCCTCATATTATATAAACCAATAAAATGCCACAGTTTTCACCAATGAGAACAGGACTTTTCCTCCAGTCTGTAGTATTTTCAAAACGGTGTTTAGCTTCTAGCTTGTATATATATTTCCATAGTTACGACAATCACGGTAAATATAGAAACGTCAGTCACAAATGAATAATGTTTCAATTGCTGCGTACTTTTTGAATGCCATTGTATGCTTTGATTAATATTTCAATCATAATGAAATGAACATGCTTCTGCCAGGTCTCTTCGGATATTCATATGCTTCTTTTGCCAACATAGCATTGGACGCAGATGGCAGGGATATTGAGTACTTTCATAAATTTGACGGCATCTTGTGCAAAAATTTCATATTCGAACGCGGAAAGCAACCCCTTAAAAATGATATTTTCCTGATTTATGCTGCCATATAGCCGGTTCCGCTCGAGGAAAAATATTCTGTTATCAACTGGAATGAGATCAATGAAAGAATGACAAAGATTGAACACTCGTTCTAATATATGGAATTGTCAGTGCCCTATTTGGGTATTTTGAATAAGATGAGGTCAGTTGACTCAAAAATCTACGGGCGCTATTTACTCCACGGCTTAAGTTTTGGGAGATAATATAAAGGGTGACCCATCGAAAACGTACCGAAAGGCATTATAGGATGAAAAAGTATTTTTTGGCAGAATTCAAAAATGCTTAAGATTTTCTGTCAGGGGAACACACTTTGAAGCAAAAAGCATAGTAAAACCGTCAACTCCCTGAGAAGGGTGTCATCCCATTTTTTTTTTTCAAATATGAAGGGGGGGGTCAAGTGATACTTCATTAGAGGGGTGAAAATAGTAAGAATTATGTTTCATAGGTCTGAATTAGTTGAGAAACGAAAGTGACTGAAATCATAAAACTAAGTAATCGCAAATCTCAATTTTCTAAGCTATTCATATCATAAAACCGTCGAACTAAAAAACTAACGAAACATAATTTCATCGAAACATTATTTAATATTATCTAAAAACATGAAACCAACAAATTATCTGAAACAAAATGTAGTATCGTGAAATTGAGGGAAACGTAATGCGTAAGATATAAAAAGCGAATATTATACTAGTCCGATAGAAACTTGCTCTATTAGCTCTCAGATGACGCAAACTTCTAGTTGAACAAATAGAATCGTATGGTTCGGACTCATATTGATCGTCCATTTGTTTGTTTCTTCCTCGATTCATTCGAGAATTCAATTGCTGGTTGGTGATTTTCAAGAATATCGAAGAAAACAGCCAATGTTAATCATTGAATTTCACTGAACTCATAATCCCATCACGCTACGATCAACCTTAGCAATATGTCACATCTCAATTATTATCCATATATCGGCAAAATACTACCTACCTACCATAAGGATGCATTCGGAAGAGGTGGCGTGTCAATCCACAAAACATTTGAAGGCGGAATCATATTATTTTCGTACATAATACTGGTGATAAAATTTAATGTGAGCCTTAACATTTTTAGTAATATCAGGTGGTGAGACAGAAATGAGAAGGAATTTAATGGAGACATGAGAATTTATTTAAGTATAGTAACCGCACGCTTCGCCATCTCTGAGAGAATAGATCAACCGGCGTTTCGCTACGCTATAACCTCTCTAATTTCTGAATATTTTCGGTTTTTTACTTTCTGGTATTAGCATTTATCCACGTGATAATTTTTGATATGACAATTTTAGGTCCTGTGGCATACTGATTCGACAATTATAATTCCTTTGACTTTCGAATATTACGCTTCGCAGACTTACAATATTCTGTTATTATATTTTATCATTTTTATGAGATATATGTTCTGTAATTTGACGGTTTAATCGAATATCCGTCTTCACATTTGTGTTTATTCTCATATTTTGATGAAAATTGGTTATTGAAATGTTTTGGTTTCACAAAGTTATTTTTCAATTCTTTTCCATTTCTGTGAAATTATTTCCTATCTAGTTCGATTCTCTGTAAAATCGTTACTGAACTTTGTAAGTTCGATAGTTCTAAATCATAGTCTATTTCAGATCTTCATTCTACCGTTTTTATGGATTATATGTAACCCTTTTCCTCATCCCAAGAACACCCTGTAAGTCACCTTCATTGTCAGCAATCCAGGCATGTGCCCTAATGGGACCACATCTCACATTCGTCTGAATAAAAACTTCATTACCGTCATACAGAATGAAATATTTCATTATCGTGGCCAATTATCTCTCACACAAAGCATTCGGCCAATTTGTATGCCGTGTGCTTCAGAGATAACATTGTCTTCTTCTTCTCAGAAGTGAAATGGCCTAAGGAACCACCGACGATTCGAGGTAACTTACTGGATTATGATATTATTCCAAGTGGGAGGCTGCCTTTGGTTTCTCATCCCAAACTGCTTTTTTGGTCGTTTTCAGCTCCGGAACGAGTGCTTAACAATATCATTACGTTTGATGTGGTGGGCCATGTACAGGGTGATTTAGTGTCGGTTCACAAAGGATATGGAACTTTTGAATGCTGGATAAGATTCCTTCATAATAAGGATTATCAAAGGACCGTATCACTTTAAAAATTCAAAATATTAAACCGGGTGTAACAGGATCATGGTTCACCCTCCGTATCTCCGTCAGTTTTCAAGGTAATTAATTGAAATTTTGGATACTTATGCCATATACATAAAAAGCGGCACTTTATGACTTACAAATAATTTTTTTTCACTTCCGGTTTCGCTGGAAGGGACACCAACTTTAGATTTTTAATTAGAATACCCTTTATATTATAAAATTTCTGAAATCTGCATAAATTTTTTAATCTAGCTATACCACAGTGAAATTTCAAACTTCAAAATTTATGATAATTCAATTTTTTATCTTCCGTTTAAGTGTGCCATGATGGTTCCGATTTATTCCAGGTGACCAATATAATGCTACAAAAAAAATCAAAATTCCGTCAAAATACTGAATAGCGTTTTTTATGAGCAAACAAAGTTCACCGTAATCGATTTTGGGGTAAAACTCATTTTTTACCGTAGTGCCATTTATTGGTACTATTAATAAGGAATTTATTCATACCTGGTAATAAAATGTGCGATAAATACAATTAAAATTACAGCGGACAGAAAATACAATTATTTTGTTCTAATATAGTTTTAAAAGTTACTGAGGAAACTTTGAAAACAATGAAATTATTCCTTCACATTGTCAAATGAATATTTGTTGGTTTATCGGTTTTTTTATTGTGTTTTAGAAAAGTCTTTACATTTGTTTTCATTTTTGTTCAAAAAACCGCACAATTATACAAAATACAAGGTATTGGTCACAAGAAAATCAAACTATATTACGGGAGGGTAACTTTCAAATGCGGTTCGGTTTCAATGTTTGGTTCGGAATACTCGGTCGTAGAACCATTAGTCCAATAATATTTGAAGGACCCTTGACCGGAGCAAGATACTTAGGATTTCTGCAAAATGAAATTGATGAAGACGAGTTAACTGAATTACCTGTGCATTTACGATAGGGAATGTATTTCCGACAAGACGGAGCTTCTCACTATAAGTCGAGAATAGTAATTACCTTCAACAGCCATTCGAACAAAACGTAATTTGAATGGTCCTGTGCGATGGCCTCCAAGCTCACCTGATTTGACACACCTTGGTTTCTTTCCAAAACGAGAAGTGATGAAAAAATAATTTATAAGTCAGAAAGTGCCGTTTATTATTTATATGCGATATCCCAAATTTTATTTAATTACAGCAAAACTAACGGAGATACGGGGGGTGTACCATGATACTGTAACACCCGGTATACAGGGTGTCAATTTAAGAACGTACCTTAGGGGCTGGCATTAACTTGGATAAATCTCTTTGGCGAAACCCAACATTCTGCTTTTTTAGGAACGATGTCAACTTACGAAACTTTGTCCAGGTCTTGTTTAGCTCTTTCTGAAGCTATTTACTCCTATTTCCTTACAGCAGTTTGAAAATTGGTTGTATCTTTCTCGTGATTTATACGATGACAGGTCTGAATTTACCTCATCTGCGGCATTTAAAATAGCTCTGGCCTGACGAACCCATTGATATTTTGGTTTTATTGGAAATAATTTGAAAAGTGCTGAATCTGTCACTTCGAAAACGCTTCGATTTGAAACTTTGACGTCTTGATGAAAACTCGGTTGTCATAGCAAATATTTGGTTGCCACACCAAACCACTTGACTAGCTTAGATGGATAGTTATGTGGATTAATTTTGAGAAATGTATGGGGTAGATGTAGTAGTTTTTATTTCATTCCAATGAATAATAATTGCGAAAACAAAAATAGTCTGAGTTAGAGTAAATATGATGGAATGTACATATAATAATGCTGAATTTATATATTTAACTTTCCTGCACCAGTACGGAAAATTGATTTTTCCCGTACTAGTGCCGGAAAGTGACAATTTTAAAAATGAAATGCGTACGGGAAAGTGGTTAAAAACGCACGGTCATAGAAAAACTATTGATTCATTAGACTATTCAATATTAATTTCAGAATTCAGTAATAAAAAGACTAGATCCAATATCAGAGCTCTAGTGAAATCATCATTATTATACTGTTTGCAGGGCTTCCAATTTCACTTCAGATTGTACAATATCAAATTATTGCAAACGTACAATTTATCCGTAAAAGAAAGTTATATAAAAGCTGAATGATATTGGCAGAAACTTCGGAAGAAAAACTTTTCAATAATCGTCCATGGTTATGTTCTCAGAGAGATATTGGAAAACACACATTTTCCTCAATCCTCCTCCTAAACTTCTGACCTTATCCAAGTTAATTTGAGAGCAATACGAAATATGACTGTTATTGACCCTCTTTCATGCCTCAAATATTTGATGTCCGTTATATGGCAATATATAGGAATTTTCCGGCATCCAGTTCTCGACGATATCACAATGTGACAAGGCGAGGGTAAGGTTGTGTGATTCAGAGGGTAGCATACTAGACTTTTTATAAAAAGAAAAGTAGGGTATCCTAATTTACGATTTTTGTGGAGGCTTTCACGATGTAATTTTGTTTTTGTGGTACACCATATGTTTGCACTAATAAAAAATAAGTAGTGCCTTTGTGGAAATACAGATGCTACCAAAAATGTTACTGTTACAGATAAGTTGACTGAAGAAAATGGCTATTTATAATGCAACTGTGTCAATATACAGCGTGTGTCAATATATACCGAGCGTGTTTATTTCAAATTGTCAGCATGTCAACAAGAATCGTTGATGATTTGAAGCGGATGGTACTTTGAGCAATGATGAACTACTTTAAAATGTACTCCATCCATGGTACGTTAAACATTTTTCTCATAATGCGTTCTTTTTCGATGTCACTGGTGATTGATTAGTGCTTTATGGGATTTGCAGTTGCGTCAGAATGATCAAATTGATATACACTGGGAATTTCTATCCAATAGTGTAAGGAAAAAAAAAATTACTTCAAAAAAGTCCTAGCTTAAATTCATAAACAAAATTAGGTAATCAGATACACTTGAAATTATATATGTACATTATGTGAGCACATGAAAATTTTACGAAAATGAATAATAAAGGAAAACAAATGACCTCTCTCAACACCAGATGAACTTTCCAACTCGAGAACGGTTGAAGATAGAGCAATTCTGCAAACGCCAATCGATTCAGAATGATAAAATTTGTATATTCTCAAAATATTTGTTCGATCATCGGAAAAAAAAAATTCAAGAAAGTCCTAAGGGGTACATCCCTAAAAATCATGAAAAATATGAAATCATCAGACTCACTGGAAATTGAATTTGCGTATACGGGTATACATCAGAAAAAGGTTGAATTCCATCGAAATCAATGGAAGAATAGCAAAAGTCAAAATTTTGAAAAGAAATAACACCTTTCAATTCCGGATGAACTTTTTAACAATTTTAACTCGAGAACGGCTGAAGATAGAGCAATTCTGCAAACGCCAAACGATTCAGAATGATAAAATGAGTATATTCTGAAAATATTTGTTTGGTCGTCGGAAAAAAAAAATTCAAGAAAATCCTAAGGGGTACATCCCTAAAAATCATGAAAAATATGAAATCATCAGACTCACTGGAAATTGAATCTGCGTATACGGGTATACATTAGAAAAAGGTTAAATTTCATCGAAATCAATGGAAGAATAGCAAAAGTCAAAATTTTGAAGAGAAATAACACCTTTCAATTCCGGATGAACTTTTTAACAATTTTAACTCGAGAACGGCTGAAGATAGAGCAATTCTGCAAACGCCAAACTATTCAGAATGATAAAATTAGTATATTCTGAAAATATTTGTTTGGTCGTCGGAAAAAAAAAATTCAAGAAAATCCTAAGGGGTACATCCCTAAAAATCATGAAAAATATGAAATCATCAGACTCACTGGAAATTGAATCTGCGTATACGGGTATACATTAGAAAAAGGTTAAATTTCATCGAAATCAATGGAAGAATAGCAAAAGTCAAAATTTTGAAGAGAAATAACACCTTTCAATTCCGGATGAACTTTTTAACAATTTTAACTCGAGAACGGCTGAAGATAGAGCAATTCTGCAAACGCCAAACGATTCAGAATGATAAAATTAGTATATTCTGAAAATATTTGTTTGGTCATCGGAAAAAAAAAATTCAAGAAAATCCTAAGGGGTACATCCCTAAAAATCATGAAAAATATGAAATCATCAGACTCACTGGAAATTGAATCTGCGTATACGGGTATACATTAGAAAAAGGTTAAATTTCATCGAAATCAATGGAAGAATAGCAAAAGTCAAAATTTTGAAGAGATATAACACCTTTCAATTCCGGATGAACTTTTTAACAATTTTAACTCGAGAACGGCTGAAGATAGAGCAATTCTGCAAACGCCAAACTATTCAGAATGATAAAATTAGTATATTCTGAAAATATTTGTTTGGTCGTCGGAAAAAAAAAATTCAAAAAAATCCTAAGGGGTACATCCCTAAAAATCATGAAAAATATGAAATCATCAGACTCACTGGAAATTGAATCTGCGTATACGGGTATACATTAGAAAAAGGTTAAATTTCATCGAAATCAATGGAAGAATAGCAAAAGTCAAAATTTTGAAGAGAAATAACACCTTTCAATTCCGGATGAACTTTTTAACAATTTTAACTCGAGAACGGCTGAAGATAGAGCAATTCTGCAAACGCCAAACTATTCAGAATGATAAAATTAGTATATTCTGAAAATATTTGTTTGGTCGTCGGAAAAAAAAAAATTCAAAAAAATCCTAAGGGGTACATCCCTAAAAATCATGAAAAATATGAAATCATCAGACTCACTGGAAATTGAATCTGCGTATACGGGTATACATTAGAAAAAGGTTAAATTTCATCGAAATCAATGGAAGAATAGCAAAAGTCAAAATTTTGAAGAGAAATAACACCTTTCAATTCCGGATGAACTTTTTAACAATTTTAACTCGAGAACGGCTGAAGATAGAGCAATTCTGCAAACGCCAAACTATTCAGAATGATAAAATTAGTATATTCTGAAAATATTTGTTTGGTCGTCGGAAAAAAAAATTCAAGAAAATCCTAAGGGGTACATCCCTAAAAATCATGAAAAATATGAAATCATCAGACTCACTGGAAATTGAATCTGCGTATACGGGTATACATTAGAAAAAGGTTAAATTTCATCGAAATCAATGGAAGAATAGCAAAAGTCAAAATTTTTAAGAGAAATAACACCTTTCAATTCCGGATGAACTTTTTAACAATTTTAACTCGAGAACGGCTGAAGATAGAGCAATTCTGCAAACGCCAAACGATTCAGAATGATAAAATTAGTATATTCTGAAAATATTTGTTTGGTCGTCGGAAAAAAAAAATTCAAGAAAATCCTAAGGGGTACATCCCTAAAAATCATGAAAAATATGAAATCATCAGACTCACTGGAAATTGAATCTGCGTATACGGGTATACATTAGAAAAAGGTTAAATTTCATCGAAATCAATGGAAGAATAGCAAAAGTCAAAATTTTGAAGAGAAATAACACCTTTCAATTCCAGATGAACTTTTCAACTCGAAAACGGTTATGTTAGAGCATTTTTGCGATCACCAATCGATTCAGAATGATGAAATTAGTATATTCTGGAAATATTGGTTCGATCGTGGAAGAAAAAAAGTGCTAAAATATATCATCAGATCCACTTGAATCTGCCCATGCGCATATGGGTGCACACAAGAATAAAGTTGAATTTGATGAATATTCATAAAAACAGCAATCATCAATTCCAAATGAGAACGGCTGAAGATATTCCGAAAGTAACTCACTTGGTATAACTAATCAGGTCTCTTTGACCCGTGGTGTGAAAAACAATCCATATGCATAGTCAGTCCATTCTCCCGAACCACAATAACATCTACATCGTTATCAGGAATCTCGTCCACATCTCCGAAAGCTTTGTAACGAAATTATATCCAATATTTCATCTGTCAAATTTAATGTAGCTACCAATTCCTGAATGATAGTGAGCATATATCTAAAAAAGAGGACGAAACAATGAGCACTAACAGTATAACAGTACTCATCCATAAAATTCCAATATTAAATTTAAATAGCTGATTTTAATCGTGAACGAAGCTGTTTGTTTATTTACCCATAACTAATATCGTTTTTTAGATAATGATCAGCCGGAATGGGCTCAGTTTCATCACGTAGAGATCTGGCGTGCATGCTGAGTGTTCCCAGTGAGTTTGTTGAGGAGCTGTGGACAAAAAGAGGTGGAATTAATATTAGTCTAGTTCACGGATTCCATTTCGTCGAAAATATAGGCTGGACCATCGAAAATTATGATTTTAGTCACATTCCCCGTTAAAAAATTTAGATTTTTCACTTTTTTATTCACAATCAAAGGTATTATAAATAAAGAATTTAAATAAAGCAATCAGATTTTTTACAATTATTGTAATATTCCGTAATATTACTTTTTCTATTTTTAACTTTCATTCTTTTGAAACTGGAATTTTTTCGACTTTCCTGAATAAATCCACTTCACGATAAAGAAGGCAGAGAAGATCCCTACAACTTCAGGGCGATATTTTTAATTCCCTCACTTGCAAAACTATTTAAAAACTAGTGAAAATAAGAATTATGAAATTTCTGACGA
Organism: Chrysolina americana; assembly: GCA_958502065.1. NCBI lineage: Eukaryota > Metazoa > Arthropoda > Insecta > Coleoptera > Chrysomelidae > Chrysolina > Chrysolina americana. The sequence continues at coordinate 67,035,583 of OY293418.1, read as the reverse complement.
GTAATAAAATTCTGAGTTAGAATCAGTTTGGTTTCCAGAATCAAAGAAGCACAAATGATGCCACAGATTAATGTCGATGATTTATGGTGCGGTGCTGTGCGATATCTCGAAAGCATTTCAGACCGCTACATTTTTTTGCAGAAGCTATATCGATATGGATTTGCAGAAGTCTTTCTAAACTGATTTAGATCTTATCTCCCAGAAAGAAAGCAGTGTGTAAAATTATCCACTACTTCAGATATAATTTCGTGAATCATAAAGATCTTGTTTAAAAAAAATATTTTAAATTGTTATTTCCGTCAACCAGCTGCACACCCTCAAGAGTACAACCCTCAAAAGTCTTCGAAAGACTTGTCCGAGCTAGGGAAGACGCAGCCCTTACCTTTTAACGTGTGACGCCATGCACGAGACTGATGACCTTGCTGGAAATCGAACCCATGACCCTTAGGTTAAGAGACAAGCGCTCTACCATCATGACCATCCCGGCCCGTGATTTGTTGTGTTATATCATTTAGGGGGGTGTGTAACAACGTTTTATTTCAGTCAGTACTCATTCTGCAGAAACAAGCGATTAGATACATGTGTAAACTAAAAATTAGTGACTCTTTATAGAAAATGGGATCCTGACCCTTGTGTCTATATTTATAATAGAAACAGTCTCATTAATCCACAAAAATAGACTAGATTACGAAGTAAATGATATCACCCATTCTAATAGTCAAAAAATTAAAATAGCTTCTAATTCCCACGACAAATTAGGTAACTTTCAGCAATGATTTTTTCCATGAGAAAGTCGGTTTTTGTATTTTATTCAAGCCCTCCAAATTTTGGAACGATATATCAGGTGGTTCAAAAATTAGTACGGAGGGAACTGACATACGGGCACTGTATATTTGTAATTTTATTCTGTATAATACCCTCCCATCAAGTAACACAACCTAGATGAGTAATACTCAAATCATGACATTATTGCCATGTCGCAATTTTTTAAGGTTACAATAAGTACGTCAGCTAGATTTTGATATCTGTCGGATAGATTCATGGCAACTAAAACCCAAAAATACAGTCTTGGATGAAATATATAACAATAAAAGGCAAATGAAACGTTTATTGCAGCTTGTTGGGAGCATGTAAGAACGATAGTATTTCTATCGCCGAAAATAGATTCTTCGTTGTCGATACAGTCCGGTCAGTACGGCAACGCTGCATTTGATATTTGACAGAACAATCATTTGAAGCTACCAGTGTCGTAACTATCGAGAAAAGGAAACCAAATTGGAAAACAGAATAAAATTAATGAATTATGAAAAAACATGTCAATTAGAGAATCGGCTGTTCTCAAAGTCCTGTGGAGATTATTTCATCATAATTTCAGGTTTCCATTCCATATTTGGTTTCCATTATTTCTATATTATTGAACCTCAATATTTCAGTTAACATCGCACGACACTGCCGTTGGGAGGAAGATGCCCCTTACACACAAATCTAAATGCGTGTGCGGCGCGAGTTACTCCTCTAGGTTATGTTATTTGATCGGAGATGATACGTATTCATTTGGCTAGACAAATTTCTTTAAAACTTGTATGCTTTGTCAATAGGAACGAGTATATTTTCTCTCTCCACCCTGTAAACTCTTCTACTTACTCGTTACACCACTGAAACCGTACTCATAGTGTACGCTATCTTTCCTCGGGATTTCATGGATCTTGTAAACCTCTTGACCTCACGTAACTATCTCGAATCTTTTCTAGAAATAAATCTTATGACGAGTATGTCGTTCTTCCAATTAATCATTTGACATTGAGAGCTGGGCAAAAGCATATGCAGATGGACGGTCACAATCAGATTTTATAAACTCACGGCCTAGTATATCTGGAGATATCAGGAAAAAACAGTAATTTTAGATGATGGTTTTTATTTTTCTCTGATTTTATTTTTCGAAAGATTCGAAATTAAATCGCACTTCCACATTGCCACTTTTCCCCTGCTACATAATGGTGTTCTCTGATTTGCTATCCGACGTTTCGTCTTCCGGCCCCCATCATCAACTTTATTTTTTCTTGTTGGCGCTAGAATGGATTCTTTCTGATTTGAATAGAACCGGATATTAACTTTTCAATGATGTATCATAAGTTATCATTCTTTTTCGAAAAACCGAAGATACTTGAAAACAAATCTTATCATAATGGGCTTCGACTTGGATATTTCATAAATGCGCAACTTTGCCCCAATTCAACCAAGTTTTTCCAGATGAATCTCGCATCACCCCGTTGAAATACCCCTGAAACACCTGGTTGCTCGGAATATTCTCAGCAGATATCGATGTTCGTCACAACGATAAATCCTAGGAACTAAAATTCGTAACCCCAGCTAGGATTAGGGTTAGCCCTCGACGGAAAATCCTTTCAGAGAGAATATGTATACTGCGTAAAGCCGATTAGAGGTCTACATAACATGAAGGAGCTCTCAAAAAATCACGCGCTTGATCAATTTCTTTGGTTGATTAGAAATGCATATCGATTGATGCAAGGAAGAGCAGAGCGGTCCAAAGAGGGAGTGAAAATTCCGTGAGTCTTCCGGAAATGATTCGAAAAAGTTTGGAAAAGTAAGAAAACTAATGAAATAGCTATTAACATACATACATAAGGAGGAAAATAACGCTATCAATTCCGCACATAGTGTTATTTAAAGTAAGGAAATAGACGCTCAAATGCATTTCTTATTTTATTTTCATCAATCTTCTACCTACAAAATCGAACAGACGGATTAAAACCGAACTCTTAAAAAATCTTTACTTTAGTGTTCCATTTGTTACGGTTTTCTCACTGAACTGGTGCAAAAGTATTGAAATAAATTACTCAACACTAATTTCTCGCACCCCGAAATTTTGCTCCTGTTAAAATCTGAATAACTTTTTTTTGCTTTGAACAATTTGAATTTTATTCATACTGTTCGCTAGACCAGTCCTTCAGCTATAATATCGTACCAAAGTATGAGTATCTTCACATAAAATCGCTACAGGGTGTTACTTGAAACTGTGCAATATTTCGGAATTTTCAAAAGGATCCCAATGAAGAATAATTTGACAACAAAGGCATGGAGATAATCCCATTACCTCAAGACATTTTCAGAATTATCTTTTTATCTCTTTTATTCATAGGGTGATCTCAAAAAATTTACTTATTGGTTTTGCAGTCCTAACATTTTGTATATATGTTTCCTCAAAGGTGACACAAATCTGAAACACACGTCCTTTTTTTAAAAAAAGCATGCCGGTATAATTGGGTTTTATCACGCACAATTCTTGACTATTGAAAGTAAGAAAAATCTGGACGTATACAGAATGGATGATCCTTCTGAAAACAAGTTGATTCTTATTTATTTCTCCTCCAATTCGGGATCTCGAAGGTATTTTATATTTGGGACACCCGTGAGGAAACCCTTCATCTTTAATCTTTATTAATGAGGCTGCGATTCTGAAAATTGATTAACAAGGAAAAAAGTTACGATTGCAAAACCCAAAAGTAAATATTTTGAAATCACCCTGTAAATAAAAGAAATGAAGACAATTTCTCAAGGTAATGAGATAATCTTCTGTCAAATTTGAAAAAAAAAGTTTTCTTCTAATTGGGATTCTTTTCAAAATTCTGAAATTTTGCACAGGTAACACACTGTAGCGATTTTATGTGAAGAACCTTATGTTTTGAAGAAGTACAAGATGATAGCTGAAGGACAGGGTTAGCGAACAGTGTGAACAGAATTCAAATTGTTCAAAGCAGAAAACAGTTATTCAGATTTTAGCATCAGGTACACTATTCTGGGGTTAAACGAAATTAACTTTGAGTAGTTTAAATAATTTACAGATGTTCAGAATTCCAGAACTAAACTTCTCTTACTGAGCTTAACGTAAACTCCAAAAATGCTATGATATACACGGTGTTCCCTTTCAAAACCAAACCACTAGTTCACTGTGCCTTTTGAGAAATTCTTGTATTCAACATTTTTTGTGAGTTGTAAAATAAAGAAGTTACGCGGAGAGGGGGCGACTGACTTTTGGCCCACATTGTATGATAGAATTATATTATATGTTTTTTTTCGCATGGTAGTAGAAAAAAACAGTGTACCTAACACGCGCGTGAAGTGACTTTTCCGCACTCGATTGCTGGCGAAAAAATATCACTTCCCGCACTTGTCAGGTAAACTACTGTTCTATTCACCAGCTGTGTTCCTACCCTCAGGACTATTCATGAGTTTTTTCAAGTGATAGAGACGGGAGTCTAACCATTCCACGTGTGATCCTAAGTTCGGTGGAGAATTTACAATTTAGAACTTTATTGCACGTTGGCAAGTGGTAATTCGAACTCAGCCAACTTGGCTTCCCTGAGAAAACATTTCCTTGCGTCTATTGATTCAGGAAATCTTACTGACGAAATATTCTCTCAGTAAATTCTACCCCTCCGTCTGCCATAATCCCTCGGTTTAGTGAACCCACTCGAATTTAGCATATTGTCGGAATGTAATCGTGGATAAGTATAAGTTGTTTGTTTGCGAGATTAACCCCACCGCGCTGATGCTCTTTGGTAACTATTAGTAGATTACAGGGCGGTATTAAAGTGACAAATATACTGCTACAGACCTGGAATTCGGATAAAATTGCGATTATTTCGGGGATCCTTTCGAAACCTCCGCAATCTTTGAAAACAGTTTTGATAGACGAGTAGTTATTGAGAAACTTCCTGTATACGAGCTCTATACGAACTCGTTTCTTTCATTCAATCGAGAGTTTGTCACTCATAATTATTAAAAATTGGTTTTCGAATATTTGTTAAAAACTCTGATAAATCCGTCAATTATGTTATTGCATACGAAAATTGCTTTCAACTCGTGGATGTTTTCATCATTCGAAAACAGTTTTCTCTGCATTTGGCATTCACGCTGGGTCATTTTGTGCATTACGGAAAAATGGCGAAAACATTGTTCTGAACTCAGTATAACGCATATTGTTAGGTATCACGTACGAAATCATTTGTTTGTGCATGTTTATGGAATCTGCATCAACGTACAAAATAGGATGTTCAGTCGATTTTCGTACATTCAGGATTGTTGGGGAATCTTTATTTATCGCCAAATGAACTGAAAGAATCACGGCATGCATCAGATGCATGAGAGATTTCCAAAATTCAGCTCGTTCTAGTGTAACTTTCACAAATTGTTATATCCTTATCAGCAATATTCAATCATAAATTTCCCCGGAAAACTCTTTTGTTTTCGGAGAAAATGGAATGAAATTTTGAGAATCGTGATAGGGAACAAAACTGCATTTTTTGAAAAGTAACTCAACTAAATGCAACACCTGGTATAATTTCAGTTTTTTTTCTCCATATGGCATTTAGAATAAAATCATGAATCATATGTTAATTTTCGTAACTTTTTTAATAATTTTTTTTATTCTAGAGGTTTATGAATACAATATTTAATTTCAGTCCTAAAATGTGTGTAAAAATAGTACCTTACTGTTTAAGTTCAAAATGTTTCAGCTATGTGAAGTGTGATTGTAAAATTTTCTTTACCTAATTTTTTTCATGCGGCATTCCTATCAACAGGCTAAGAAGAACAACCGATAGCCTTACCATTTCAGGAAAATTGAACGAAATAGACTTCGTATGCACCATAGACACCGGTGCTGCAGTTTCGTTGGTACGCAGTGACATTTTTCTACCGGATGGTTCAAAAGTTAATAGGGGGAAACGAACTTTAGACGTGCAACATATGATGTTGTTTACCATTTTCACACCCAGCCAAATTCTCAGTGATATTGAATAATTTCCCAGCAACTTCTAAACGTTTTCCACTCGACACCCATTCTGCTAACAAAGTTTGCATCTCTTATAATTCTCACCGCTAACGTGCCGTTTTGGTATTTAGATTTATTCAATGGAATAAATCAGTCGACTTCATGTGTGAAAGACACGAAAGAGCCGAACCTTTTTCCCGCAATTCTTATTTGAATACAATCAGCAATCGATTTATCAGTCATGTTTAAAAAGCAGGTCAAATTGATTTCGGAGCAAAGTAGTTGAATTATTGTACGCAGCGGCAAATCTGCGAGGAAATGTGTGAAGGGTCCATCTTTTCTCGTGGAGGCTGGAACGTGGAAGGAAAATATATTTCTTCTGATGTCGCGGAAATATTAAGTAGTTTGGAGCCAAGGGAGATATCATTTTTAACAACGTAGTATAAAATCCCTTTGACATAGTAGTGGTTACTGCATTGATCATATATTCTTGAAATCAGAAAATATATACAGAGTGTTATTTCTAAATTGTTTAAAAACTTTTGACAATGATTAATAAGAATACTATACAATAAATTTTGTTTTGGCTTGAAACATATATCGTTCATTATAATAGAATTTTTAAATTTTAGCCTACTTCTTTTCCTGTTATTAACAATGCAGTAAATTTCATATGTTTATCAATGGAATGGAGTCCATATACACAACACACATAACTGATTAATTGATATTTGAGTAATTTAGCCATAATTGAAAACTCATTTGGTAACACTTAGCATGAATGTATAGAAATGTATAATAATTCTGTTAAAAAAAGCTCAAACTCAAGAAATGAAAACTATCCAAAACAACGTCAATATCACTATACGCGCGTTTCGCCAGCAAAGTTGGCATGCTCAAAAAAACGTACTGACTACTAATAATATCTATATCTTCTTTATACTATGCATCGAACTGGCTAATTGCACTCATTACCTAACAAGATATGCCTACATTAAATTTTGTACATGCTACAATTAGGTATAGAAAAAAATTTTAAAAATATTTGGCCGAAAGTTCTAGAATTTTTTCACTATTTTTCCCGTATTCTAATCTGAATCTGAAGATGCAAACGTTCGTTGAATCGCCTACAGAAAGTATGTTCGACTAGCGATCGCTTTGAAATTCATTGAAAGTATAGAACAAACATTGCATTTTACGAATATGAGATGGAAAAAAATTTTAAAAAATTTTAGTTGGCGCAGGTTACCTCCGAACGGCTAATCTGGTATACTAACCCATATAACCACCAAAGAAAAATACTTCCGAACATTCTAGAATTTTTTTACAATTTTTCCTGTATTCTACCCCATCGTTTTCATACCACACTCGTTTGGAAAACAGCAAAAAATCAAATTTCAAATTCGACTCGGCTGAAGATGCAGACGTTCGCCTACCAACCCATATAACCTCCCAAGAAAAATACTACCGAAATTTCTAGAATATAACCACCCAAGAAAAATACTTTCAGAATTTCTTGAATTTTTTCACTATTATTCCCGTATTCTACGTCATCAATTCCACATCGCACCACTTTGGAAAATTGCAAACAATCAAATTTCAAATTCGACCCGTCTGAAGATGCAGACGTTCCTTGGTTTTTGACGAAATGAAACTTGTGAGCCAGACTAAAATGAATATATGGAAAACCACGCTCTTGTTGATGGACCCTGTATAATGTCTGAACCATATACACTGTTGAACAGTATAGATTCAGAATTTCCTCATTAGCAGTCAAAATTTCCCCAACGATGCTCCGACTAACAATACATAATTTCCTTCGTTAAAAATTGCATAACCGACCATGTCGACGAAATATCTTCCGAACAAGTCAACTTGATGAAGGGGATCTTGTTACAAAGAGGGTTGTTAGTGGCAACGAGTTGAAAACATTAAAGAGTATGAAAGTTTCGGAACGAAGAGCTGATCGAAACATAAGAACAGGGATAAACACTCCCAGACGCAAAAAGTTTGCCAGAGTTGCATCTCTTCAAAGTGCACTGAAGTATGATATGATAGCCCGTAAATGTTCTAGAATTTTCACCGTTATAAGATTTCATGTCGGGAGTATGGATTATCGTCAAGTTTGGGATAATCCGGGAAAGTTGTTCCTTGAACTTTGAAACAGTACAGTGAAGGATGGAATTGTTTGAGGAACAGTACATAGGCATATGAATTAAAACCTATCAATTCTACATTATTATTTGTCAAAATCACTTCCAACAATATACTTTTAACACTAGTTTTTTTTCCTCGGATGCTGGTCCTGTCGCTAGCTACACCTCAGCCTCTTGGACTTTTTATGTTTTCCGGGTTAGTTTACAGCACCCACTCCGCGACTCTAGTCCTCTGTACCAGTCTGTACTGGTTCTCAAAGGTTTTCTGTTGTATTCTTCGGAAGTAAGCATAGGTTTCTCGAATATTGCCTGTATTTTGTGATCTAATGCCTCGCATTCTGACAGTACGTGTTTGGCCGTTTCTTTGCCACATTATCTGCAAGAAACTTCTCCATTGTACAGCCCCATTTTGTGCAGGTGTCCTCTTAGTGAGAAGACTCATTATAGTCCTAACTTGATTCCTATTTAACTCAAGCAGTTTCTCAATTTTGTGTTCTGACGGTTCTTTGATGAATGTTTTCCCATGGTACATGAGTGCATGAAGTTGCTTTTGCAAGAGCTTCCGCTGGTCCAAATTGTTCACGAGGTGAAAGAGGCGGCTCATCGATGGATTAACACGGTTATGGTCCTGCTGGAGATGCAGAAAGCCTTCTACTCCGTGTGGGTTGAGGGTCTGATTTGCAAATTGCTGAAAGTAGGCATGCCTTCATACATGGTAAGGCTTTTGAACTCCTATCTGACAGAGCAGGCTTTTGCAGTGAGGGTTAACAGTACAAGATCTGCAGATTATCCTTTCGAAACAAGTGTCCCACAGTGGTCTACTCTATCCCCGCATTTGTATTTTCTACATACGTATGATTTTCCTATGAGTGAGAGAACTAATACGGCTATATAAATGGATGATACCGCGATATACGCCGCATACGATGATTAGTTCTCCAGCAATTTATGCAGGTCTAATCTCGGTTGGAATGGACAGTCCTACTGTATCAGGAAGAGAACGAAATTCTAAGTCGGAAGCCATCAATTCATCGAAGAGATTCAAGTTCTTGAAGGTTCTGCAGAAATTGAAGATCAAGTACAAATCCTTGGAAGTCAAGACTAATGTGTGATATCTGGGAGCGTATAACATGGCAAAAGCATATCAATCTGACTCTTTTCATGAGCTGGGACAGAATGCAGAACAAAGTACTTCGTATTATCACCAAGAGTAATAGGTGCATTTTTCTTGTGCTGCGTGAGCTTGCTGGCGTCGACTCCATCTCGATACATGTTAAAAATCTGTCAGGGAAATTCAACAGGTTTCACCTCCCCAAGAGTATGCTAACAAAAGTCCTTACCATGCTCAAATTTCATGATAATCAGCCCCGCATACATGGCGGGCTAATATATCAATCTTCAGCCAACATTTCATTTCATTTATTTCTCATGTAGAAACCAAAATACCGATAAAAAATACATGTTGGAAAAACAAAATTGAAATCCGCCCAGAAAGACCTGAAAACTCTATGTAAGTGCCATTACTGTTATTTCGTAGAGCTCAGAAAAAAGCATAGTATTGCTGATAAAATCATGAAGATGAGATATGGAAGACTATGTCCTTGTTGCAGAACCCTCTATATAACCACGAATGTTCACTGACCTTGATGCTCCTGAACTGAACTCAATTTGAGCTACTATGAGCGTATCTCTAACTTCTTGTGAATCCATCGCAGCTCTGTGACGTACATCAATTATGTGAATGAACATTATTCAATATGCTGAGACTTTGTTCCGTACTTCACTACTGCATAATTTCCTGCGAGATCTCAAAGGGATTTACCATGAACCGATCCGGAATTAGTTCCCGAACAAAGATTCAACAAAATCTTACGCTAATTATCCGTCTAACATTATACGACAAAATGATATGGAAATTCCGTTAGATATTACCTACTATCTCGAATGGCGAAACAGGTAACCCAACTCACAGGGTATGGAATTAATATACACTCATGTCAGAGCAGGAACTTGGTTAAAGGCTCAGAATATAGAGTGTCATTAGTGAGAACAGGTATTCATTCCTTTGTTCACCCTACGACATTAGAGAAGTGGAATACGTTAAAAGATTTAGGAACGTCCATCGTTTTCATTTCCATGCTCGGCTCTCTGAAGACAAGGCTTTCCATGTGTTCAAATTTGAACCAATTTTACTCTCTATGTTGTCTAGAATTGTCTCAAAGAATTCAATGGTGCTTAGTCATTATTATTCAATTAAGAAGCATCCCTACGTTGAGTCAACTTCTGGTGTTCTTTTATTCTTGCCACTAAGACTCTCTTAGTCTTCCCTATGTAGGATACTCCACAATAACATCAGATTTTGTGCATATAAAATGTGTCAGGCTTAAGATTTGGGTTCGTGAAATCATTTTGCTCGGGATTCTCTATATACGCTAGTCAACAAGGGCTTTTTGTGTAATTTTTTTTTTCACCTCCGAAAAATATGAACGAGGTGGCATTTTATTCGGAATAGCGTGTAGATGATTGATGAAAAATCAAAAGCCGCTCGCAACAGTTATTAACAATTAACTGATAAAAAATGGCGTTTGTTTTTTTGCAAATATCTCGTAAATTATTTGAAATTTTCCAAATTTGAAAAAAGATTCAAAAAGGAAACTATAATGGACGAGATCCTAATCAAGACACAATAATTTCAGCAATAAAATTTGGCTTCTGAATGTATTTAAATTTCACTCCAGTCATCCAACATTTATAAAATTCTGTAAAATTAATTAGTCTCGCGAATATCTCCAATACAATAAAGAACAAAGTGGCCATTCAATAGTACTTCAAGATTAGTTTCCTATTCTATTAATCAAAGGTGGATACCCTTTCATTACGTATGAAGGTAATAACTTGAAAAGGCTGATCGAATCGGGAAATGCGAGTGGCAAAACAAGAAAACACAATTTGTGGAGTTAGTAAAAGATGCCGGAGTTTCTAGAAATAGGTTCTTGGGTGATCCGATCATTAAATGAGAACGTGATCTTTCTCATTTTATTCACGACACGTGCCCGATTCTTTTCCTTCTATTTTTTCCACCGGAAACTGAGAAGTTGAAAGTATGAGTATAATCACTTTCTGATTCGATGACAGAGTTAGAGGATTGCGAGATTCTTCAGAAGTTATGCTTTTGAATCTGAGATTGTGCTTTGCATATAAATTTCGATACAAAATAATGTTTGCAGCAAAGCTGTATCAGTGCAAAGACATTCTTTGGATATTAATAGCAAACAGAATTGACATTTTGCTTTAGATTGATGTTCCTCTGCGGTTCTGAATCTACAGTGACATTCAGAATGGCTATGAACAGTAATAAAAAATATTAAATAAAATCTCAACTTATCCTCCGCTATTTCTAATGCACAGGATGGTTTGAAAAAACTTTTTTCTTGAATCGGCATAACTAGCAGAGCTTAGGCAGCACATTTTCTTATCCAATTCTCATGGTTTTCTTGATATCTGAAAGGTCTGTATTTTTAAACCTTGGATTTTAAATATCCCCAGAGAAATAAATTGCATGGAGTCAGATAGGGTGATCTAGAAGGCTCTGCTCTGCTCCGCTCTGCTCCGCTCTGCTCCGCTTTGCTCAGCTCTGCTCGGCGCTGGTGAAATGAAGATGGCAGACGAAGATTCAAAACAAAAAAAACAAGAAGAAGACCAAGGCAAACATAGTAAGGGGTAATTTTGGATATTTTAAAGAAATAGAAGAAATCTCACACTAATGCAAGAACCTAAGCAAGAAACAAGATAAAAAGGGCGAAATTTGTGATAATTAATTGTAAATGATAAATACTTTACAGATGGGATTTTGATAATATATAAATATATATGTAACTCAAATATCACCTAAATTTTGCTATTAGATTACTCTCTCTCTCTGCTCCGCTCCGCAAGAGCAAGAGCAAGAGCAAGAGCAAGAGCAAGAGCAAGAGCAAGAGCAAGAGCAAGAGCAAGAGCAAGAGCAAGAGCAAGAGCAAGAGCAAGAGCAAGAGCAAGAGCAAGAGCAAGAGCAAGAGCAAGAGCAAGAGCAAGAGCAAGAGCAAGAGCAAGAGCAAGAGCAAGAGCAAGAGCAAGAGCAAGAGCAAGAGCAAGAGCAAGAGCAAGAGCAAGAGCAAGAGCAAGAGCAAGAGCAAGAGCAAGAGCAAGAGCAAGAGCAAGAGCAAGAGCAAGAGCAAGAGCAAGAGCAAGAGCAAGAGCAAGAGCAAGAGCAAGAGCAAGAGCAAGAGCAAGAGCAAGAGCAAGAGCAAGAGCAAGAGCAAGAGCAAGAGCAAGAGCAAGAGCAAGAGCAAGAGCAAGAGCAAGAGCAAGAGCAAGAGCAAGAGCAAGAGCAAGAGCAAGAGCAAGAGCAAGAGCAAGAGCAAGAGCAAGAGCAAGAGCAAGAGCAAGAGCAAGAGCAAGAGCAAGAGCAAGAGCAAGAGCAAGAGCAAGAGCAAGAGCAAGAGCAAGAGCAAGAGCAAGAGCAAGAGCAAGAGCAAGAGCAAGAGCAAGAGCAAGAGCAAGAGCAAGAGCAAGAGCAAGAGCAAGAGCAAGAGCAAGAGCAAGAGCAAGAGCAAGAGCAAGAGCAAGAGCAAGAGCAAGAGCAAGAGCAAGAGCAAGAGCAAGAGCAAGAGCAAGAGCAAGAGCAAGAGCAAGAGCAAGAGCAAGAGCAAGAGCAAGAGCAAGAGCAAGAGCAAGAGCAAGAGCAAGAGCAAGAGCAAGAGCAAGAGCAAGAGCAAGAGCAAGAGCAAGAGCAAGAGCAAGAGCAAGAGCAAGAGCAAGAGCAAGAGCAAGAGCAAGAGCAAGAGCTATAAAGACAAAATAGCTGAAAGAAATCTATATCTACGAAAAATTAAAAATGAAGTGGATATTTTGATGAAATATTCTTTTTGGAAAGTTTCTAAAAGAAATTATAAAATATGTATATCATCATTACTTCCATGAACTATGTCCATTGAGATGGATTTTTTATACTAGGGGTGTGGTTATCATCCAGAAAATAATTACTCTGTATTGCCACTTCAGCTTGCTTACCAAAAATCTGAATTTATCGAAGGTTCTGAAATGGTGTAAGAATAAAGTGGTTTGAAAAGTAAGTGGAAAGAATAAGTGTTTGATTAGTTCAGCTGCGGTTTCGTTTTGGTTTTTACTCAATTTCTCATTTCTCAGAGAGTTGTTAATTTTGTTAATAATTTTGTACTAAAAGCTTTGCTTTCAGCCCTCTCGATGGAAGAAGTTTCCTGTCCTTAATGTATCAGTAAAAAAGACCGCCAGAAGAAAAAATCCCTTCCTTGGTCCATATTAAACCAAAGAAAATTAAATGAAGAAATGTATTTCATCCAACTGAACAGCCGACTGGAAAAATGTGCTCTATTTTAATTGCGTTCTCTCTCGTCTAGAATGATATCAAAATCACTCTATTCTGAAATAAATATCTCAGTACCTACGAGATGAGTTCCTGGAAAAAACGCTATAACTGTCACGTTATTTTGGTCGTGGTAACACCCTCGTGCGTCGATGAGAGCAATGACGGCGTACATGTGTAAAGATAACCTAAAATGACAGCAGTTATTGAGTGGAAAGTTCTTTGATGCATACGTAAAACTGTTTAACGCAGCCTCGTTGACAGAGACATCAAAATATTAGTGTTTTAAAAATAAATGCTGTGAGAGTTTATTGGTTTCGGTGGATGTATCTTATAACACGTAGTTAATGAAATTGAAACGTACGGGATGAATCTACCCGGGAAAAATTGTTTGGTTCCACTTCAGTCCTCTTGACCTGAGAAAATCTAAGGTCAAGTTCCTGGATAAGCCAAGATCTTCAATGTTCTTGAAGAAGACCCCATGCATAGGCTTATTATCTCACTCTCCGCTAATTTTTTTTCCAAGTTGGGCATTTGTTGATCATCGTGTCTTTCAACTATTGCTCCTAGATGCTTGACTTGTGCCTCTGGTATTGAAGTGTTCTGGTCAATTTCTAAATTTCCTAGCTGAGGTTAAGATGTTAACTAATGATATGAAAGGGTGATATTATATTTCTTCTATGTTCAGAGTAAGCTCATTTAATTAAAACCATCTGATCTGATCTGAAATCTCTTTCCACCGTTTCTTTTAGGGACATCCAAGTGTTTGATATATAAAATATTGCGGTGTCATCCACAAAACTGAGAGTGGTTCCCTTCAGTTCCTTTGTAAATGAACTCTTTATGTAAATTATAAATGATGGAGGCCCAAGAACTGTTCCCTGAGGTACTCCGTAGGCAACTCCCCTCGGCTAGCTAATAATATCGTTAATATTGACATGTTTACAATCTACCTATGTAGCTTTTGTTGTACGTTTTTCTTCTGATTCTATATAAATCCAACTTCGTCAATAAGGTTTTATGGCAGACCGTGTCGAATGCTTTCGAAAGGTCTATAAACAAGCACAGTGCAGGATTTTTGTATCAATTTCATTATAAATCATTGTTGCTAACGATCGTATGGCATACTCTTTGTCAGAGATCACTTGATGGTTGTCTAAAAACTAAATCATCCTAACTTTCAATATATTTTTAAATATCTTGGCAACAGTTGAAATCAATGATGTAGGTCGATAGTTACCGACGAGTGTTTTATCACCGCTTTTGTGAATAGGTTTGATTGGTCCTATTTTCATTGCTTTCGGAAAGTAACCCTTTTTGTTGCACTTGTTGTACCAATTCCAGGAACCTTGCTTGAATTTAGACCATTTATAATATTTATAACTTCTATTTCGGTTGTTGGGAATGAATACATGTCATTGAGTTTTCTAGAGATGGGATGTTTTCCTTGAAAACAATTGTTGCATCAATTTTATTGACAAGATTTTTTCCTAACTCACTGAAGTATATGTTGAATTCTTCGGCCATCAAGTTTTCGTCAGTTAACTTATTACTTTCGATTTGGATGATATCTATTCCTGTTTTCGATTTCGACTTCCTACATATATTATTCACGCATTTCCATAGACTTTTCGATCGTAAATATTGACATGTTGCTTGCGATCCGAAAGGTAGCTTTCCAGGAGGTTGTACTTACGTTTTTCACTGAAAGTTCTTGTGTTTTTAATGTCGTCTAGTAGATAAACGGTTAATTTCTTTCTGAGCCAGACTGAGCATAATTCTGGGCTTTAAGGTTATTCAGTCATTTAATTTCGTCGTTATCACAAACTATGAGTAGCACTTGCCGAAGTGCTCGTAAGTCTCGCTTACAATCGTCCACTGGAGTACTTATGAATGTAAACATGCCGTACGACTGGCAAGTGTGAACAAGGACAACCAAATAAATTACCACTTCATCGGATAAATAATCAAGCGGGCTGCGACCACTTCCAAAGGTCGTAAATTCCAGCGGGATTGCTATCCATTACGGCGTGAATTATTCCTTCACTATTTTGACAGAATGGTTTATATTTCATATGGAGTTAGAATTTTTATCTGCCGCGATGTTCACTGAGGATTTATATGGAAATGGTACTGAACTGGTAAGGATCCGTCTTCATCTAGTCGGCTCATATTTACGATCATAAATATTTCGGGGTAAAATGTCTATCAACTTTAAACTTCAGTTTTGCAGGTCGAAACACTCGGTTCGTATATCATTTCCCAAAGCTATAATCTGCACTATTATTATTAATGATCAAGAAAATGAAACTCAGCTTTACATACAGGGTGTCAAGTTCAATATTTCCCATCCTTAATATTTCCTTGCCAGTAAATAATATGAGAAATCGAGAGCACTTTTAATTTTACTCTCAAGGAGTACGCTTTTAGTGAATAATTGTAGCATTCGTGGTTTAACGTCCCTTAACCAAGTGGCACATCATTTTGATGACTGTTTTCAGTGGTAACCTGACTTATTTATCTCTTTAGATGAGCAGTTTCCAAAAATAGGCGTTCAAAACTTACATAAGAAATTAGAACTTGCTTGCACTGAGATATATGGTTTTGGGGATATTATTCTAACCCAAATCTTTGTGTCGAGTCTCTCTTGAGTATAGAAGTGAGCTGGAGCCATTAGTTCCAAGAAAATAATATCAAAGAGTAATCTAATAGCAAAATTTAAGTAATATTTGAGTTACATATATATTTATATATTATCAAATTCCCATCTGTAAAGTATTTATCATTTACAATTAATTATCACAAATTTCGCCCATTCTATCTTGTTTCTTGCTTAGATTCTTGCATTAGTGTGAGATTTCTTCTTTTTCTTTAAAATTTCCAAAATTACCCCATACTATGTTTGCCTTGGTCTTCTTCTTGTTTTTTTGTTTTGAATCTTCGTCTGCCATCTTCATTTCACCAGCGCGGAGCAGAGCTGAGCAGAGCTGAGCAGAGCGGAGCAGAGCGGAGCAGGGCGGAGCAGGGCGGAGCAGGGCGGAGCAGGGCGGAGCAGAGCTCAGCAGAGTTTCCTTTCTTTAGTAAACTTCAGTGTTGCTTGTAATTATAAAAATCTTCCCTTATATTTTTCAGTTTATCTATTTTTGTTACTCCTTTTACTCTTTTGAATACTTCATTTCTATGGCCTGGATTCTGCTTTTTTGTCTTTGTGACAATACCCAGGACTTGCAACAAAATGCCAAAAACCGGTCTATACAGGATGCCCGAATTTCAAGCTCCACCAAGGGGATCTCAGTTATTATAAGAGATACAAGGTCGGTTAAATTAGGACAAAGTTGGGCGTTTTCATGCTGAACAATTATCTGAAAGAAAATTTGATGTGTGATTTTTAGATTTTAAGTATTTATAATTTGCAATTATTTATCACAAATTTCGCCCATTCTATCTTGTTTCTTGCTTAGGTTCTTGCATTAGTGTGAGATTTCTTCTTTTTCTTTAACATTTCCAAAATTACCCCTTACTATGTTTGCCTTGGTCTTCTTCCTGTTTTTTTGTTTTGAATCTTCGTCTGCCATCTTCATTTCACCAGCGCGGAGCAGAGCTGAGCAGAGCGGAGCAGAGCGGAACAGAGCGGAGCAGAGCTGAGCAGAGCGGAGCAGAGCGGAGCAGAGCGGAGCTGAGCGGAGCTGAGCGGAGCAGAGCGGAGCTGAGCGGAGCAGAGCGGAGCAGAGCTCAGCAGAGTTTCCTTTCTTTGGTAAACTTCAGTGTTGCTTGTAATTATAAAAATCTTCCCTTATATTTTTTAGTTTATCTATATTTGTTACTCCTTTTACTCTTTTGAATACTTCATTTCAATGGCCTGGTTTCTGCTTTTTTGTCTTTGTGAGAATGCCCAGGACCTGCAACAAAATGACAAAATCGGTCTATACAGGATGCCCGAATTTCAAGCTCCACCATGGGGATCTCAGTTATTATAAGCGATACAAGGTCGGTTAAATTAGGACAAAGTTGGGCGTTTTCATGCTGAACAATTATCTGAAAGAAAATTTGATGTGTGATTTTTAGATTTTAAATCATTGTAAAAAAACGGAAATTTGTAATTTTCGTTTTTATTTTTTCTAGCGAAAACCAAAAGAGCTAGACGTTTTTAATTCGAACGTTCTTGAGGCAATTTTTTTTATTAGCTCGTTTACGAATATGGTGATCAGCAATAGTACTCGTCCTTGTCTTTATCCTTCTCCTGTTGTGAATTTTTCTGACCTTTTGTTATGTGGAATAACACAGTTAACATCATTCTTATAAATATTCTTTATTTTATTAATTATTTTGTTCTCAATTCATTTATTATTTAAGATTTCCCATTAATTCATCCTAAGCACCTTATCAAACGCTTTTTCAAGGTTAATCTCAAATTTTTAGTAACAACCGTCATATTGCCAACCCAGTAGAAATTGAGGCGATTTGATAATTAATTTAGGTACCTGTAGTTTTATCAAATTCGTTGGCAACAAAATACCAATTTCTATAGAAAACTGGTATTTTCCATATTTTTTAAAACTACCGGTGACCTATACGTAAATGAGAACGCATTTTTGCACGGTGTGCTGGATATCCTGAAAGCCCTGCCGCAGATTGTATCCAGGCGTTTGTAACAAGCTTTTATAACTATCAAAATAATGCAAAGAGAGTGCCCCAAAGGCACCGCACCCTTTTTTATGAAACTCGGAGTAAACATACACAAAGATTTATACTTTGATGTGGTCGAGGAAAATTTCATTGTTCCTTTTTATGTCGTCGTTTCCTCCCCCGCTCATAATCGTTTGCATTTTCATTGCAGTATGGAGGACGTGTGCGAAAGAGTGTTGTTGAATTTTAGTTCATGACAGGATATAACAGCAAGTAGAGCTTACACAAATGTTACACAAGTAGTGACTATTGTTGTTTGAATCTATTGTTTCATCAGTAGTTGCAACAGACATTTCAGCTAGAATCTCTGACAATTTAAAATGGGGAATGCAGAAAGATGAAAGCTATCATAAGAAGTAAATCAATCAAAATCATCTTTATTATTTATCAAAGAAAAGTTTTTTCATTGACTAAGCGTGTATAAATAAATAAAATTGGTCAAACTAACAGAAGTAATTATTAGAACTTGCCCATACTGAGATACATGGTTTTACCAGAACTGGTTAGAATATTAGGTGGTATCGTTCCAAGTTTTGTGAAACCATATCTCATTGAGTCAATACCATCCCTATTTCACCACCTTTATAGATTGGTATTGCAATAGAAGTTTTAAGAAAAGATGGAAATATGCCTTCCCTGAAAGATTCATTTATCAAAGATTATAGTTGATTCACGGCATTATTTGAAAGATTTTCGAAAACCCTACAGAAATTTCATCAATACTAGTTGTGGTTTTATTTTCAATGTATTGTAACGTTCCTTTCAATTAATCGATATTAGTGTCATACAAAATTAGGTTTTCATCAACACTCACGTTTGCTAGTGGATCATAAGGTAAATTCATATTTTTTGTTGATACATTTGCAACTGAACATTAGTACTTATTTGAAGTGTCTGGATCCAACTCTGAATTTACCATTTCCATCCAACTCTTCTTTGACATCTTATGTTTCGTGCAGAATTCTTCAATGCTTTTTTAAGCCATTGCTTTTCTGTCTGTATTTGATGTTACGAATGGAAAAAAAATCGTTGAAAATGTTGATGAGTTTATCATGAAAGACTTCAAATGTTTCATTGATTCCCAATTCGTTTGCTGACATTTCGTATAAGTAGAAAATATTACAGTTGGAAGCAGTATACAGCCTACTATATCTAAATTTATTATTTCTACATTTTGATTCAATGTCAATGTATTCATTTCAGTAAGGGAAAATTCCTTAAGTTTTCCATGTCGCCAATGTTCTGTACGAAATTAGCAATTTCCTGTTCCGCATCAGATTAAATTCAATCAAGATTCCATGAGGTGTACCCAAGGGGGTGTAACCGTATAGAATTCGTACCCGACGATATCGTCAAAATAAAAACAAAAATTATCCTCGGAAACGGCTATTAGTTACACACGTGTATTCCAACGCCTACTATCAAATGAATATGTTACTCTTTCACAATTGCATATACATTCTCGAATTATACACGGTTGAGGCATAAATCAGGAACGGGTAGACTTAAAATTCAGTTGGAAAAATGCATTCAGAATTATTTTGATATGTTTGATTGATATAAAATATCGAATGTAGAACTGCTGGTGACAAGATGAAGCTTTTGCTTCAACACGTTTTTCATAGTCAACCGTAATGTTAATAGGAATGGACAAATGACAAATGTACGCGTAAGTCAAAGTCATCACTGCTTCCAAAATGAATCAAACGGAATAGTTTAATAGGTCAGAGATTGAAGACAAATAAGTCATACAAGGAGTACATAGAGTCAGCAAGAGGGTTCAAGAAGTCGGAACTGAACTGTCAGTAGTCCTATGTCTGAGAGACCAAGCGTTAGACATTCTGCAGCACTTTCCCTTGAGTTAGCACAGACAATATCACAGAATAGTTATTGTTTTGAAGGTCAAATAGGAGCAGTATAATCACGAACAAATATAACAGTACCAACTGAGTACTCGATCCCAATTCACGCCAAGTTAAATTCAAGGAATGTTGTTCTATCAGCATCAGCAAACAAATACGATCTGAAGAAAATACAAGAGACACTGTTATAGCTGCGGAATAACAGGTCATCTTCAGAGAGAAGCTGTTGTGTGAGGTCAAGATCCAGAAGTTCAACGAGAGAAAGATCATCGTCTATGAGAAATGATGCGAGATTGAGACCTTCAAGCCCAGGAAGATATAAACGTGGTCGTTTCACCAGAGGTGACTTCTATGCTAGAAGGAAGGCCTTAAACCTCTGAGGTATCGGCTCCTAACTGGAAAAACAAAAATAAGTTTTTCGCTTAGACTTCATACGAATAATTTCGAAGTTCTGCATAGAGCTAATTGCCAAGAGAGATTTGGAGTTAATGTTTGGCTTGGTGTTCTAGATACCAAGATTATTGGTACCTACTTTTCTGAGGCATCGTTGACGGGGGAAATAGAGGGTGTTTCAAATTTAGTTGGCACCATTGCCAACCCCGTTATTATTGATGCTACGAACTCGGTTAAATGGGCAAACTAGTAGCATTTTCAATGGCCTTCTCGATGCCGAAAACAAAAAAAAAAATTACAGTCGCGTTTTCAGAACAGTTCATAAAATGGTATTTCTTTCAATGGAACACCCTATATTTTCTCATGCATTTCGATTTGCAATAACATTCTCAACAACAAAGCTCAATTGACTTTTTTCGTAAAGGTGAAAATGAGACAGTTTTATCAATAGGAAACATTTATAACAAACGAATTTGATAAAGCGCTATAAAATATCGAGTAAATGTTCAAAAACACCGCCTTCTTGTTGAACACATATTTGGGCCCTTCTATTGACACTACGTGGGGCATTCAACACAGTTCGGCCATCAGTTCTATCAATTATAGTTTCAATATAATTTTTCAGTTCATCTTATTATTATGTTTCATAACCTCATTTTTCAGAAATTCCCAAAAATAAAAATCTAGAGGTGTCATGTATGGTGAACGAAGGGGCCACTTAACAGGACCATTTGTAGCAATCCATCTGTTTCCAAAACAGCCTCGCAGCATTCTTCTTACGCCACTGACATTATGTGCTGGTGCTCCATCCTGCTGAAAATAGATCATCTGACGAGCCTCTAGATCAAGATCATCGAAAAACTCTTCCAACACTCTTGTTAATAATTTAATGTAACGGAGTCCGTTCAAAGAACCATGGCAGAAAAATGGACCGATAATTCTGCCTCTAAATACCAACATTAATACTAAAACGTCTTTCCGGATTATGGGGATGGACTAGAAATGGATTATGTCTACTCCAATAATGAAAATTCTTTCTATTATACATACCACGATTTGAAAAATTAGCCCCATCGCTCCAGATGATATTTCTATAGAAGTTTGGATCTTGTCTGCATTTATTCATAAACCACCGACAAAACCCCAATCGTCTCTGAGGATCACCAGGTTCTAGTGTTTGCACTGGTCTTAACTTATAAGGAGAAACCTCAGAGTAGGATAAAACGTCAATTTCTGTATCTTCAGATATTACAAAACGTTTTTTAGTTCTCCTCTTCTCAAAAACTTTTTCATTGTTCCTGAATCGACGATGAAGCACAGCAGAAAAACTCCAATTAGGTAATTCACGATCGGGGAACGAATTGCTGTAGTGTTGGAGTGCTCTTACGCTATTTTTCTGGCAAACCAAGTAGGATTCTAACATTTCAAAGTTATCATCACAGCAGACATATTTTGATTTAGCGGAATGGCTTCAAGATGGAAATCATCGTTTTGTACATCAATACCAAATAGCTCAGTGGTGTCAATTGAGTGGTGCAGAGATCTTACCAGACTTCGAATTTTCGATAATGAGCCCCGTAAACACGGCGGGCTCATATATCAAGCACTGGATATTTTCCAGGAAAAATGGGAAGAACCGGTTCCATAGGGAACCGAGTCGTATGATGTAAGAAACGCAAGTACCTCGACACGGTTTTTTGCTTTTAGCCTTTTCCGGGGTTAGTTCGCAATAATCAGCCTCACACGAACTTAGACAATAGCAGTATCTAGATTGAATGCAATGAATGACACGCATAAGCTTTGCAGGAGGCGTGTATTATGTCACCTACAACCCGCATCAGTTTTATAAATCGACCCACCGCCAACATCAGCGGAAGTATGGTTGTCAGCTTCCCATGACCGGGACCCTAGGCACCCCTTGGCACAAGTGCTCGCCCTCCTCCCCAGCAATGGGGTGGAGGGGGAGGCGGCTCTCCGTGCGTCCAATTCCATGACTGAATTTCTTAATTGTATAAAACAAACTTTAATTTATTTATTTATTTCAATTGAGTGGTGCGACATAATGATCACGGGTTTCACGAGTTCACATCCCAGCGCAATTTTTTCTTTTTACTGTCTTATTTTTGCTATTAGTAACAAAATATTGTCATTCGTATAAGTACCAAAATTGGGTGTTTGGACAATCATGAGGTTTTATTCTCCAAGTGCTGGGAAATTGCCATAATCATCCTAGAGCAAGAGCGAATTTTGTCCGATTCAACCGACCTTGTAGGTGTCTCCGTTTCCGGGATAGCAATAGTGGTATCAGCTAAAAAAGCAGGCTGTATAATGTTTGATACGTTTAAATTCCAACAGTTTCATATGGAATGCACTGTATATTAAATTGTAACTAAAAAGTAATTAACCTGAACATTATAATAATCATAAGGTATTGACGGAATTCCTTTCAGTGGCTCTGCACACGTTCCGAAAGGCATGCGTCTTTATGGAACCGCACGTAAACACCGTCTCGTGAAGTCAGTAACGCAACACGCACGGCCACGATCGCACGCACAGTCGTACTTTTTCCATCAGACAACAAACCGAAACTTCAGACCTAGAAACGCAATTGTCGCACGCGAGCGATAGCCGCAACAGTCACCCATTCGCTTTTTTGGGGCGCACTCGCTCTAATTAGAGGTTGAGGCTCAATTTGGGCGGCTGCGACACCGGACTCCGGTAATTGTTATCTATCCGGAGTGAAATGCGATTGGCTGATGATTATACTATTTTACGCATAATGGTTTCCAGGAATTGTGGCGAGGTTTTTCCTGAATGTGGCGTTGACACTATCAGCAAGCAATAAATTAGATCGGGCGATAGGGGATCTATTGACAGTGTGGTGAGGAAAGAGAGGCGTGTTTTTGAGCTCTACTGTTCGTGGCTCTTATGCAAGAAAAGCTCTTCCAACGTATTCAGATCTAACAGTAACTTTCAAGCTCCAAACCGTATTCGGGAAGGAGGAGTTATATTCGGGGATAATATAACAAGATCTCGTTTATCAGTGAATACATTTTTCAATTTCAACGAAAACGATTTTATTTGAAAATTCATCTCGTCGAATTCGAAGATTTATGTTCTGAATGAAACCCGAGAGCTTTCAAGCTCGAGGGTTTGAGTGTAGCTGACGATTTTCATCATTTTATGATTTTTAGGGGTGTACCCCTTTGTACTTTTTTGAAGTTAACTTTTTTCTCCGACCATCATCTTGAAGTTACCAAAGTATACTAATTTGATCATTCCAAATCGATTGGCGTTCGCAGAATTGCTCTATCTTCAACCGTTCTCGAGTTGGAAAGTTCATTTGAAGTTGAGAGAGGTAGTTAAAATATGTTTTAAAAATTTTGCTATACATTTTTGTGAAGTTCAACATATCTTGTATGATCTGATATGCGCAATATACAATTTTGAGTGTATCCGACGACTTTTATCATATCATGATATTTAGGGGTGTACCCCTTTGGACTTTTTTTAAGTAAACTTTTTTCTCCCATCAACTTGGAATTACCAAAGTATACTAATTTAATAATTCTGAATCAAATGGCGTTCGCAAAATTGCTCTAACTCCAACCGTTCTCTAATTTAAAAGTTCATTTGGAGTTGAGAGAGGTAATTTGACGCCAAAAATTAGTTTTCAAATATTTTCAATCAATTTTCATCAATTTCAACTTTTTTATATGCTCTGATATGCGCAATATACAATTTTGGGTGTATCTGACGATTTTCCTATTTTCATGAATTTTAGGGGTCTACCCCTTATGACTTTTTTGAAGTAATCTTCCTTCTCCAACCATCAGCTTGAAATTTCCAGAGTATACTAATTTGATCACTCTGAGTCCATTGGCGTTCGCGAAATTGATCTATCTTTAACCGTTCTCGAGTTGAAAAGTTCATCTGGAGTTGAGAGAGGTAATTTGTCTCCAGAAATCTGTTTTCAAAATTTTTCAGTCAATTTTCATGAATTCCAACTTTTTTTTATGCTCTAATATGCGCAATATACAATTTTGGGTGTATCTGACGATTTTCCTCTTTTCATGATTTTTAGGGGTCTACCCCTTATGACTTTTTTGAAGTAATCTTCCTTCTCCAACCATCAGCTTGAAATTTCCAGAGTATACTAATTTGATCATTCTGAGTCCATTGGCGTTCGCGAAATTGATCTATCTTTAACCGTTCTCGAGTTGAAAAGTTCATCTGGAGTTGAGAGAGGTAATTTATCTCCAGAAATCTGTTTTCAAAATTTTTCAGTCAATTTTCATGAATTCAAACTTTTTTTTATGCTCTAATATGCGCAATATACAATTTTGGGTGTATCTGACGATTTTCCTCTTTTCATGATTTTTACTTTTGAAGTAATCTTCATTCTCCAACCATCAGCTTGAAATTTCCAGAGTATACTAATTTGATCATTCTGAGTCCATTGGCGTTCGCGAAATTGATCTATCTTTAACCGTTCTCGAGTTGAAAAGTTCATCTGGAGTTGAGAGAGGTAATTTGTCTCCAGAATTCTGTTTTCAAAATTTTTCAGTCAATTTTCATGAATTCAAACTTTTTTTTATGCTCTAATATGCGCAATATACAATTTTGGGTGTATCTGACGATTTTCCTCTTTTCATGATTTTTAGGGGTCTATCCCTTATGACTTTTTTGAAGTAATCTTCCTTCTCCAACCATCAGCTTGAAATTTCCAGAGTATACTAATTTGATCATTCTGAGTCCATTGGCGTTCGCGAAATTGATCTATCTTTAACCGTTCTCGAGTTGAAAAGTTCATCTGGAGTTGAGAGAGGTAATTTATCTCCAGAAATCTGTTTTCAAAATTTTTCAGTCAATTTTCATGAATTCAAACTTTTTTTTATGCTCTAATATGCGCAATATACAATTTTGGGTGTATCTGACGATTTTCCTCTTTTCATGATTTTTACTTTTGAAGTAATCTTCATTCTCCAACCATCAGCTTGAAATTTCCAGAGTATACTAATTTGATCATTCTGAGTCCATTGGCGTTCGCGAAATTGATCTATCTTTAACCGTTCTCGAGTTGAAAAGTTCATCTGGAGTTGAGAGAGGTAATTTGTCTCCAGAAATCTGTTTTCAAAATTTTTCAGTCAATTTTCATGAATTCAAACTTTTTTTTATGCTCTAATATGCGCAATATACAATTTTGGGTGTATCTGACGATTTTCCTCTTTTCATGATTTTTACTTTTGAAGTAATCTTCATTCTCCAACCATCAGCTTGAAATTTCCAGAGTATACTAATTTGATCATTCTGAGTCCATTGGCGTTCGCGAAATTGATCTATCTTTAACCGTTCTCGAGTTGAAAAGTTCATCTGGAGTTGAGAGAGGTAATTTGTCTCCAGAAATCTGTTTTCAAAATGTTTCAGTCAATTTTCATGAATTCAAACTTTTTTTTATGCTCTAATATGCGCAATATACAATTTTGGGTGTATCTGACGATTTTCCTCTTTTCATGATTTTTACTTTTGAAGTAATCTTCATTCTCCAACCATCAGCTTGAAATTTCCAGAGTATACTAATTTGATCATTCTGAGTCCATTGGCGTTCGCGAAATTAATCTATCTTTAACCGTTCTCGAGTTGAAAAGTTCATCTGGAGTTGAGAGAGGTAATTTGTCTCCAGAAATCTGTTTTCAAAATGTTTCAGTCAATTTTCATGAATTCAAACTTTTTTTTATGCTCTAATATGCGCAATATACAATTTTGGGTGTATCTGACGATTTTCCTCTTTTCATGATTTTTAGGGGTCTACCCCTTATGACTTTTTTGAAGTAATCTTCCTTCTCCAACCATCAGCTTGAAATTTCCAGAGTATACTAATTTGATCATTCTGAGTCCATTGGCGTTCGCGAAATTGATCTATCTTTAACCGTTCTCGAGTTGAAAAGTTCATCTGGAGTTGAGAGAGGTAATTTATCTCCAGAAATCTGTTTTCAAAATTTTTCAGTCAATTTTCATGAATTCAAACTTTTTTTTATGCTCTAATATGCGCAATATACAATTTTGGGTGTATCTGACGATTTTCCTCTTTTCATGATTTTTACTTTTGAAGTAATCTTCATTCTCCAACCATCAGCTTGAAATTTCCAGAGTATACTAATTTGATCATTCTGAGTCCATTGGCGTTCGCGAAATTGATCTATCTTTAACCGTTCTCGAGTTGAAAAGTTCATCTGGAGTTGAGAGAGGTAATTTGTCTCCAGAATTCTGTTTTCAAAATTTTTCAGTCAATTTTCATGAATTCAAACTTTTTTTTATGCTCTAATATGCGCAATATACAATTTTGGGTGTATCTGACGATTTTCCTCTTTTCATGATTTTTAGGGGTCTATCCCTTATGACTTTTTTGAAGTAATCTTCCTTCTCCAACCATCAGCTTGAAATTTCCAGAGTATACTAATTTGATCATTCTGAGTCCATTGGCGTTCGCGAAATTGATCTATCT
Source organism: Chrysolina americana (assembly GCA_958502065.1). Lineage (NCBI taxonomy): Eukaryota > Metazoa > Arthropoda > Insecta > Coleoptera > Chrysomelidae > Chrysolina > Chrysolina americana. Next base: position 67,008,804 of record OY293418.1, on the reverse strand, counting down.
TTAACCGTTCTCGAGTTGAAAAGTTCATCTGGAGTTGAGAGAGGTAATTTGTCTCCAGAAATCTGTTTTCAAAATGTTTCAGTCAATTTTCATGAATTCAAACTTTTTTTTATGCTCTAATATGCGCAATATACAATTTTGGGTGTATCTGACGATTTTCCTCTTTTCATGATTTTTACTTTTGAAGTAATCTTCATTCTCCAACCATCAGCTTGAAATTTCCAGAGTATACTAATTTGATCATTCTGAGTCCATTGGCGTTCGCGAAATTGATCTATCTTTAACCGTTCTCGAGTTGAAAAGTTCATCTGGAGTTGAGAGAGGTAATTTGTCTCCAGAAATCTGTTTTCAAAATGTTTCAGTCAATTTTCATGAATTCAAACTTTTTTTTATGCTCTAATATGCGCAATATACAATTTTGGGTGTATCTGACGATTTTCCTCTTTTCATGATTTTTAGGGGTCTACCCCTTATGACTTTTTTGAAGTAATCTTCCTTCTCCAACCATCAGCTTGAAATTTCCAGAGTATACTAATTTGATCATTCTGAGTCGATTGGCGTTCGCAAAATTGCTCTATCTTCAACCGTTTTCAAGTTAAAAAGTTCATTTGGAGTTGAGAGAGGTAACTTGTCTCCAGAAATTTGTTTTTGAAATGTTTCAATACATTTTCGTGAAATTCGACGTATTTTATATGCTCTGATATGCACAATATACAATTTTGAGTGTATCTGACGATTTTCTTCTTTTCATGATTTTTAGACGTGTACCGCCTATGAAATCTTTGAAGTAAACTTTTTTTTCCGACCATCAGCTTGAAATTTCCAGAGTATAGTAATTTGATCATTCTGAATCGAATGGCATTCACAAAATTGATCTATCTTTAACCGTTCTCGAGTTGAACAGTTCAACTGGAGAGAGATCATTTATTTCAAAAAAAATTTCCATTGATTTTCGTAAAATTCAACTCTTTGCATCAATGCACACATGCGTATATACAATTTCAAGTTCCATTCAAGCAGTATAATTGAAATTAGAGAAACATTCGTCTACGAAATAGCAAGTATATCAATTGAATCCAGCAAGTTAAAGTGACGTTCATCAGTATCCTTTTTCCTCCAAAGTTTAATTCCCCAGAAAACAGTCTCAACTCGTTTACAGAGTGTAATTGTGACGCCGTATAGGAAAAAAAGGCGAAGCAGGAGCAATAACACTAAAAGCTATTGATGATGGCCAGCTTTCTTTGCTTTATTGAATTCAGGAATAGCAACAGCCATTACAGGAGTTGAAGAAATAAAACCAAATGGGCTGAGTCTTTAGATAATGGTGTGGATTAAAGTTAGGATGGAAAAAATATATGCCGGGCCATCTGGTTTCATTTTATTCCACAGTTTTATGAGAGAGGTACTTTATTAAAATGGATGTTGTGCATTAATAATCCTTCAATGCATTCAATGTGTTCAAGGTTCAGGGAATTTCTGGGAGTTCATGGTCGTTATTGTTTTCCAGGATATATTGGAATAGCGTATATCAGGAAGGCGAAATATTGGAGCAAGAGAAGCAGGTGCACATATACCTACCACGAAAAATATTGGTGACTATCGTAGCATTGCTGTGGAGATATTACAAACAACAAAAACAAATTTGCCTCAGCCCTATGCTGTATCACTTCCGTTAAAAATAACGTTACCGTTATACGCCATTTCCGTTATTTTGCTATTGCTTGGTAAGCTCTTTCAGGGCTTCAATAAAGTCCCAAACATGTTTGGAGGTAACTTGCATTGAGTACCAAAAATTTACCAAAAAAATTCACTTTATAACCCACTGATTACAAAAAGCCACGTTAATTCAATGTCAAACTTGTGGCTGGTGTAGTTTTTCCTCGTTTTCTTGGATTCATATGATTTTCGTTGTGTTCCTCTATAATAAATATCCAAAGATTGTGTAATATTTCAAAGAGTGATATGTTGAAACATTAAATAATGCTTAGGTTGAGAGCATTTTGAAAAAAAACCTTCATTATATAGGATGCATAAGTAACTAACCTTACTCGGATTCCTGATTTCGGTCGATATATTCTATTATCGATTTTATCCAGATTAGCACAGCCTTGACGCCATTGACATCAAAGTCATCATCATCAATTCACTAAACCGACTACAGCGCATGTTGAGAATTCGTGCGAAATTCAGATTTGTATTTTCATCACCTTTCCCCAAGTAGATATTGAAATGTTACTGTAATTATTCAATTCACTTAAATGTACCCGTAAATTTCGATTAAAAGTTACTTTTGTAAGGTTTTGAAGCAATATTATGAAGTTATAAATCGTAATGTTAATGTAAGCTAACTGTAATAGTACAAGGTAATATTTCACCAATCTCATGTGATCTATCATTTTCAGTGGGTACGTATGCTGAATCTTTCTCCTCACAGTCATCGATTGTAAATCAATAAATTTGAAGTATACCTAGTATTGTTGCTGGAAATTATCAACTTATGCTTTTTATAAAATTGACGCTCAGGAATTTGTCAGGCAACCACTTTGTAGCAATGGTTGATGAGTGACGTACCGTCAGCAAAATGCGGTGTCATCCGATAAATATCGTTGATATGAATGATAAAGGGTAGAGGTCTAAGGAGTGAACCTTGCGGAATTTCATATTAGTTGGTATAATTTTTAGGGCATATGATGAACTTATTGATACAACTACAGATATGTAAAAGAAGTAATCCAGTGCATATACTATTCTGCTTGGTGGTCATCCAAATTTCCGAAGTATCATAACATAACATCAAGTACAATTTGTTGATGATATAAGGAATATGGGTTGAAGTACTGCTTTGAAACGTCTATACTTATGATTGGTATAGGAATAACTACTATAACTTTCAAGGTCCCATGGTGTAATGGTTAGCACTCTGGACTCTGAATCCAGCGATCCGAGTTCAAATCTCGGTGGGACCTGCATTTTTTTTTTCCATTTTGTAAAATCATCAAAATGTTTATCGACACGAAACTCTTTATTACTAATAAAATAAATTTAAATAGCCATTGATTCGAAGTTAGAATGAGAGTGAAATATCAATTGTTTCATCTCGTGATATTATATGAATTTGAAACTCTCTAAAATAAACTTGTATTTATTTTTTGTCTCATAATGAATGAATCTCTTCAAATTTTCAACGGAAATTACCTTGGTTTCTCGAACGACACAGTGGAAATTGAAATTTTCGTCAGATTTAAGTTATTAGATGGGTGAAAAACTATAAATATAACTACCTACATTGTAGACTTACTGCAGCATATTATTATAACTACTTTCCTGGCTAATGCCACGACGACTATTGAAATCATCCAACAAATACTTGTGCAATAATACACGTCAATAACGGACAAATTAGGAATCACGCTATTGTCAGGAGAAACCTTTTTTATCTCGTTTTATTTTATAAATTCAATAATCAATTCATATAAAATAATAAAAAGTACAATGGAATAATATTATTGCAATATTAACTCCAATTTTCAGTAGAACAAAACTGAATGAAGTGAGAAATATGATCCTTAAAATTCATGGTTTTTATCAATCATCTGTGGTTTATGCAGGGTGATTAACCACCACCTGCACAAAATGTGATGGGGTACTGCTTTATGTGCGAATACTCCAGTGAAATTTCAGAGCTATCCGAGATGATTAAACGAATTTTTTTGTACCTCAACCACTATCGATACGCCACCGTAGAGACGTGAAAAGACGTGGCAATGGTGCACGTAAGTGTCGCCCGTCAGTAGTCAGTTTGAGATAAAAGTGATTGGGTCGAATTTCTGGCGGGCGCAGGTCACCTCCGAATGGCCAAACCGGTATCCTAACTCATATAACCGCCCAAAAAAATACTTTCGAACGTTCTGGAATTTTTTCACTATTTTTCCCGTGTTTTACGCCTGCGATTCAACACGATACATTTTCGAAAAATTGCAAAAAAAACATATTACAAATTCAACAACCTGTTTGAAGATGCAGAAGTTCGCCGAAACGCCTACAGACACTATATTCGAACAGCAATCACTTCGAAATTCATTGGAACTATATAAAAAACATTGCATTTTACGAATATGATATGGAAAAATATAAGAAAAATTTCTGGCGGGCGCAGGTCACTTCCGAACGGCCAAACCGATATCCTAAACCATATAACTGCCAAAAAAAAATACTTTTGACGTTTCTGGAATATTTTCACTATTTTCCCTGAGTTCTACGCCAACAATTTAATACGGATCATTCCCAAAAAGTTGCAAAAAATCAAATTTCAAATTCGACCCGTTTGAAGATGCAGAAGTTTGCCGAAACGCCTACAAAAACTATGTTCGGCCAGCGATCGCTTCGAAATTTGGTGAAACTGTATAAAAATCATTTCGTTTTAGAAATATGCTATGGAAAAAAAATGTCAAAATTTCTGGCGGGCGCAGGTCACCTTCGAACGGCCAAACCGGTGTCCCAACACATATAACCGCCCAAAAAATACTTTCGATGGTTCTGGAATAATTTCACTATTTTTTCCGTGTTCTACGCCTACGATTCAATACGACACATTTTCGAAAAATTGCAAAAAATCTCAAAGTTTAAATTCGACCCGTTTGAAGATGCAGAAGTTCGCCGAAACGCCTACAGAAACTATGTTCGACCAGCGATCGCCTCGAAACTTGGGTAAACTATACAAAAAACATTGTTTTTTACGAATGTGATATGGAAAAAAATAAAAAAAGTTTCTGGCGGGCGCAGGTCACCTCAGAACAGCCAAACCGGTATCCTAACCCATATAACTGCAAAAAAAAAACTTTAGAAGGATCTGGAATTTTTTCACTATTTTTCACGTGTTTTACGCCAACAATTCAACACTATACATTTTTGAAAAATTGCAAAAAATCAAATTTTAAATTTGATCCGTTTGAAGATGCAGAAGTTCGCCGAAACGCCTACAAAAACTACGTTCGGCCAGCGATCGCTTCGAAATTTGGTGAAACTGTATAAAAAACATTTTGTTTTAGAAATATGCTATGGAAAAAAAATTTCAAAATTTCTGGCGGGCGCAGGTCACCTCCGAACAGCCAAACCGGTGTCCCAACACACATAACTGCCCAAAAAATACTTTCGACGGTTCTGGAATTTTTTCACTATTTTTCACGTGTTTTACGCTAACTATTCAACATGATACAATTTTGAAAAATTGCAAAAAATCCAATTTCAAATTTGATCCGTTTGAAGATGCAGAAGTTCGCCGAAACGCCTACAAAAACTATGTTCGGCCAGCGATCGCTTCGAAATTTGGTGAAACTGTATAAAAAACATTTCATTTTAGAAATATGCTATGGAAAAAAAAATTCAAAATTTCTGGCGGGCGCAGGTCACCTCCGAACGGCCAAACCGGTGTCCCAACACATATAACCGCCCAAAAAATACTTTCGATGGTTCTGAAATAATTTCACTATTTTTTCCGTGTTCTACGCCTACGATTCAACACGACACATTTTCGAAAAATTGCAAAAAATCTCAAAGTTTAAATTCGACCCGTTTGAAGATGCAGAAGTTCGCCGAAACGCCTACAGAAACTATGTTCGACCAGCGATCGCCTCGAAACTTGGGTAAACTATACAAAAAACATTGTTTTTTACGAATGTGATATGGAAAAAAATAAAAAAAGTTTCTGGCGGGCGCAGGTCACCTCAGAACAGCCAAACCGGTATCCTAACCCATATAACTGCAAAAAAAAAAACTTTAAAAGGTTCTGGAATTTTTTCACTATTTTTCACGTGTTTTACGCCAACAATTCAACACTATACATTTTTGAAAAATTGCAAAAAATCAAATTTCAAATTCGATTCGTTTGAAGATGCAGAAGTTCGCCGAAACGCCTACAAAAACTATGTTCGACTAGCGATCGCTTCGAAATTTGGTGAAACTGTATAAAAAACATTTCGTTTTAGAAATATGCTATGGAAAAAAATTTCAAAATTTCTGGCGGGCGCAGGTCTCCTCCGAACGGCCAAACCGGTGTCCCAACACATATAACCGCCCAAAAAATACTTTCGACGGTTCTGGAATTTTTCACTATTTTTCCCGTGTTCTTCGCCAACGATTCAACACGATTCAATTTCGAAAAATTGCAAAAAATCAAATTTCAAATTCGACTCTTTTGAAGATGCAGAAGTTCGCCGAAACGCCTACAGAAACTATGTTCGACCAGTGATCGCTTTAAAATTAAGTGAAACTATATAAAAAATAATGCATTTTGAGAATATGATATAGAAAAAAATAAGAAAAATTTCTGGCGGGCGCAGGTCACCTCCGAACGGTCAAACTGGTATCTTAACCCATATATCTGCAAAAAAAAATACTCTTGACGTTTCTGGAATTTTTTCACTATTTTTCCTGAGTTCTACGCCCACAATTTTATACGGCACATTTCCAAAAAATTGCAAAATATCAAATTTCAAATTCGACCCGTTTGAAGATGCAGAAGTTCGCCGGAACGCCTACAGAAACTATGTTTGACCAGCTATCGCTTCGAAATCGGTACTTGATATGGTTGTCACAAATGGTACCGTGAATTGAAAATTTCCAGAGCTTGTGTTCGAAAAGTCTGAGGAAGGAGCAGGGAAACAAAGCCTGCATGGTACTGTCTATCCAGTGGCGGCGCATTCCTACAAGTTAATGGGGTAATTTTTCAGTTCTACTTTTATAATTTTTCTTGTTTTTCAACTTCTTTTGGTGGGGAGAGCACATTGACAAACTTTGTGTAAGTAGTGGTAAATCAGAAACAGAAATATGTTTATTGATGAGTAGTATTCCTATTGTCATGAATGAATTTTACTGTGGCCAAATCTATTTTCAAATAGCTGAAATATCTTACGAATTTGCTGTATTTTGGTACGTTGATACAGTTCCAGTTGTTTTTCTCAAAAACGATGTGTATAGACTGGCTTTATGTTAGATTCCCAACTATTTCAACGCCTTTTCTTGTTGAAAAAGCAGAGAAACGTTATTAGTTTCATAGATTTGTTGATATTCGTAATGAAAAATCACGAATTTCTCGAACAAACTCATTCTCGATATATTCAACAAGTACCCCTCTATGTTCCAAATGCATTTGCCAAGTTTGAGTTCATTAAGTTTTATTAATTCGTGGCCCAACTGGAAGTAAGAATGCTTATTATTGCTATTAAAAGGTCACCTCAATCAGTTACATATTGTTCTCGATATTCCCCACCTTTAAAGCACTTACAATACCACAAACAAAATCCAAACCGTTGATACGCCACTGTTACATCTCCATCTTTATCTTAGGGACTGTTTGACGCTATCGCCATCTCCGTCATTAGCGTCACGTCCAATTCGGCTCTTATCTCCCTCCTCACGAGGTGTATCATTCTTCTGCGATCTCACGTTCAGATGTTCATCTGATAACGATAAAGAGACTCTTGGAATTATAATTAATTGTAGAATCTTGGAGATTTTCCTTTCGCATCCTTGAAATAATTCTCCGACTTCGCGAGTGTACGCTCAAATATCTCAAAGGATATTTTAAGTTAATTACTGAATTTATTCCATAACTAGGAAATTCCGTCATTTGGCGAATTCGGAATATTTGCTGGGCTATTTACGTTTTGCACGATACGGCCGTTCGCATGTTGGTATGTTGTGGGTATTTGAAGGGTTCGGAATTACTTACTATTGTTTGCCGCACTCGACTGATGAACTTTTTTTCAATGAGTTCATTTCATGGGGTTCTTCATCCTATCATTCATCCCATCAAGAATTGTCATTGCTGCAAGTGGTTGTCCGAAAAGTTCCTAAAAGACACTTTTAAGGAGCTTTAGCAGGTAACTTCAGGTACTTACCTATTGCAAATTTTTTGATTTACAGTCAATGACTATGAGGGTCAAGGGATCCGGCGCATTTCTGCCTGTCCCAGGGAAACAGCAGAGGAGACCTGGAAAATCTCTCGAGGAAACTTCTTTCTATCACCGTCTGTGCGTTGTGAAGAACGGCATCCTGTTCAAGTTGGCCCTACTTCTAACAGAACATGGAGGATCTAGACAAGGAGAGTCGAAGATATTCCCTAAGCTAAGGTGTGAGAAATCATTGCTGATGACTGAATGGTAGCAGGGGATGCTATCTCAAACGGAGTTCCTGGGACACCAAGTCGAATTCCAGAGTATCCTAGACCTTAGTACGATATGCGGGGCTCTGCCATTGCGGACTAACATTTCCCTAGCTACTCTTGGAAACATTTATGGACCTGAACATTAAAAAACTGCCAAATGGGTGAAGGTGACTGCACCGAACCTAGAGCAAAGGGCGAAAAATCCATTGACTTCAAAGGCTAGTGATCAAGGAAAACATCTTGAAAAGCAAAACATTAGTACCATCCTAGAAACTGTAGATCGCCTTTGCTCAAGTAGCACAACACCCTCACAAATAACTCAGCTGAGGAACCTCCAAGGCAGAGAGGAAGTCACCTCAAAGATGCCCTTTCCTCAGTCAAGGTTGCTGTGGTACCCACGGAGTTCCCAGAAGACAAACTGAGTCCAGAGAGACTAGAAATCTTCCAGGGCGCAATTTCTGAGGCTCTCGAGAAAATCACCACAGAGGGACCACACGTGCGATTCTCAAAATGCACACACAAATCAGGCTACCTGATTAAAGTGTGCGCCGATCGCGGTAATGCAGGCTGGCTTTCGGATGTCATCCCAACCATAAAACCCTGGTAGAGGGCAACCCTGACTGTGTTGGAAGGTGATGACTTACCAGAAACCTGTGCCTACACAATTTACGTTCCTGGAAGAAGACAAAGGCTGGAAGCGGAAAGAATTCTGCTCAGGCTAAAGGTATCAAACCTCTGGCTGAATACATACATCTGGATGGTAAATATGGGCTCTGTCTATGGACAAAGAGTACTTGGAGACAATAAAAAAACTCGATATGTTTCCCTTCTTCAACCAAGGAAGATTGAAAGAGGTACAGGAAGAGGCTGAGGTGGCATTTTCTCGGAGTTAAGAAAGAGAGGATATCACCTATGGAGGAAAAAGCCTCGAAGAAGGCAGACTGAACCCAAAGCACAGGATCAGGGTACTGCAATTGAACCTCCAACATGCTAGAGCCATAATAACGTATGGGTCGGTGGTATGGTGGCCAAATATCAGGCAGGTAGGAGTGGTTCGACGACGAAGGTAAATACTTACCTTCAATATAACTCTGGAATATATCTGAAAACAACCGGCATTATTGTTCGCATTACTCAACTCATCAATCATTGTTTATGGTCAATTCTCCTAGAATCAGTGTCCCAATAAATAATAATATTAGTCGTCTATATCAGTGAAGTCCATTTGAAAAGCTCGTTATATGGGTTTATTAATGATATTATTTCTGCAAATAGACCATTAAATGGCCCATCAGGTACGGTTATTATTACAAAACGAAATACATGTTGGTCATTATCTGAATTAGTGGTGGCTCTAATAGATCGTTAACCGGAATAAAATATTAGATCATTGGAGAATTTACACCTTGTGGAAAACACGAGTTTATACAAAAATATTTAAAGAGGCTGAATTTTTTACTATATCATTTCTTACTCCTCCTTCAAAAAATTCACTTTTCCTTTCTAGTTTTAGGGTTGAAAGTTTCACTTAAATAAAAACGTAAAGGGAAGAAAATACACTTTACTCCGCTGTAAAACTTACAATTAATAATAATGAATGTAGTGTTTCTAATATATTGAGCAACCTTATATTTTTCACCGTTTTTCCCTCAAATTTGAAAAAAAATCGAAAAGAGGAGGATTTCTTAAAAAAAAAATTATAATTGAAGATAATGACGAATTCAATGATAGAAATGATGATGATACTGCTGGAGATGGGTATTCACTGTTCCAGAGTTTGTGGAAACTTTGCTGGGTTCATCAAAGTCTAATACGGAATTAAATTGAAAAAAAATCTCATAAAGTGTAAAAAATAATTCATAAATAAACTTATTCAAATTAAATAGAATTTCTAGTTAATTTTCAGTTAGTAACATGCTTGGGCGATTAAACTTTTGGTCAAATTTCTTTGTGCACTTATTTATATTCATAATTCAGAGAATAACAATGAGACTAAAATTTATAAAAGTTATATAAGTGATATAGTCATATTTATTATAGTTTACAAGATATTTAAACATGGAAGTTGAGAAAAAAATCTGCAAGAATTTTGGGCTCAATTTGTTCTTTAACCAATAAAGAGTGAAAAAGTCTCAGGTTTTTTATTGTATTTTAATTAGTTTATAAGTTTCAATGAGTTTAAACAAAAAACAAGGAGAGAATGATGGAGTGAAGGAAAACTGAATTTTTAGAGTTTGAAAAAAATATTAATTTTTTCAATAATATCATAAAGTTGTTTATGTAAAAAAAATTATATACAAATAATTCAATTGTATGAATTACTTGTGAAATAAACAATGAAAAGTCAAATGAAAACAATCGTTTTCTCATTTATCAAAGAGCGATAATAAAATGGTTACTTATTACGGGTGTTGGAATTTTTTTTATTAACAAATCCGTTTTTAAGGAACAAAAAAAATGTTTTTAAAGAAGTTTTTTTTCAAAAATAATAATTTGCGTAAAAAAATTCAAAAAATGAAATAAAAATTCTAAATTAATTTATAAATAACGCATTTGTTTATACAAATTATTCAAACAATAAAAAATTTAAATTTTCATAAATAATTTCTTGTGGATTCTGATCATAAAAACCGGATCAAAAGTTTTAATAGAGAATCAAGATTTTCATTTTCAAGCGAAATAAATTGTTGATAACAAAGTGAAAAATATTTTTTTTCCAACGGGAATCTCTCAAAAATAGCTCCAAAGAAAGAAATGAATATCAGATTTGCTATTTAAAATTATCGTACTTACATTGTTCGTGTTCTAGTAAAAAAAATTGTAAATGAACTATGCAAAATTAATAAAAAATCGCCAGAAAATTTTTTTGCCCGCGGATCATTGTTTATTCATCTATCAAGTATTGCCTGAATTTTTCCAATTCTCAATTTCTATATGTAATAAGTTCAAAGAATATTCATTCATAATAGGTCCGAAGTCCCCTTTTTCGGCCGTATTTTCAATCCTCTGGGAAAATTATAAATATTGGTCCTACAGTTTTTTTCGAAAATTTCCTACTCTTTTCGAATCTTTTTTCAAATTTGAAAAACGTCAAATAGTTTTCAAGATATTTGCAAAAATCCAAGCATAATTTTTTTTCAGTTCTTTTTCTTTTTTTTTGTTGTTGTTTTTTCTTGAGGCGGAGAAAAAAGTTTGACCCAAAAAGCACTTATTGACTAGACCAATACTTGAAAGGCATGCTTGTCACATGGAACCTGTTTCCAGATCAACTCTGTTCATGATGAAAAGTTCATCTCACCCATCTCCGTTTCTCTTTTTTTGCCACCAACAACTGAAGGTAATGGATAATACTTCATCGAATAGCCCCCATTACATTTCCATTTCATCAGTTCATCGCGAGAAGTTCAAAGTTAAACACTGCCTACACTCTTCCGGAACTTTTAGAAAAGTATTCATATTCTTGAATGAAATGAATTATTCTCCACGGAAAACTTCTGAGGCTTCATCTCAATTTTATAGCGGAGATAATTCAGTTTACCACGCAGAGAGCTCCGTTATCTCTCAGATTCTGATCTGTGTCAAGAAAGTTATTAGTTGCGACTTGCATTTTCTACAAGGCAATGCTTCTACCGACGACGGCCAAACAACAGAAACACATAAAAGTGAATAAGTAAGTTTGATGCAATACCTAGAGAAGTTTTCCGTGTTTTCAGTAGACAGTACGGGTTTCTGGAAAGTTTTACGGCCTCACAACGCCAAGATGGTAAATTGTATTCATGAGTTTAGCGTTTTGAGGTAGTTACAATAATGATCAAGTAATTGGTTTTGTTTATTGTCTGTTGCATTGAAAAAGAAGTGAGTGCCCACAGTCTTGAAACTCAGTGAGTAGTAGTAGGCCAGTCAAGTTCTCCACATATCTACGAAATTCCCCCTAGACTTCTTCTCCGAACCTTCGAAACCTTTGGATGAAATCCAGTGGTCCGATCACTCTAGGTTAAATTCGTCTACTCGTTGGGGTTCTGTATCTCCAAAGATTTCAAATCTTAACCGTCTATATGCCTCGCTTTTTCTGAGAAAGTAAGGTGAAGTTCTTCACATTTTCGGCCTACAGGAGGTAGTCTTCTATGCCTATTAGTGATAGATACCTGCCTGGTTTGTAATGTTCCGTAAGTATTCCTCTCTCGCTCTCGTTCTCACTCTCGCTCTTGCTCTCTCTTCCTTCCTCTAGCTCTTGATCTTGCTCTCACTCTTACTCTCACTCTTGCTCTCTCGCTCGCTCTCGCTCGTTACAACTTTATTAAATTTTTTCAGTAATCAATAGTATCAGTCTGTCTGAAAAAATCACCGATAGTCATCATTCAGTAGCCTACAGACAGGATTTATTGGACTATTCTTAATTCTACCCCTTAGAGTATTTCCAACACATCTTGAAGAATGTTCGTTGAACTCATATTTCACAACACATGTAGATCATCTGAATGGAATGAATAATGCAGTGGATTATTTCACGAATACAAATGTTTGTTTTTGATTTAAGTCTCGTTGGAATTTTTGATTACAAAACCATTGGAGATTGTCATCTGGGACTGTGCCTTAAAAATTATTTATCAGAGAGAGACAGATTCCTACATTTCGTCGATGCACTGAAAAAAATTTAAATATCTAGAAAAATACGAATTCTCTCTTTTGGTGGGAATCTAACAGATCTAGTGCATGTCCAGCATATCAAGTTTTGGTGAAAAATCCAATTTACTAGGTTTCAACGAAATATTTGAATATACAGGGTGAATAACCTTCGAGTGAAGATATCGATATTACCATTAAATGCAGCACTCAATATTGTTTTCCATAGTTGGACTTTACCAGAGGTGAACTAATAACGAGCAGAGCAGAGCAGAGCAGAGCAGAGCAGAGCAGAGCAGAGCAGAGCAGAGCAGAGCAGAGCAGAGCAGAGCAGAGCAGAGCAGAGCAGAGCAGAGCAGAGCAGAGCAGAGCAGAGCAGAGCAGAGCAGAGCAGAGCAGAGCAGAGCAGAGCAGAGCAGAGCAGAGCAGAGCAGAGCAGAGCAGAGCAGAGCAGAGCAGAGCAGAGCAGAGCAGAGCAGGGCAGGGCAGGGCAGGGCAGGGCAGGGCAGGGCAGGGCAGGGCAGGGCAGGGCAGGGCAGGGCAGGGCAGGGCAGGGCAGGGCAGGGCAGGGCAGGGCAGGGCAGGGCAGGGCAGGGCAGGGCAGGGCAGGGCAGGGCAGGGCAGGGCAGGGCAGGGCAGGGCAGGGCAGGGCAGGGCAGGGCAGGGCAGGGCAGGGCAGGGCAGGGCAGGGCAGGGCAGGGCAGGGCAGGGCAGGGCAGGGCAGGGCAGGGCAGGGCAGGGCAGGGCAGGGCAGGGCAGGGCAGGGCAGGGCAGGGCAGGGCAGGGCAGGGCAGGGCAGGGCAGGGCAGGGCAGGGCAGGGCAGGGCAGGGCAGGGCAGGGCAGGGCAGGGCAGGGCAGGGCAGGGCAGGGCAGGGCAGGGCAGGGCAGGGCAGGGCAGGGCAGGGCAGGGCAGGGCAGGGCAGGGCAGGGCAGGGCAGGGCAGGGCAGGGCAGGGCAGGGCAGGGCAGGGCAGGGCAGGGCAGGGCAGGGCAGGGCAGGGCAGGGCAGGGCAGGGCAGGGCAGGGCAGGGCAGGGCAGGGCAGGGCAGGGCAGGGCAGGGCAGGGCAGGGCAGGGCAGGGCAGGGCAGGGCAGGGCAGGGCAGGGCAGGGCAGGGCAGGGCAGGGCAGGGCAGGGCAGGGCAGGGCAGGGCAGGGCAGGGCAGGGCAGGGCAGGGCAGGGCAGGGCAGGGCAGAGCAGAGCAGAGATTCAGCTAGTAATCAATGCCCAAGTGGAACTGTTTTTCATCTGTTATATCAAATAATTGATCAACGTCCCCATTGAATCTGTCCTTTGAGAAAATATTTATGATGTGTTATTATGTCTTTGAGTTATGCCTATGAGTGGTACTATGTTTTGAGCTATCAAAATAATTTTTTCACAGCAGAATAATTATGAGTAACGAAAGTCATGACGTCTTTTCCATCTATGCATGAAAAATTTCCCCCGCTTGTTGCCACTTCGAACCGCAATTCATCTCCATGGGACCATAAAAAAGGATTACTTTTTTCAAAGGATTATTGAGAGCGTTTGTTATCTCTGGAGATCACATTCCCCTTGAGTAAACATCCATTGAATTTTTTGTGCCCAAACTGAACGCTCCACCACAAAAACTCGCACTAAGCAATCGTTGCCACATTTTCCTCTCTTCATTTCGCATCTTGATTCCGAGCGTATGAATCGTTCAGGACCGTACTGAAAAATATGGAATCGTTAATATAGGTACTTATCGATAACAGATGTGCGAATTCAGGAAATGAGGCTCTGCAGTTATATATTCTAGTCAATAATCAAAAAAGTGAAATATTCAAAGAATAATCAATTTTTAATGAATGTTTTAAAACAAATGAAAATCAACGAACAAACGGAAAATTCCAATTGTATAATTTCTATAATTTTGATTTGAATTTTCATCTGTCATATTTGTATTATATACGCACAGTATGTAATTTTGTTTCAGTAGTCAATAATTTGAATTTTCATGAAATTATATAATTTAGAATTTTATCTCTACAGGTTTTGTCATAATTTTAATTTCAATTAGTTTATCGGTGCCATACTTTACCTGTTCTTGAGAAGTTTAGTGACCTGGCTCATGGTTTTGAATAGGCAGAAAAAGAATACGCATAGAGAAAACTGATTGATAAATACAATATATACCTCACACTTCTATTTTCTACCAAAACAATTTTTGTAGAATTTTGACTACAATCATTTCAGATATCATTTGTGTCAGAATTCACATATTGGTACATTCATTTTCATCATTACAAATAAATATAAAATTGTATTGATATATTTTATGCAATATCAAAGATATTCGCATGTTTCCATACTTCAGCCTCGCACTGTACCCTTAAAATGCCCACCCACTCTTGTCATTTTTACTTTTTGTCCAGTCCCACACTGTATTCGTTTTCTATTTAGAGTATTTGACCTGAAAGCTCTTTATGAAAGACAAGACCTATTATGTAGCCTATTCTCCTGTTTTATCTGCAGATACGCGGACAAAGGAATGAAAGATAACAAAGGACGCATCTAAAACCCTTTCGGGTATTTGGAAAATTTCATTAAATTATTTAAATTGAATAGATGCTCTTTTAGCATCGACTACCGATTCAAGCAAAAAATATTTTTGTCGAGATTTCATTTCAGTTTTTCATTCATTCCCATTCACCTTTGTTCGCACATATCAGATTCATCCATTGTCACTGAAATAAAACAGCAAGTATTGAAGTAGAGCACTTTGCTGGAAAAATAACATAGAGCACTGTGGGGACAGCTTTTTTCTAAAAAAGACGTACAAATATTACATTTGATTCCATATCATTCTTCCCTTTACACTTTTTTCTGCGAGCTGAATTCTGAGAGTAACTGGAACTTCTGCAAAATAAACAATGAACTAACATACTAAAAAAAATGAAAGACATGTGAAATATTCATTACAAAAACAAATTATTCGAATGTCGAAGAAATTGAAATATCCAGGAAAATCATGTAAAGTAAATGAATGAAAGTTGGAGCGCTATTTGAATCAAATTTCAAAGATTAATGTTTCTACCGGCATCAAAATGTGCAATATAACCAATTTATCTAATTCTTTTTCAACTTTTTCTCAAATTTCGTAGGGTATTGGCCTTACTCGACAAAATATAGGTATGACCAAAGTTTTTCTTACCTCCTTGAAATCTATATCTGCGTATGATCGCTTCATAATCACCTTTCAATACAAACTACTAATGACAGGTAGAGACGGACCTATGAACAAAGATAAAATCTCATTTCCATAGAATATTAAATAAACTAATTGCTTCACATACTTTGTTACGCATCTGCTGCAGGTGCGACTTTTTTCTCAAATAAGTCGAATAACGCTTCTGTTCTGGAGGTATGTGAATCTTCGATTAATTATATATTTTTTTCATCACTGGTCCAGATAGGCTGGGTGATAGGGAATATTCAAAAGTGGCGCAGCTGATATTTTTTCTGCTGCATCGGACTCCGAAAGAATTCAAAGATAAGACGGCGATTTAATTTCTATCTGAAATTAATTTTTTATATGTATAACAAAAAATGGTTTCTTTATGTCCGCGTCTGAAGATAGCTGACTTAAGGGGTGGGCGTCAGTTTATACGGTTTGTTAGTTGTGATAAATTGGTGGTTGGTTCATATTCATTTTTATCGCATTGAAATTTTAATATGGAGTTCAGATCATGCCGGAACTAGTGATTTAGAGGGCTCATTTTGACTATGTTTTTATTTTTACCATAGCATTATTATTTCCGAAATAATTATCAGTATTTCGATCGAGATTGTTAATAGTGGTAGTATGCGCAACTATGTTTGTATCTCTTATAGTTTCTAGTATAAGATTTTCAAAACCCTCTTCGATAGATTTTTACTCTAAACCTCATATAAGTATGCAGGCTAACTCTCTTTGAATAGGCGGCGATGAACACAAATATATGCTCAGAAATTCAATTTACGGTAAAGTGAATGAAATAACTGAATTGAATTTGTCATTTGGACGCCATCTACAGAAATTCTGTATCTCATTCTCATTGTCTGAAGAAATTATTTATTACACTGAAACAGAAAATGCTCCAGACATATAGGTGAATAAAACAATTATTAAAGAATAGTAGTGAATGAGTAGATCAAATTCATGTTTGTTAGGTCAAATTCAGGGCTCGGCGATGTCACTATAGTTTATTTCATTTATAATAAAACAAGTTGGAACAAAAGTTATTCATCATAAATACAGGGGGTCCCTGAACTTCCTCTTTTCCTCTCAGGAATGTATAGATGAGATCGAAATATCACCAGTATTTCATATAACTTTTGTTCCTAAAAGCCTTCTTTACCAATGTTTTTCTTTGATAACTTCTGAAGAGATCATTACAAATCATCTATAATTGGGTATTTGACTAAACAAACGAATTCCTTCGATGAACTCTCTAGCAAGAGTCAGTTGTTTTGCTACAAAGTCAGGAAAAAATTCTAGAATTTCCGAAAGTATTTTTCTTTGGCAATTGTATGGGTTAGTATACCGGATTAAACGTTCGGAAGTGACCTGCGCCCGCCAAAAATTTTTCTAATTTTTTTCCATACCATATTCGTAAAATGTAATATTTTTTCTATACTTTGACCAAATTTCAAAACAATCGCTAGTCGCACATAGTTTCTGTAGGCGTTTCAACGAACGCATCTTCAGAAGGGGTTGAATTTGAAATTTGATTTTTTACAACTTTCCAAAGGTGTATCTTGTGAAATCGATGGCGTAGAATGCGGCAAAAATAAGGAAAAAATTCTAGAACTTTTGAAAGTATTTTTCTTTGGCGGTTGTATGGGTTAGTATACCGGATTAGACGTTCGGAAGTGACCTGCGCCCGCCAAAAATTTTTCTAATTTTTTCCATATCATATTCGTAGAATGCAATGTTTTTTCTATACTTTGACCGAATTTCAAAGCAATCGCTAGTCGCACATAGTTTCTGTAGGCGTTTCAACGAACGTCTGCATCTTCAGAAGGGGTCAAATTTGAAATTTGATTTTTCACAATTTTCCGAAGATGTTTCTTGTGAAATCGATGGCGTAGAATACGGAAAAAATAAGGAAAAAATTCTTGAACTTTCGAAAGTATTTTTCTTTGGCGTTGTATGGGTTAGTATACCGGATTAAACGTTCGGAAGTGACCTGCGCCCGCCAAAAATTTTTCTTTTTTTTTTCCATATCATATTCGTAAAATGTGATACTTTTTCTATACTTTGACCAAATTTCAAAACAATCGCTAGTCGCACATAGTTTCTGTAGGCGTTTCAACGAACGTCTGCATCTTCAGAAAGGGTCGAATTTGAAATTTGATTTTTTACAATTTTACAAAGATGTGTCTTGTGTAGTCGATGGCGTAGAATGCGGCAAAAATAGTGAAAAAATTCTAGAACTTTTGAAAGTATTTTTCTTTGGCGGTTGTATGGGTTAGTATCTCGAATCAGGCGTTCGGAGGTGACCTGCGACTGCCAAAAATTTTTCTAATTTTTTTCCATACCATATTCGTAGAATGCAATGTTTTTTCTATACTTTGACCAAATTTCAAAGCAATAGCTAGTCGCACATATTTTCTGTAGGCGTTTCAACGAACGTCTGCATCTTCAGAAGGGGTCGAATTTGAAATTTGATTTTTCACAATTTTCCAAAGATTTTTCATGTGGAATCGATGGCGTAGAATACGGAAAAAATAAGGAAAAAATTCTTGAACTTCTGAAAGTATTTTTCTTTGGTGGTTGTATGGGTTAGTATACCGGATTAAACGTTCGGAAGTGACCTGCGCCCGCCAAAAATGTTTATAATTTTTTTCCATATCATATTCGTAAAATGTAATATTTTTTCTATACTTTGACCAAATTTCAAAACAATCGCTAGTCGCACATAGTTTCTGTAGGCGTTTCAACGAACGTCTGCGTCTTCAGAAAGGGTCGAATTTGAAATTTGATTTTTTACAATTTTCCAAAGATGTGTCTTGTGAAGTCGATGGCGCAGAATACGGAAAAAATAAGGAAAAAATTCTAGAACTTTTGAAAGTATTTTTCTTTGGCTGCTATATGGGTTAGTATACCGGATTAGCCGTTTGGAGGTGACCTGCGCCCGCCAAAAATTTTTCTTATTTTTTTCCATATCATATTCGTAGAATGCAATATTTTTTCTATACTTTGACCGAATTTCATAGCAATCGCTAGTCGCACATAGTTTCTGTAGGCGATTCAACTAACGTCTGCATCTTCAGAAGGGGTCGAATTTGAAATTTGATTTTTCACAATTTTCCAAAGATTTTTCATGTGGAATCGATGGCATAGAATACGGAAAAAATAAGGAAAAAATTCTTGAACTTCCGAAAGTATTTGTCTTTGGTGGTTGTATGGGTTAGTATACCGGATTAAACGTTCGGAAGTGACCTGCGCCCGCCAAAAATGTTTATAATTTTTTTCCATATCATATTCGTAAAATGTAATATTTTTTCTATACTTTGACCAAATTTCAAATCAATCGCTAGTCGCATCATAGTTTCTGTAGGCGTTTCAACGAACGTCTGCATCTTCAGAAGGGGTCGAATTTGAAATTTGATTTTTTACAATTTTCCAAAGTTGTGTCTTGTGAAGTCGATGGCGTGGAATGCGGCAAAAATAGTGAAAAAATTTGGACTACCCCACACCCCAAAAATTCGAATTGACTGAGATTTGTCAAGATGTTTCAACCAAACAAGGTTACCTGGACAATTTCCTGAATGAAAGTACCCGTGTGGAAAATCGATCGGAGCAACGATTTTTGATAGAATTGCAATTTTGTGCAACGACATCCAACCTGAGATGTCTATCATTATTCGAAAAGTTTGATTTGTAATGAAAATAGAAATGATTACTACAATGTTCATAACGAATTTTTATCATACATACACGTTTACTTTACAACACTCATGGTGTGAATAGTCATTCGCAAGCCACGAGAGCAAACCGAAATGCAAAATCCGCTAGGAAAACTGCTAGGTATGACCCCCGTCTCTCTCAATATATTTTCTTAGTCGGCGCAAACACCCTCTCTGCACTTGAAATAGCATGCCAGGGTCGTTTCGTATGGCTTCACAATGTAATGTATTTCTATGCAACAAGGCAACTGGTGCGAATAGGTCTAGCTTAATCGAAGCTTTTTTAGATCCCCTCACAGAAATAAATCCAATGGATTCAAATCCGGAGACCGCGGTGGCCATGAATATGGCCTACCTCTACCAATCCATCTATTGGGGAAAATCTATGTATTATCTCTATGAATAATCCTTCCCTAGCAACCAACATTTCTCTGGGGTGATCTTATATACATAACAGGCGATATTTTGACAAGTCTATGATGGTTATAATGAACAGGTTGTGTTGGATTATCTGGTAAGTTATCATTTAATTTTCCTCTGAAATTATTCCGGATATAACATTTTTTTCTTCAGCAGTGTTCGAATTTGACAGACCCTTCCGTGTATTAAACCCTATAATTAAGTGGAAAATTGACAGCCCCTTACAGAAAAAAGGCCTCAGCACGAAAAATAATTCCACAGAAACCTTTTCATGACGAATGAATTATAAATCCTGATTGAACCATCGCGATATGTCGATTTTTCCATATGGAATTGTGAAACACATGAGTGTATCAGCAGGTAAAAATCAGTTATTATCACGGCATACGAGGTATCGATTTCGATCCACCTGTATCTAAAATGTATGGAAAGAATGGACAGGGGGAGGATTGTTGATTGGAAGTTTTGATGGAAAATTAATATTGTAAATGGAGTTTCCAAGTCAGTTCATACGAAATGCGGTGGGGGTGCTCATTGAAAAGTATCCACTGTTGAAATCGAATGACATGGAGTGTTGATCAAATCGAAATTGATACGTGGAATTTTATGTACTGATTTGTGCGCTGGCATTGGAGAACTGATTTGATGGAATTTCCTTTCTTTCATTTTTCCATTTGAGTGTTAATATATAAACAGAGATTCGAAAAATATATCTCTTTTCAATAAAAAAAAATATGTTTTTATTTCAACAGGAATTTTGAAATGACCAAAATTGAATCAATTAAAATCGAATTTTGGAAAATAATGACTTATACGTATTATGAAAATGCGCATTTTCGAAAAGTTGCTGTAACTTTTTTCCTGTCAAAAATTTCTTGTTTCTATGAAAACATTCCCAGAGCACTTTTCCACGTACGGTTGGGTCCTTGGTTGGCTATCTAATTATTACCAATAGATGCAGCAAAAAAGTTGGTGACAATTACCTACAGTGATGTCAGGCGAAGCCAGGTCTTGTTGAAAATACATTTTTTTGAGCTTCAGTAGTGTTAATGAATTAACAATATTATGCATAGAAATTTCTACATAACTCTGAGATTTGAGAGTGCCGTTAAAAATGAACGGGCCAAGCAAAAACACCTGCCCACACACTATCCTCATCTTTCTTGACTTGTCTGTTCCACAATGGAATGAAGGATTTGTTTTGCCTAAGTATGAGAATTTTTGCAGTTGAAAATGCCGGCACTGCTCACACAAGCTTCGTCTGTCCAAAAATAATTTAACGAAAAATCACGCTCTTGGTTACAATTTTCCAGGAACCACTGGCAAAAATCCATGCGCCGTTCAAAATCTCCTGGTCTTAGTTTATGAACTCTTCTTATCTTTTATGGCTTGTATTTGTGCATTCAACTCCTTTTTCCTATTTGATTCAAATAATTTTGATCTTTTCTTTTCAAATTGACCACCATCAATTAGGTTGTGCAGCAATCTTGCGAAAATGTCTCTAAAGCGTTGTCTTCTTTCCGGAAATCTCATAGAAATAGGACATTTTTGACAGGAAAAAGGTTACAGGAACTTTTCGAAAATACTCATTTTTTAAAAACTTGCTGTTACTCAGAAACGACGACAGATATCGATATCCGGTTTGGACCAATGAGTTTGTCATAAAATTCAACCCTCATACACAGCCATCTGTTTTCATCTATCTAATTTGGAATTAGGATTTTTCCTTCAAAAGTGTCCAATTTGGCCCAATCTGTACCAATATTGTCCCATTATAATCTGCGGGATCTGTTACTTCACTTAATGTATTTCCAGGATTATTTTCAATCTTCCCGAATATCGAATAGTTGGTATTTGTAACAGTAATTCTACCTGTTTTTATCCAGTTTTTCTGTACTTCATTGCAAATTTTCCAACACTTATACTACATTCAATTTTTCTTACACAATATTCTTGATGGTACTCTTCAAATAGTTCTTTAATTCTTCCATCAATTTTTCGTAAGCAATATGTCCATTGAAAATGTTTACATCAACTCAAGTTTCGTTTTGAAGGAGACTGTGTAGAGTTTGTTGAAATACATGTTTCTGATAATCTTCGGGCTTTCAATTTGTGATTTTTTTCGTTTATAGTTCTCATGGATGCCAATACTTCGAAAGACATTTAAATATTCTCGTTATTAGCATTTGGACTATTTATAGTGCATATAGTGTTGTTGGAGATAGAGGAATCTTTCACTAATACTAAGTTACTTGAGAATTCATAGTTTAACCAACTTATTGAGTTTTGGCCTGCAACACCAATATGGAATCATTTGGGGGATGCCTCAGGCTTCCATATATGTTTCTTTGAGACTTTTTTCATACAAAAGGACCTAATTATTCCACCACAAATTTCTTCAGTTCACTCCTTTCAAAAACGCTGAAATAGTTTCGACCGTATTTCTCGGGAAACAATTAAGCATTGAACAAACTATCAGTTTCCTCCACTGTTATTTTTATAATTCCTATTCATGCATAATGCTTCGAAAATTTAAATAAATTTCACATTCTGAAAGGAACCATAACTTCGGACAATTACGATTCATTCGGTTTACCGGTACTAAAATGATAGCTTCGAGTTGTCTAGCCACAACTTTTTTTGTACCGAATGATATTATATTTCCAATGATACACAAATTTTGTATCATTATTTTAATATATCGTCCATAAACGGTGTATAATTTCGTATTCAAAATATTCAGAGCTATTGATTATGTGGGTATGTGGGTATCGTCCAGCTACTAGATGGTGCAAAAAATTTTATATGTTAGGTATGCATCTAAGCTGTTATTAAACATTCAGATGCCAGACATAATGCTCTTCGTTGATTGTTGCATGATATCATAATGATTATCTAGCCAGTCGAAGGAGTAATGACATCCCACGAAATCCTGATGATTGCTTTAATGGATTGGAGAATGATTTTAACGATGAAAGTCCACCAACTACGAGACCGTGCGGAAACTTGTAGAAGATGTTACTTGTCCATTTTTCTAAAAGCAATTTTTGTTGGTGAATGTTACATCTAAGACCTTCCACAATTCAATGACGTTTGATAGTATATTGTGAAAAAGTTGTTGTTTTTTAAATATCATCCCACATTATTACTGTTCTCTACAATTTTTCTGGAAAGTCTGGAAAATCTGTCATTTATGCTTGACTGCTTGTATTATTAGAAGTTGTTGGATTTCGTCTTTTCTCGAAATAGTTATCTGTCTAAATTCCGAATGCAAAGGTTTTACGATAACCTCCACCTCAAAAATGAGTCAGGTTTAGTCTGGGGTACCACAGGGATCTATTTTCATATGACAATATAAAAAGGAATGGCTGATCCTTTGTTTCCTATGAATGCAGATGATAACTCTATGCTGATCTCTCATGAAAATATAGATGCCCTTAAACACCAAAACGAACATATCTTGAATGTAAATTACATGTATTTCAATAACCAAGACTTGTGTTTCAACTCAACAAAAACACGATCGATTCGTTGGGCTATATATTTCTGTTTTTGTAAATGAATTCGACTTCAGACCTAATGAAGATATTAACAATAGTAACAATATTGATAAATGACAACAATATTCGATACATACTTGCACTTGCACAACTCTCATCAAACTTGGAATTTCATTGATTTTTTGAATAATGTTTTCTATCTTGAGCCGTTCCCGAGGTGAAGAGTTCATCTGAAGTGGAAAGGAGTCATTTCCCTCCACATTCCTCCCCAGTCCTATTCGTTACATTTCTGACGTATTTCTGTCATATACCAAACCTTGTACAAATCTTTACAAGGGGGTTAGTGGAACTATGTATTTTCCCATTTTTTAATGTGAATTGATATGCGCTTCTGTACAATTTTATAGTCGATCTTTATCGAGTATGAATTGGATTAGTGAACAAAATCTGTCAAAGTATATCTAAGTATCAATATACTTTCAGCTCTCCGGCCCCTCTCGTATCATATCTTTTCATTTGTCATTTTCGCAAGATTCTAATTTAAAAGCACAAAACGACGCTTTCAACGAAACCATGATCTTCAACCTACTATTTCAGATAACTGTTTCACTAGAGCAAAAAATATCGTATGCCTGAGGTTGTCACAACTGAAAACAACTGACAGACAATCGCTTGTTCAGTAACTGACTATTATAGAAATACCTCGTAACGGTGAAATCTGCAAGTTATTCTTTGGCCTGATAATGGATTTCAAAGTTAGGCCAGTTGTTAAAATAAAACATTGTTGATGGATACATTATTTCCTCACAATTCCTTCAACTACTCAAGGAAAATAAATATTCCTATGCCTGGAAATAAACGATACAATTAGTGAATTTCAAGTAATTGGGTATGGCGTACCTCAAGGCACTATTTTCGGACCAGTCCTCTTTAACATTTAGCTCAATGGTCTGTTTTCATCTCATCATTTACTATCTTTATATTCACCATTTTTATTGAATTAACATTATTGTTATTATATATATCATCTGTCTAACCATCTTTTAGAACGGGAAAACTGATCACATCATGATCATTATTGAAGATTTTCTCATGGATAGGACAGTGTTCAAATAGTTTTTTTTATGACAGCATCAGGGCCTCTACATGATGTTGTTTCACCTCCTGCAGAATAAATTTTTAAATAAAGCATAAAACCACCAACAGTGCACAGCTTGTATAGTTATTAACGTTACAAGGCCGATATGCAGCAAATAACGTATGAGGTTGAGTATAACCGAATCTGACATTTGCGTATCGGCCGTGTGTCGTTCAAGACTTTTCGTAATCCCGCTGAAAGATTACATTTTGATTCCGAAGATAGAACAAACCACGTACCTTGTAATTCTACAGAAATATCTCAACATCGGCATCGTGTTGGCATGAAACAGCTTAACAATATTATAAACAAAGTCAGTTTTTTGTGTTCGCGAGTTCGCTTTAACAACTACCATGGATGAAATTGAAGAAATTGTGAAAAAAAAATATAATTTCTTCAGAAATATTGGGAGAATTATGTGCAGCGAGCCGAAAATAACTCTAGAGCGATTTCAAAAAAAATAAATATTTTGGAAGAGTGGCGTAAAAGCAAGAATGTAAAGGTGGTTAATGAAGATGTATTATTAGCCTATATGAAAGGAAAATCAGAAGTTTATTCTCCTAACTCGCTGTGGACCAAGATTTCAATGTTGAAACTTGATTTTATAGTTTATGACAATAACATTTCAAGGTTGGTTATTTTGACTCGTACACCATATCAGAGTATTAACTACAAACATGGTATTTTCAGATTTAGAAAATTATTTTTGTTCTTGAGTCGAAATTTTGATGAATACCCACCAAAGAAAGCAAGAATTGTGTCTGAAGAAGAAGTAACTAAGTTTTTGTTGAAGGCAGATGATCATACATGGTTGCTTAAAAAGGTTGCATTGATGTTTAGTGTGGATGATTTTGAAGGCACCAGTAACAGAGTTTTGGTTACATTAGGGTATACTGAAAACAAAAAGAACAGGGTATTTGTCATTCCCAAAGAAGGACTTCCTTTTGATGCCTATGGTTTATACCAAAAATACGTAGATTTGCGGCCTTCCAATTTGGGAAATTCGACGATTCTTCATTGGTTATAGGAATGATAAATAAGTAAAACAAGTTGTGTGCATTCATACTATTGCAGCTGTTCTAACCCAACCCAACCCAACCCAACCCAACCCAACCCAACCCAACCCAACCCAACCCAACCCAACCCAACCCAACCCAACCCAACCCAACCCAACCCAACCCAACCCAACCCAACCCAACCCAACCCAACCCAACCCAACCCAACCCAACCCAACCCAACCCAACCCAACCCAACCCAACCCAACCCAACCCAACCCAACCCAACCCAACCCAACCCAACCCAACCCAACCCAACCCAACCCAACCCAACCCAACCCAACCCAACCCAACCCAACCCAACCCAACCCAACCCAACCCAACCCAACCCAACCCAACCCAACCCAACCCAACCCAACCCAACCCAACCCAACCCAACCCAACCCAACCCAACCCAACCCAACCCAACCCAACCCAACCCAACCCAACCCAACCCAACCCAACCCAACCCAACCCAACCCAACCCAACCCAACCCAACCCAACCCAACCCAACCCAACCCAACCCAACCCAACCCAACCCAACCCAACCCAACCCAACCCAACCCAACCCAACCCAACCCAACCCAACCCAACCCAACCCAACCCAACCCAACCCAACCCAACCCAACCCAACCCAACCCAACCCAACCCAACCCAACCCAACCCAACCCAACCCAACCCAACCCAACCCAACCCAACCCAACCCAACCCAACCCAACCCAACCCAACCCAACCCAACCCAACCCAACCCAACCCAACCCAACCCAACCCAACCCAACCCAACCCAACCCAACCCAACCCAACCCAACCCAACCCAACCCAACCCAACCCAACCCAACCCAACCCAACCCAACCCAACCCAACCCAACCCAACCCAACCCAACCCAACCCAACCCAACCCAACCCAACCCAACCCAACCCAACCCAACCCAACCCAACCCAACCCAACCCAACCCAACCCAACCCAACCCAACCCAACCCAACCCAACCCAACCCAACCCAACCCAACCCAACCCAACCCAACCCAACCCAACCCAACCCAACCCAACCCAACCCAACCCAACCCAACCCAACCCAACCCAACCCAACCCAACCCAACCCAACCCAACCCAACCCAACCCAACCCAACCCAACCCAACCCAACCCAACCCAACCCAACCCAACCCAACCCAACCCAACCCAACCCAACCCAACCCAACCCAACCCAACCTTACCCTACCCTACCCAACCCTAGCCAACCCTACCCAACCCAACCTAACCTAACCTAACCTAACCTAACCTAATCTAACCTAACCTAACCTAACCTAACCTAACCTAACCTAACCTAACCTAACCTAACCTAACCTAACTTATTTACTTCAGAAATAATATTCTTATCATATCTCCCAACTGAATGAACAACTCTAATTGACTCTAATTGCATACAAAATATAATTCAACCGAAGGCCATTTCATGCCCACTGTCATGTGGAGACCATATCATTCACTGGACTGACTCTATTTCTTGTATTTCTCTCTCTTGTTACATGTATTTGCCTAACTGGACTTGATCTTGTTATCCCCACCACAGAAATCGCTCCAAAAGCATTAGATAAAACAAATAAAATGTGTTACCGACAAAACGATACTATGAGTTAATTGTCGATGCTTGTGTATAATATTCGACTAGTCATCGTCATGGCCGTGTTTGGATTTGATTCTTGCGTTTCAGTCCAGGGTCCTGCACCAAAATATTTGTGATTGTGTCCAAAATGCGTGTGGAGTCGACTGCCAGTAGCTGAGAGCTAGGAATAATAATTAGAAACAGTCCTAGTTCTCTAGTTGCTTCGAAGAAATAATAATGTCAACTTTGAATTCAAAAATTTCTCTTACAAAAGTTATTCAGGGTATATCGTGTGAAATAGAGTACAATATGTTGTTCTCCTCGCTCCTTTGATGTTTTGGAAGTGTGATATCTGTAGCATGATGGTAACTTATATCGAGTTCCAGTTCCTATATTATAAACATAGTTGCCATATACGTATGACTTGTCACATTTTGTTTGGTAATAATTTAAGACAGTTGAACAAAGAACTTGCATAGCATGATTCAATGATATATTGATCATACAACATGGTGGTCTATCATCATTGAACCCGAAAAAAAAGTTTTACGGAAAATAGAAAATTTGCAAGTTCCAGAATTGTTCAAGCTAGATACTACCATCTTCAAATTGAAGAAGCAAGCAGTTGCAAAACAAAGAGCTACATTTCTTCACTTGCTAGCAAATTATGGTCGTGATGTCTACAAGACATCAACATTCACGGTGGAAAAATTGTGGAAGTGATCCTGGACGAATTTTCTGAATATTTTGAACCATACAAATATGAAAATGTCCGTTTCGTATTCTTCACACGTAATCAAAAATATCGGAGCATAGATGAATCTATTATATATCTCTACTCCAGAAGATTTTTTCAACTCGAGAATGGTTGTAGATACTCTATAAACTCTGTGGGTTTTGAGTAGATCAGCTGAACCAAAAAATAATCGAAAAAAGCCCTAAAAATTATGGAAAAAATCAAATCTTTGAATATACTTGCAAAATGAGCATGTTGGGCAAATAGAATTAATTTTTAAAAGTTCAGGGTCGGTACGCATGTATCTGAAGCCTTAAGAGAAATCTTCTGCTGAGTCTTCATGACTCTCAGTGTATATGCTTTAGGTCCTTGCATTACTTCGTAGCCAAAACTGGTGCCTATTCAATAATAAAAATAACTTTCAAAATGTTTGAAAGTCTGGGCAAAATATTTAATAATTTTTCTATGCAACTGGCAATGTCACCATTCAGTATTAAATGTATATGAGTTGATACAAGATACACACAACAAGCGAAGTGGTCGTGGTGCTAAAGCATTGGCTTTCCACCCAGATGGCTCGGGTTCGATCCCCACCGTCTGCCACTGAGCTAGAGTGGTTCGGAATTCACTTGTACGTAAGCTGCAGGTTCCGGATCTTCCTTGCTCGCACAAGCTCTGCTTCTGAGGTTTTTTTAACGAAAATCTGGGTGATTCATGAAAACAAGTTACGATAACATCGGCATTGTTACAAATGTGTAAATGATACACATGAAAACCACTGAACTGAACTAAGACACAATAATTCCCTATCGTTTCTCCAGATTCATGATTTGGCAGCTTAATACCATAGCAATAGGATTTGATGTTTTTGCCATTCAATCGGTGTAAGACTTAAAACGCTTCCATTGTATTACTGATTCATATCGTCGTAAAAAAGTACAGAGATATGAGAATGTTACTTGGATATACTCCAATACACATTTGAGATGCAAGATATGAAACACACGGAGGAGAATAACTTCAATTGATTGACTGTCAAAAAGCTAACTGTCATGACTTGCAAAGACTAAATAGGCGGCGGCGTAGTAATAATTGCCCATATCCAGGGAGGTATTGAGAACATATTGGTTGTCCACGTGAAGAGGAGAGATATTTGGCATACACTCAACAAATTGATGGTGAAGGTTACTTACTATCCAAAATTCTACAAGGAATTCAGCAATAGTAAATATATACGTTTATTTCTCACAGAAAATATGAAAAAATATAACTAAAAAGCTTTTAATAGACAAGCTTTGATTAGATTACGATAAAAAGGAAAAATAATTTTTAGGAGAGTTACGTTAACAGATTCGAAAACTTCAAGAATTTATATTTGTATACAAACCAAAAATATTGTCCCCAGAGAGAATTCATATTTTCCATTTTATTTCAATCCAATTATTGAATAAATGTTCACAAAATGTATGAATTCACTATCGCGAATTTCCTCGTAGAATTCTGGGAACCTTCACCAAAATATACCCTATTTTGTAGATTCCCCACATGTCACATACATTTTTTTTCCGTTTGAATTGAATTAGCTTTCGAAAATAAAGATTACTCATAAAAATCAAACGACTTTTTTCCGAAATACATGATTTTCATTGAAAAAAAAACGCATATTTCTAGGAAACTTTTCTGTTTCCTTTTACTCACCCTGTATACTTGAAATAACTATGCGGCGTTTTCCACATTGAATATATATATATATATATATATATATATATATATATATATATATATATATATAATATATAATAATAATAAATTAATAATAATAAATAATAAATAATATATATATATATATATATATATATATATATATATATATATATATATATATATATATATATATATATATATATATATATATATATATATATATATATATATATATATATATATATAGGAAGGGTAGTCGTTGTTGAATAACATCGCGTCAAACACCCTCAACTAAGATGTAAGTTAACCATCCATGTATATTTTTTATATATTACTTACTCATGCAATTTGTAGTATCCCTGATGATGGAATCGATTAATTAAATTTCCGAAAGCTTGGACAAACTTAAAAGAGTACTCTTTGATTTTGCTGCATAGCCCCACTATTTACTAGTTCCATCTATATATATATATATATATATATATATATATATATATATATATATATATATATATATAGATGGATATATTTATATACAATCACGGTGTGAAGTGGCATCCGTCCATATTGAAATCACAGTTGATGTGGCGTCCGCGGTAAGTGGCATCTGATTTGCGGACGTTACAGTGCATCAAACTACAAAATATCACGAAAGGTGCAGACTTGGGAACCCATTGCTGCTGTAACCAGCAGGGCGTCACTTTGGCCTATTGTTGTATGAAAATAAACACCAAGGTTCGCTGAGTTTTCGTGCGCGGCGTTATTGAAGCACATTCATATATTGAAAATATATTTGATGTTCAGGTTGGAATCCGTTTGTATACATATCAAAAAACGGTATAGTTTGGCATCTGTATATGTATCTTCCTTGCAGAGTGGCATCCTAGCAAGGTTGCCAACCTCACCACTGGTTATGGGAAACTAACAATATCGAAAGTTCACTCAAATCAGATTGAGAGGCAGAGTGAAAGACTATTTACATTAATAATCTAAAAATCCCTTAGCTTATCTAAAGTGAATCACGAGATGAAGCAAAAATACTACTCAATTTCAAGATTGGTTTTGGAGTAATATATTTTCATACTTCACTATAGCAGATAGCATAGTCAATTTTCTTTGGATTACTTAGTGGATTGTTAGTAGTCGAACTTGTATATTAATATTTAAGAAAAATTATTGGAGTAATGGACACGGGAAAACTCTATATGGACATACAGAGTGTATTAACGATTATTAGGTAGAAAATAGCTGCTTTCCTATTTAAGATAAGAAAAATGTCTCAAAATAAAAGTTTTTAGAACAATGAAAACTATTGCCAAATATAACTACCAACATGAATACAACATGTTTTCAAACGGAACACCCTATATAATTTCACTGAAGTATTTTGGATGGGCGTTTCTCAAAAATATAGGCTTGTATGGGATCATATCAGGTGGTTTAGAAAATACACACTCAATATCAAAATATTACCTAATGGCGCTTTCACCATACAGTGTCAACCAACCGCCGAAGAACTTCTTTCATAGTTTTTCCAACAGAAAAAATGTAAAATTTGCCGAAATGATTCCTTCCTGCGAAGCTAATGATTTTCCAATTGTTTTATGAGAAGAGTGTCATTCTCGTAAATACCGGTTCCAAATTGTATAGTTCTCCACTCAGAAAATTTTCAATTTTTATACGTTGCTATTACCCGGATAGTTTTTCATTAGAAGAGGCTGTTACCTCAACGGTAGTGAACAGAAACTCCAGCCATACAAAATAAGAAATTGTTTCTAGTGGTGGGAGTGATGTTTAGGGCACATTTAAAATGTGCATTTATTATTTGTTATGACGTGAACTAATAAAATATGGTTCAGTTTTCATTTCAGAAATATATACACGTATGTATTTTAGCATTTCTTATTTTATTTTCACTTGTGAAAGGTAGAGGGAATTATAGAATTTATAATGTCCCAAGGGAGTTATGACACTCTTCATTGATAGCGTAACTATGACGATATAAGCTCAAAATATCCCGGTCAAAAATAAATAACTACTACTAAATGTGTGGAGCTTCATTAAGCATACCAGACAAAACCCCCATTGAAAAGATATCGGCTTCCAGGGATAACTCGAAAATGAAAACATCTCTTATCGCTTGATTAAATCGGGCAATTATATAAACATGTTCCTATTCCCGCTTTCAACTCATGTATGATAAATGACTTCTTAATTGCATCCTTTCACGAATTCCCAACCAGAGAATAAAACACTGCTATCTCAATGTCAGTGTCTCGAAAATAAACAACGCAAAACATGATACATGCAAGTGTGTATCGGGTACAACTTGTATTTTTGTGGCTATCGTGAAAGATGATCTTGTACTTGAACATGTGATAAAATATAACCATTTATCGGTTACACGTCAACTACCAATCAAATATGCGTATGTGAAAATACTGTTATAGATTCCAGATAGCATTTACCAGCAGACATTCTTATATTTCTTACATTAGATCGACGATATGGCTCTTGGTTACCTTGAGTGTATATGCCATTGTCGTTTGAGTCACTCTCATCGAATGAGTGTACAGGGTGTTAGGGGTGCGACTACCGGAGTTTCAATAGATGTTTCATAATACTCCATAAACAAAAGAGATAGGTGCATTGAGAGAGTTTTTCAGATATGACCATGAAGAATCAGAGTCAATGTATTCGGCCAGAAAGTGATATGAGTAATAACTCAGCTCCCTGGTGAGCTACGGTTTGGGCAGACTTATTATTTAAAGATTGAGTACAGGGGCCATCAAATCAACATCAACTGCAGTGATGGAGATACTCCTGGGACTGCGACCTCTTCACTTTGTGGTTCAGGGTGAGGCAAAGCTTGGTGCCTCCAGACTGCAGATCCCACCCAACCTGAACGTTGGAACGGGACACATGAAAATCGTTAGAACTGTAACTGGGGATGCGATAGGAACGAGAACGGACCACATTCCGAAACGGTATTCCTTCAACATCATATCAGAAGTGCTGATGCCAAACAAAACTAAATGAAACAGCCCACAGCTCAAGAGGACATTCAACAGGGGAAAATCTAGTACACAGATGGTTCCAAGACTGAGAGTGGAGCGGGCTCAGGAGTGTTCTCCAGGAATCCGAGTAGTGGCATCAGCTACTCACTGGGCACCCATACCTCTGTCTTTCAAGAAGAAGTATACGCCATTTTTCAAGGTGCGAAGAAAAATAATAGGAGAAACGTTGAAAACGCGCATATCAACATTCTATCAAACAGTCAAGCGACACTGAAGGCCTTGTGTGGTAAGTAAGTAACGTCCAAACTGGTAAGGGACTGGTAAGGGACTGCAAAGAAGAACTGAAAACTCTGTCAGACCCGGATCAAGTCAAACTGATATGGGTCCCAGGTCATCAGGGAATCGCAGGCAGTGAGAAAGCAGATGAACTCGCATGAATAGGGTCAGAAATGCTCCAAAACGAAAGGCAGATGCTACGGGTACCGCAGCGTACAGTAAGAGCGTCTATAAAAGACTGGATTGGGGACAATCACAAAACTACTGGGATATTGTCTCAGGAAACAAACACGGAAAAGAATCAATGTATTGTGTAACAAAAGAACGGCAGACATTCAACGATGAACAGTAGCCAGTTGAGAACCGTTACGGGTCTCCTGACTGGACATGCAGGTGGAGGTTTTAGTAAGTATGCCTGATAAGGAGAGTCTCACAGTATTTATTGAGCTTGAAGACTCAATATTTCCCTTTAAAAGAATTCCTCCACCTCAGCAAAAAATAGGAGGTGAAAACACTCAGAACTCAAGTAGCACCTCGCACAGGTACCAAATTTATCTATTTAGAAAATATTGACCGTTCAGTAAATTATCCGTAAAGGGGTGCTATTGTCCGCACTGTATATAATTTCCTATTTCCTACAGAGAAAAAGTCGTTATTCTGACATACTTCTTCCTAATCCTACCGTCGATCTCATTACCAAATATGAATTCATATTCACGACTCCCTTCACGCTATGAACACCTTCTCAAATTACAGTTCTTCATTAAAATAACGTTACCGACATTTAGTCCCCTTTTCGTTCCCTAACCTGTTATGAGAAATACAGATACTTACCGATAAAAATCTTCTCGAGAGCCGTATCATATTTCATAATCAAAAATCGATCAAAATGTTATTTTTTGCTGAGGTGAATACCCCAGGGGAAGCTCAATATCGGTTACTTGAAGAAACAGGGGTGGATTATGATATATACTTCTGTATCTATAGTATGAAAGTCGGTGGTGGTCGTGTGTTCTCCCTAATTGACTGTTTACTTGTCTTGGGGTTGTGGGAATTATAAGGTTGAGTCAAAATTTAGTCAATCGTATTTCAAAATTGTCCTGCGGGATTCCACGCTCAAAACTCTAAATCATCAGATATAGTATCATTCAATTTCAACTTTCGTTTTCTATTTCCATGGTAATCATCCACTATAATGCATCCTCAACAATACCCAAACTCTACAGTTTTTTATCAAGAGATTTCTTTCAATAGTTTCAAAGGTCAAAAAATACAGCTCGAGTATTATAGTTTTTTTCCAAATAATTTCTCCAAGCATTCAGAACTTTGAGGTGCAGTGTCATGAGTGTTCACTTCTAAATCCAGACTGTGAGCTGTTTACTATGTTATGTTCTTCCAAATAGTCTGAAATTTGTTTTGAATCAATTTTCTCCCATTGAATTGAGCATATTAATGAAACACTGATCAGAAGCTTTAAATTCGACAATTTGGGGACTGGGATAATGTAATAATAATGATAATAATATGCACATGCTCTGTGCAAGGATTGACCCAAGAATCACTTTCCGTACTTGTTAGGAAAATAATTATTGTAATCTCATTATTGTGACTTGACAAATGGATTCACTTAGAGAAAAATTAATTTTTCATCTATTTACCTATACAGGGTGTTCCAAATTAAGTCGGCATCATTGCCAACCCCTTTATTATTGTTGCTACGAATTCGGTTGAATGGGCAAACTAGTAGCATTTCTAATGGCCTTCGATATCGAAAACAAAAAAATTGACAATCGCGTTTTCAGAATATTTCATAAAATGATATTTTTTCATGCATTTCGAATCGTAATAACATTCTCAACAACAAAGCTCATATCACCTTTCTTCCTGAAGTGAAACATGAGCGACTTATGTGGAAATATTTATTTCTTTCACTAGTACAAAAAATTTCATTGTTTTAGCGAACAAAACCTCATGATTGTCCAAACACCCAATTTTGGTACTTGTATGAATGACAATATTTTGTTCCTAATAGCAAAATAAGACAGTAAAAAGAAAAAATTACGCTGGGATATGAACTCGTGAAACCCGTGATCATCATGTCGCACCACTCAAATGACACCACTGCTGAGCTATTTGGTATTAATGTACAAAACGATGATTTCCATCTTAAAGCCATTCCGCTGGCCGCATTTATTTTGTGAATCAAAATATGTCTGCTGTAATGATAACTTTGAAGCCGTTTTTGTACAGAACAGAAAAAAATGGAGGGTCATATAAATGTGGTTGGAAAAAATGTGTTTGATTCGATGAAACATAACTATTATGAGCAACCAAGTTGCATTGAAACTCTGTTGAAATACTATTTGTCAAATATTCTCAAGTATATCATGACAATGTCATAAATTATTCTAACTGTCAACTACTGTTCGAATATTTTTCTGTTCCACTGATTGGTATTCATCGAATTCTGAAGAAATATTAGATCCTTATAAGTTAAGACCAGTGCAAACACTAGAACCTGGTGATCCTGAGAGAGGACTGGGGTTTTGAATAAATGTAGACAAGATCCAAACTTCTATAGAAATATTATTATAGAAAGAATTTTCATTTCTAGTCCATCCCCTTAATCCGCAAAGTCGATTTAATATTAATGTTTGGTGTGGTCTTTGAACGGACCCCGTTACATTAATTTATTAACAAGAGTGTTGGAAGAGTTTTTCGATGATCTTGATCTGGAGGCTCGTCCGATGATCTATTTTCAGCAGGATGGAGCACTAGCACACAATGTCAGTGGCGTAAATAGAATGCTGCGAGGCTGTTTTGGAAACAGATGGATTGCTACAAATGGTCCTGTTAAGTGGCCCCCTCGTTTACCAGATATGACACCTCTAGATTTTTATTTTTGGGGATTTCCGAAAAATGAGGTGTACAAAATGAAACCTAATAATGTAGACGAACTGAAAAATTATATTGAAACTATAATTAATTGATGGCCGAACTGTGTTGAATGCCACAGGTAGTGTCAATAGAAGGGCCCAAATATGTGTTCAACAAGAAGGTGGTGTTTTTGAACCTTTACTCGATATTTTAAAGCACTTTATCAAATCCGTTTGTTATAAATGTTTCCTATTGATAAAACTGTCTTATATTTACCTTCACGAAAAAAAGTCACATAAGATTTGTTGTTGAGAATGTTATTACAAATCAAAATGCATGAAAAAATATAGGGTGTTCCATTTAAAGAAATATCATTTTATGAAATATACCGAAAACGCGACTGTATTTTTTTATCTTCGGCATCGAGAAGACCATTAAAAATGATACTAGTTTGCCTATGCAACCGAATTCGTAGCATCAATAATAACGGAGTTGCCAATGGTGTCGACTTAATTTGGAACACCCTGTATATCAATGGCTTTATTCAGATAATTGTAGTTTCTTTGAATTCCTCAGACCTTTCAGGAAGTCCACTCCTAAATTCATGACTTGTTACAGTTGATAAAATATTCGCCAACCCCCGTAGAAGAAACTGACCCTGCCGGATCTTACATCCCTAATTGACCACAATTGTGTCCCATCGGGGATTTCCCAGTTATTAATAGCCTTAGAGCAATTTCGGGAGGGCGAATCCAACAACACTAAGTGGATATTGTTTCTTGTAATGCCTGACATGGGAGAATGTGTCGAAACGCTCGGAAATCACCCGCATCCAAGGAGGAATCGTGTTCCGTTCAATGAGCGAGCTGTCGGCTGAATTCCTGAAAATGTGATTTTGATGAGATGATTAAAATGGATGAGTGAATGCGAGTGATAAGTACTTATAATAATTATTGTTGTGTACGAGCGCGATGAGCTCATATTTGGTAACGAGCCGCTAATTTGAATAGCGCCAGTTTTAATTGAGAGTATAATTTATTTAGGAGATAATCAAGAGTAACACTCATATGTAGTGGCTGTAATTTCCAGTCACCACTTCAATGAATTATATGTGATGGAGCTGAGATAATTACATCTCGGAGCGAAATCGGAGCAATAACATGCTACCAGGTATCCAATGCAAAGCCCATGGTACTCTGACGATTACAAACATTGCCGTGATACAGCCGAGAATGCAAAAAAGTGAATCCTCCATTTCTGTCCATCGTTTCGAAAATTAATTTTCTCCACATTTGAACACTGATTTTAACAAATAAAAATCATCCAGGATCAGTAATTTTTTTTGTTGAAATTCTTCTAAGTGAAATAAAGATGAAACAAATTGATATTGAGCACAGAGCGGAGAGCGGAGAGCGGAGAGCGGAGAGCGGAGAGCGGAGAGCGGAGAGCGGAGAGCGGAGAGCGGAGAGCGGAGAGCGGAGAGCGGAGAGCGGAGAGCGGAGAGCGGAGAGCGGAGAGCGGACGGAGAGTGGAAAGCGGAGAGGGAAGTGGAGTGGAGTCATTTTTATAGCTAACCATTTCTCAGTAAAAGAAGAAAAGAAGTTCGAGGTCCTGTACAATAATTTCCGTGTGGCTGTTCATGAGATTTTCGAAGCGGTGTGTCTACAGGGTGTCCAGAAACTATGGTGTCGATTTGAATCAGTAGATTCTTCCAAAAAATAAAAAAAAAACATTCTTAATAAATATTTTCTCAAATGCCGTTCGTTGAAGATCCAGGTTGTTCACTTCGAGAAATCAAAAGTATTTTTTATTCTTTACTGCCACAGTTTCGAAAATTTTCACTTGAATTGGAAAGCCCTTCTTATTCAATAATTTGAAAAATGTCATATTTTCAGATGCCACCATAGGTGTATGAGAAAGATATCATCGACTACTGCTCTTCAAAGAGATGTAGGTATTAATATGGATTTTGCCATAAACCTCCATGACTTTTTACCATCGCACTTTCATTTTCCTTTTGAGGACTTGAACTCCCCCTTGTTTATAATCATAAGAATCATTAATCTTGCTCAGTCATCCATAAACTCAAGAAAACCATAAAGGACATTTTCATTTCGATGTAAATAATATATACCACTGGAACAATATGACGAGATTCTAAAGATATCACCCTGCTGTATATAACTCAATCATGAAAAATGCCATAATTTACCTACCGGTGTGAGATAATATCTCGAGCCCACAACATATTCCTTAGAATATGTGAAATTCATGTTCAAACTGCCGTCCACTTTACCACCGATGAAGGCGAATAATGCTCGTCCCAGGGGGTAGAAAGGAATATTATGACGTTCCCGGAGGGGGTTACTAGTGTAAAAAGAGTCTTAGAAATAGCAGATGCAGTGTCAACTACTGATATATAGTCTAGGCGTAACGTTTACCGAATTTTGGAAAAGGTGTGCGATCAAAAATCGCGATTATATCGATGTTTTTCGGAAATACAATCCGCAGATGTTGTTGTACCTTTTTTGATAGTGATCTTGTCATTATGTTCTGAGAAAACATTTGTGATATGTCCGATTACAACGGTTTGTTGAATTTTTGGCTCGGCAGAAGTTATTCTCGTGCTAATGGGTTTTAACCGGTTATAGAGACTTTCAGAAGTTCGATTGGTGCAAAAGCTTGGAATATGAACCAGAAGTTGTTCAAGTGTAGTGGAAAAATGAGGTTTTTTATTTTATCGTAATTTTGAAAGTTTCTTTGCAACATATTGTTGGTCATATAGATGAGCAAATTTGCCCCAATTCAAACATTTTCGTATCTCTTATAGTTTCCAATAACCCAATGTTGGCCCTTGAATTTGAACTACCCGGTATTATTTATTTAATAGCTGGTTGCATCAAAGCTCACATTGAAAACATTAAAATTTCTTTCAAAACTAATTACAATTTAAGTAGATTTTTAGTCAATACAAAAGACAAAATTGATAAACTTTCAAGAAGTGGTATTTATAAATTAAATTGTGAAGATTGTGATGCAGCTTACATTGGCAGAACATGAAGGTCTTTGAAAGTTCGTATACAAGAACATCAAAACCCAAACAAAGTATCTGCGTTTGGTGAACATTTAAGGTTCAACAACCATAATTTTAGCCCAAACAGAAACTCTCAAATTTTACAGGAGGTTAGGTCCAAAAATAATAATAGATTAGATTTCCTTGAAGATTTACATATAAGTAAAGAATTAATCAACAATGACCTTTGTCTAAATACTCAAGTCAATTTAAACAGAGCTTATGTACCCCTTCATAGGCGTTTGAAATAATGTCTTTAAACTTTTTCAAATTAATTCTTTTTAGTTCGAACATTTTTCAGTTTTCAATATTTCATTAATTCTTTCTCTATGATGATATTACTTGAACCCATTTAGCGGTTTATCCATTCTCTCCGGCCTTTTCAATTCTGAGAACACGAAGTTAATTTTCACCTTTTGGATTTTTATTGGTAACTATGTAGTTTTGTACAACATCTAACTTTGATCAGCGGGTATAATGTGATGAGTTCTCATTAGACTTTTTCTCATTCCCTTAGCTTTCCTTGTTGGGGTTGGATAGAACTGCATAGAGGCCTTATATTGATCAACTGCTTGAAGGTTTCTTCATTTCTTCACGTTTGTGCTACCCAAATTGCCTATTCTTGGACTAAGATAGTTCTCATTAGACTTTTAGACCAAATTCTGGGTGCTCAAACATTGGAGCTAATTCACTTAACTTGGGTCACCTCTTAGGTTCAGTTTGTCTTCCCACTATGCATCAATATTGAGTGAAGTTCTCATTAGACTTCTCCTCGGTGTCTCAGCAATACTTGGTTGAGGATGGACAGAGCCATAGAGAACCCCCCTCCCTACTTTCTTTCTGATTATTTCTCACTCATTACTTAATTTGATAATTTATTCCTTTCTACTAGGTGCTCTCCTCTTCGAGCCACCCAAATTGCCTCTTCTGGGAATGAGAAAGTTCTCATTAGACTTCTTCCATGACCTTGAGCTCAATTCTGGTAGCTCAGAAGGTAGAGAACACACAGAAAATCTTGATAGAGTTTTCTCTGATAGTGTGGAAAACGAAAGGTTCCCATTAGACTGATCTTTTTCAGATCTGCATTCCTTTTTGAACTCATGTCGAGATTAGTTCATTTTCTATTTGTTTTCTGTGACTCTATGTCACATGTCAGTGGTCACTGTCACTTGTCAATAGTGTCATTGGCACACTTTGTCAATTTAAATTTCATTTCCACTTCAACATTCAGGCAGATATGATGTAGTATCCCATATCTTTATTTTATGAATCCTTGAACACGGTGAAAATTGTTCAGTTTTAAATATGTTGTAACATTTTAATTTGTTCCATGGACATGTTGTTTTTATATGGCTTCTTGTACACCTGACGAGTAAGTAACCTCACTTTTCATAACTTTCAAATTTCAAAAATTTTCATTTTATCAAATTCAATTTCAATCATTACTTACTTGCAGGTACGCATTGATGATGACTTAACAGTCGAAAGCGCTCGGCTACAATTTTTAAAATAAAAATATTTTGCACGAAATACAAATTTTCTTCCTTCGATAACGATAAGTTTCATCATGTGTTTTGACTCAAAATGGAAAAATATTTCACTTCAGATTGACCCATTTCTAGTATTTTTGACCAAAATCTTGAATAAAACGGTTTAGCCTTTTCCTTATTTCACATAACTTCATCATTTACAATCAGTATCGATTCCAGAAACTTGTAAACACTTATGCTGTGTTTACATTTTCTTTATGAGGTCTTTTATGAATTTCTTCTTGCTATAGTTCAGTCAGGATATATGTAACGCCTCAATAACTGAAAGACTGCCATTTCCAATCAGAATTAGCATTGTTTTATCAGACTCAATAGTTCCACAAAATGTTACTCCTCAACGATTTGTCTTGTCTTGTTTTTTGAATCGAGTTTTTTTTCTTTGGATGTTACCAAATCGTGTTTTCTCCCAACAACGCCTTGAAGTGAAAAATCACATATTTATATCAATTTATGATTTTTATTAAATAAATAGTCAACTGTTTCACTCGGAACATGTAGGAGAACCGATAGAATTTTAATTAATTATTAACCATCAGTTCAAAGTTGAAACGTCATAAATTCCCGGACGAATTCCTCCGACGAACACCGGACACATCAGGGGACAAAATTTTATGAAACGGTCCTCTACCACTCACTGTTTTATTTAAGACAAAAGTCAGCCGATAACTTTGGATATTTCCCATTATTGAAAGACGTTTATGGCATGAACAAGGACCTTTATGGGATATTAAAACTAATTAATAGTTTTGACTATTATAATATATACGACATAAGAAATCATTGCTTGCTCGCCTGTTGTAAATTAGGAGATGGATATCGTATATTGCATATGATCATGCAATTGGATATACTGCTTTAATAAGTTTCAAATGAATTAATATTTTTAATTGAGAGAAGCCGACAGCCATTATGGATGTAATCAATAAATTGTGGATGAAACTTGATATTTTTATGAGGTTTTTCTTGACAGTGCCATAAAAATTTGCAAAATGGAATTTATGAATATCCTCCGATTAAGTGAAGGTCCAGCCAAAGCTCAATATCGACAAAAACAATGGAGTCGTTTGTAAACAATGAAAAATAGGAATATATCATTTGTATGAAGTAAGATGTTTAAAAATCCTGGTGTACCGATTGATTGGATTTTGTTTAGATTTGTTTGAAGACAAAAAATTAAACCTTGGTGAAATAAACACATATTGACTGTTCAGGAGATTTTCATATTCGTTTTTTCTCCTGATGTCAACCTCCTGTCCAATTATTTCGAACAGACTCTGCCTCTTTGCCCGATTCTGACCCTGAAAACCCTACCAACCAGGTAGAAATCTAGAAGTTTGATCAAATACCAAGGCATACCTACTCTCAGCATCTTCGCGTCAAAGTCCTCTATCCAGACAGTGTCGAAGGCCTTCTGTAAATCCAACAGGACCATCACTGTGTTGAGGCCTCGGTGAAAACCCTTCCTCAACCCGTGAACAATTCTTGCCTCCTGACAGGTTGTAGAGGGACCTCTGTGGAAGCCGAACTGCTCATCCGGGACGAGTCGAAAGTCACCCTGGAGATTTTAACTCTCTTCAGCAGGATCCTGTACACCAACGCTTTCAGTATCGGGACAATCTCTGCATGCTTCCACTTAATAATTCCATTTATAATGAGGATCAGCTAGACCAGAGATTTCTTTGGAAAGTTCCTAAACAGAACTGCATCTCTTTTATCCATACCCGGTGCTTTGTTACTGGGAAGTCTCTTCATCGCATCTGCCACCTCCTCGAAGTTGGTGATCAACTTCCAGTAGGTGAGCCTTTCAAGATGACATTCGGGGCTTGCCTAAACTCCGATACTTACCTGGTGACTCTCTGGTGTTCTTCGGTTTGTATGCACCGGCCCTACCACTTCCTGATAGAGTTCCCAAACAGACCGAATAGGTGTCTTGATAGCCGATCTTTTGACTCCTTCGTAAATATTGCTCGATGCATTCTCCTAGGAAGCTTGATTTGGTGTAGAAAGAGATGTTGCTATTCCAGCTCTTGCTGGGATATCTGCCCTTTCATTATCCTTGATACTTCTGTGTCGGTATACCGACAAGTTTGATTGTGCTCTGTGATTCCAACTTGTTGAGGATATTGTGTGTCTTCTTGACTGATTTGAAAAATTAAACATGCATGAATATTTTAAAGATACGAAATTCCCGCGAATATCAGTTGATCCGATAGAAAATTTCCTTCTTAATCCGAAAATGAATTCGTTCTTCAAATTAGAACACAAGTTCACTTAGAAAATTTCGATTTTGTGTATAGGTGCATTTTTTCTTCGACGAAAAATTGCTATTTTTGGTCACCCCTATGTCGAATTCAATTTTTAATGTAATACTCGGAATCAGCTGGTCAACATACGTTTAAGGGACGTTTAAGATTTTTCAAGAAATGAAAA
This sequence comes from Chrysolina americana, assembly GCA_958502065.1. Taxonomy (NCBI): domain Eukaryota; kingdom Metazoa; phylum Arthropoda; class Insecta; order Coleoptera; family Chrysomelidae; genus Chrysolina; species Chrysolina americana. Next base: position 66,965,741 of record OY293418.1, on the reverse strand, counting down.
TTTTCTAATTCGACTTCCTGAAATATCGAATATTGCTTTACTCGACTTTGGTCAGCAGTGAATTTTCAAAAAATAAGAAATTCTTGCGAATGTTACTTGATCCAATAGAAAATTTTCTTCTGAATTCGAAAATGTACTCATTCTTCAAATTACAGCAGTAGTACACGAAGAAGATATCGATTTTGTGGACAGGTGCATTTTTTCGACGGAAAAATTGACAATTTTTGGTTACCCCTTTGTCGATTTCAATTTTCAACGTAATGTTCAGAATCAGCTCATCAAGTTACGTTCGAACGGAAGTTTGCGATTTTTTGAGAAATAAAAATTTTCCAATTCGATTTCCTTAAATATCTCTCGACTTTAATCACCTGTGATTCTTTTGAAAAGGCGAAATTCTCGCGAATATTACTTGATCCGATAGAAAATTTTCCTCTGAATCCGGAAATGTACTCGTTCTTCAAATTTAAGCAGTGGTTCACTTAGGAAATATCGATTTTGTGTATAGGTGCATTTTTTCGACGGAAAAATTGCCATTTTTTGGTTACGGCTATGTCGAATTCAATTTTTAATGTAATATTCGGAATCAGCTCGTCAAGATACGTTTGAGGGAAGTTTGAGATATTTCAAGAAATGAAAATTTTCTAATTCGATTTCCTTAAATATCGAATATTGCATTTCTCGACTTTAATCACCTGTGATTCTTTTGAAAATGCGAAATTCTCGCGAATATTACTTGATCCGATAGAAAATTTTCTTCTGAATCCGGAAATGTACTTGTTCTTCAAATTAAAACAGTAGTTCACTTAGGAAATGTCGATTTTGTGGATAGGTGCATTTCTTCGACGAAAAAATTGCCATTTTTTGGTTACCGCTATGTCGAATTCATTTTTAATGTAATATTCGGAATCAGCTCGTCAAGATACGTTTGAGGGAAGTTTGAGATTTTTCAAGAAATGAAAATTTTCTAATTCGATTTCCTTAAATATCGAATATTGCATTTCTCGACTTTAATCACCTGTGATTCTTTTGAAAATGCGAAATTCTCGCGAATATTACTTGATCCGATAGAAAATTTTCTTCTGAATCCGGAAATGTACTTGTTCTTCAAATTAAAACAGTAGTTCACTTAGGAATTGTCGATTTTGTGGATAGGGGCATTTTTTCTACAGAAAGAAAGTTGAATAAAATTTTTAATGTAATATTCGGAATCAGCTCGTCAAGATTTGAGGAAAGTTTACGATTTTTTGAGAAATGAAAATTTTCCAATTCGATTTCCTTAAATATCGAATATTGCATTACTCGACTATGATCACCAGTGAATATTCAAAAAATAAGAAATTATCACTGGACTCTCAGAGGGATCTTTTCTAGGACCCCCAATTGAAATATCTCCAGTTTGGACGGAAATGGGCATTACGTTAAATTGTAATACAGAGGCTAAATGCCAAGGCTCAGACTGAGGTCCTGCCTTGGTCTCTTCCAGTACATCCTAGCATGAATCATTTTGCTGATCTTGGATCCATCTTTCTCTTCTTCGGCATTCTTGAGGCTGTTGATTTGTCTTTTCCGTTTTATAAAATGGTGACATATGTCTCATCAGAGTAGTTTGAAGTCATTTTGACTGACGATATCTCAGATATGCCGATTTTTATGACCTCCATTGTGTTGAAGTGGCCCAGACTGTTGCCTCCCATTGATCCAATCACTTGAGTATGTCTCTGCTAAAATGCAAATACAAGAGACGGCGGTTTAGGATTACCTTTGGGCTGATTGAAGCATCCATGACTATAAGCAAGGCCAGTTTCGTGAGCTAGTAGCCTGTTTTGGTTGTGGTCACCACACGGTTTCATAAGTAGGATCCCACTTCTTTTTGTAATAACTGAAGAGTTTGTATTGGTCCAAGGCCCAATGTTTTGACAAACAAACATCTGACCTGGCCATGCAGGCCGTTCAAGTTGGATTCGAGTTTGGGTTTGACCTCAGGTATTTCGGAGCCGCGGTGGTGTGCGGGTTGAGTCCTCGCCTCTTAAGCCAGAGAGCGTGAGTTCGAATCTCAGCATTGCCACCGGTCTCGTGCATGGCATCACACGTATTAAAAAGTAAGGGCTACGTCTTCTCCTAGCTCGCACAAGTCTCTGACTTTTGAGGGTTGCACGTAGGGGTGCAACCGGTTGACGGATATAACAATTTTAACAATTTCAACAAAAAATACAACACTTTCACTATCCTGACATCCGGTTTTAGGGTGGAGGGCGGCTCCTTTGGAATGAGAAGACTATCACGTCCTGAAACAATTTTTAATCAGAGGTTTTCGATGAACTGAAGCCTCTGGAGACATTCATCAAGAATTTATAATGAATAGAAAGTGTTTTACAGTTTTAAGTACAAATCTAACAGTCTATAGTGGTAATTGTAGCTCTTTAGATTATTTGATTAAAAAAAAAACGTGAAACTTCTCTTGCAGCAGGGCTTTGAACGATTCAAGTGGATGAACAATTTGTTTGGAGCAACTTGTATACAGTTTCGCTAGAAATAGAATTCCTCAAATAGTTATCTTGTTGCAGCTAAGGAAACATGAAATGAAGAAAGATGAGACAATGAATCCACACAGCTCAACCGATATTTGTTCTGTATACACAGGTATCAATGTGATAAATTATCCTGAAATATTAATTTTCAAGTTTTCCTCATGTATATATCGAGGGTAATACCCTGTATGGCGTATATTTTACCAGTCATCGGAAATATCGCGTCATAGGTGGTATTTTTGGCATTCTCCAAAGTAAACAAAACTTGAAAAATGTGAATGAATCTAACCGAACGACGGTTTCAGCGTTCCAAATTATTGTAGGCCTCCCATATCCTGTGAACGCCCACTTTACTTCCATTCTTCTCTTTTTTCTCTTCTGCTTCTATTGTCGACTATTCATTGCTGAAGGCTGAATTTATAGTTACCAAAATAGCTCGGAATGGTGATGTTTGGAAATAGTGCCTTATATTTCATAGAGGTTAACCATATTGTTCGCTTTTATGTGATTGTGCTATTTGCACTCCCCTGTGAATTGATTTTTCAATAGGATTGCTTGCTTTCTGCGTACAACTCATTGGGGTAGACGAATTTTTGAATGAGATTTGAAGAAGAAGAAGAAGATTTTAAAGAATATCATCCATCTACAGTTTTTTTAATTATTCCCCCTCTATTATATAAACCAATCAAAATGCCATAATTTTCTCATTTCGAACCAATGAGAACAGGACATTTTGAAAACACTTCCTCCAGCCCGTGGTATTTTCAAAACGGTGTTTGGCTTCTAGCTTGTGTATACATTTCCATAGTTACGACAATCACAGTAAATATAGAAACGTCAGTTTGATGGTTCAACTCTTCAACTGACATTAGTGACACATGATGAACCGTTCCTGCAATACGCATTTAGTCCATAATATAATGTATTCGTGAAATTTTCCGATCGAATATCCCTTCAAAATGCAAAATTTCCAAAATACTTTCACCTTGCCAGTCGCTCAAACTGTGTTGCTGTACAAAACACCACTCGAGCAAACTCTCGTGGTGTTTCCAAGCAGCACAGTTTTCGTGACAGCAAGTTTTTTTTTGAAAATTCAGCATTTTGTCGCGATATTACTATTGAAAACATCCCAGCGGTAATTCAACTACTGTGTGGATTATCAGTAGTAACATCCCGACAAAATGCAGAATTTTCGAAAAATACTTTCGCCTTGCTGGCACGAAAACTGTGTTGCTTGTTTTGTACAGCAACACAGTTACTTCATACGTATATATGAGGAATAATGTTGGCCCTAGTATTGAACCTTGAGGCTTGCCACTATGAATTTTTGCTATTTGGACATTTGGACATTGACTTATTGCTTGAAGCAATACAGAAAAATCTTAGGTAAAATAGTAATATGAAGACCTTTATTTTTAGAAGAAGGCGACAATAAAACGAGAATGAAAAATAGTTTATGGGTTCAGGGAGAATATCAGTATATTCTTCCTACAACCCCGTTTGATTTGCTCATACGAAATCCGACAAATCACTGCACAAAGGGCAAATTTCTCGTACCTCCGATTCCGATTAATTTTTCAGGTTAACTTTTTTTGTGCGTTTTTGTCATCCTTTTTATTTCTTCCCTCGTATATCGAATGACATTATGGGTACCCGCAAACACAGGACTGTTTTCGAATGATCATGTGACATATTATAAACCCTCGGTTAACCGATATTGGTAGCTATTATATTCTCTGGTTACCTACACTTAAGGGTTTCTTTCTGCGATCCAAAGACATCGATTTTCGTACAAGATAAAGGGGCCACGACAAAGGCATGCGGACAAAAAGGTGGGCTGTTAATGGAAGGCCAAACAATGTGTATATTTTGGGAGTATTTCAACAACAAAAGTTCGTTTCATTCTCAATGACTTGAAAAAATATATCGTATTTTCCAATCTAGAGGTCGGTCTATAGTATGAGTTGTGGTTAAGCTAAATAAATGTAGTTTTATCTGATGCAAACCAAATATCAGATGGGCTATGAAAGCCTGATATGGCGGAAGAGAAATGCACTTTGTACCAGGTGATAAGTGGGATTTGGAAAAAGTCTCATGAGAAAAGGGTTCAATCATTCATTTTAAGTTGAAAATATGCGATGGGGTTGGGCGATAGAAAAAAACCTTTATGCCTCCGAAGAATATCAGAAATATAATAGGAAAAACTATCACAATCTGTGAGTGATCAGATAGAGAGTTGTTCATAAGTTTGAAGAATTTATAGCAGTACATTTCGAATTTAACTAGGCCAATAACTGTTCCTTTGGGAACTACAAAAGTTGAATATATACAACGAAATGGAAAACTAAATCAAATATGTAGGAATGTAGGCTCTCACGGCTAGCGTCAATGTTTTGGTTAGGTTCCGGGTTTTGCCGTGATCTTCTTTGGTTTAAATCTCCAAACGTTTCGACTGCAACTGCGTCAGTCATCTTCAGTGGCGTGGTCGAAGTACTCTTCTACACGTATCAACTGAAGTTTCAGTTACTTCGACCACGCCACTGAAGATGCCTGCCGCAGTTGCAGTCGAAACTTTTGGAGATTTAAACCAAAGAAGACCACGGCAAAACCCGGAAACTAACCTAAATCAAATATATTTTATCTTCATTCAAAATAAGTATTCAATTTGTAATATATCTAAATATTGAAAATATACATTTTTCAGCAGTTCCTTTAGATTTCCAACAACGTTGATTTTGAGAATATTTATTGCAGTACATATTGAATGAAAAAAGGCTAAGAACTGTTCCTTCAGGAACTACAAAAGCTCTATTGCAGTTTTTTGTGACATGCAGTGTCAACAAGTTTATTTATTCAACTCCAATATATGAATGATTTATTTAAGTGTATATTATCGGCAACTTTCAGATAGAGATGGTGATACAGTTTTAGTTATATGACAAAAAAAGTTCTAAGAGTTATTATTCATAATGAAAGTACTTCGCAATTTCAAATTATTTCGAGATGATGATGATGACTATTCTGGATAACTATGCTGGCTATGCAAGCTATGTTAGCTATGCTATCTATGCTAGCTATCCTATCTAAGTCGACGGGTAAGCTCTGATGGTAACTATTCTAGCTCTGCTAACTATATTAGCTATCCTAGCTATGTTAGCTTTTCTATCTACGTCATCATTTGCCGTCAATCGCCGAGTACCTGATGATGATTATTTAAGATATGCTAGCTATGCTATCTAGGTTAGCTATGCTATCTGTTCCAGCTATGCCAGCTATTCTATCTGTAACTTATTCGTGCTTACTCGTCGAGTAACTGCTGGCTATGCCAGTTTTGTTAGCTATGCTAGCTGAATAAGCTACGCTAGCTATTATATCTAGGTGATTATCAGTGCCTATTAGTCGAGTTCCTGGTGATGGCTATTCTGGCTATGCTAGCTATATTAGCAATGTTACCTATGCGAGCTATGCTAGCTATGCTAGCAACTCTATCTGTAGCTTACTTGTACTTACTCGTCAACTATGCTAGGCTATGCTAACTATGCTATCTATGCTAGCTACGACAAGACTCCAAGAGAAGGGTCACAGCCAACTTAAAAGGGCTACGTTATCTCTAGCTTAGCTCAGTTCCGCTATCACCATGGATGAAGAGAAATTTATATATCGTGCGGAAAATATAATTTATTGAAGTCATAGCAGAGTGGTTTGGACTAGCATAGTCATCAAAATTGCTTACTCGCTATGCTCGCTATGCAAGTTTTGCTAGCCGTGCTAGCTATCCATCCACACCAAGACTACACGCGGATAGTCGCTGTCAACTGGAATGGGCCGCGTTACCTCTATATTCACTGTGGGCCCGCTATCAGCCCAGGCGATTCTCTTGCAGCCGTGCACAGTTTGCGCAAGAGTAAGATGCTCTCGGATGCTGCGGGTTAGAGCCAAAGTGTAAATTAGGTCCTGGTGTAAGCCAGATTACTTGAGGATATTTCAGGTAAACCAGTGCTGTTGATGAGACAGACACCAATTTATTTGTGCGGAAAATATAATTTATTAAAATCAGAGCAGAGCGCTTCCGACTAGCATAGTCATCAAAGTGCTTATTCGTCGAGTAGGCACTAATGATCACTATGCTAGCTATGTAAGCTGATAGCTATGTTAGCTATGCTAGCTATGCTAGCTATTCTAGCTATGCTGGCTATGCTAGCTACGCTAGCTATGCTAGTTAAGCAACTCGTCGAGTAGGCACTGATAATGGCTATGCTGGCTATGCTAACTATTCTAGCTATGCTAGCTATGCTAGCTAGGTTAGCTGTGCTATCTATTCTAGCTATGCTAACTATTCTATCTGTAACTTATTCGTGCTTACTCGTCGAGTGACTGCTGGCTATGCCAGTTTTGTTAGCTATGCTAGCTATGCTAGCTAAATAATCAACGCTAGCTATTATATCTAGATGATTATCAGTGCTTATTAGTCGATTTCCTGATGATGACATCGGTGCTTTTCGGAGAGTAGCACTGCTAAAATAGTCATCATAAGTGTTTTCGACGAGTAAGCAGTGATAAGAATAGCATAGCCTACATAGCTAGCATAGCCACCATAGCTGGCATAGTTAGCATAGTTTGCATAGTTGGCATAGCTAGCATAACTAGCACAGTCATAGTCAGTGCTTACTCAACGAGTAGCACTGATAAAAATAGCTAGCATAGATAGCATGGCTAGCATAGCTGGGATAGCTAGCATAGCCAACATAGCTTGCATAGCTAACAGTTAGCATAGATAGCATAGCTAGGATAGTCATTATCAGTGCTTTCGACGAGTAACTGATAGAAATAGCTAGCATAGCAAGCATAACGAACCTAGCTAATATAGCTAGCATAGCTGTCATCATCAGTGTTACTCGATGAGTAAGCACTTGAGCATTTTAATAAATTATATTTTTCGCACAAAATACAAAGTTCTTTTCTTTCGAAGGCGATAGCGGGCATAAGCGAAAGTAGAGGTAACGCAGCCCATTCAAGTTGGCAACAAACATTCTCGTGCAATCTTGTCGTTGCTAGCTAAATAGCATATCTAACATAGCTAATATAGCTAGCCTAGCTAACGAAATACAAAATTCTCTTCTTTCAAATAAAAAGGTTTCTTATCAACATCATTGGTTTGCCAGAAACATCTTCAAGTAATCTGTCCTACACCAAGACCTAATTACCACGTTGGCTCTCGCACGCAGCATCCAAGAGCATCCCTTGCACAAACTATTCACGGCAGCAAGAGAATCACATGGGCCGATAGCGGGCCCACAGCTAAAGTAAAGTGGTAGATAGCTAGCACAGCTAGCCATGCTGCCATATCAAGCATAGCTGGCATCGCTAGCATAGCTGGTACAGCTAGCATTGCTAGCATTGTCATCAAGAGTGCTTACTCGACGAGTTATGATGACCAAGCTAGTCGAAAGCGCTCTGCTATGATTTTAATAAATTAAATTTTTCGCAGGTAATACAAAATTCTCTTCTTTCAATAGCGATAGCGTGTCTAAGCGGAAGTAGAAGTAACGCGGCACATTCAAATTGGCAGCAACCAACCGTGTGCAGTCTTGTTGTAGCTAGCTAGCTAAAATAGCTAGCATAGCTAGCATAGCTAGCTCATCTAGCATAGCTAGCATAGCGAGCATAGCTAGCATAGCGAGCATAGCTAGCTTAGCTACAAACCTAAGTTGACGACAAGTTTTTTCCATTAGTTGTGTACTTTTTGAATATCACTGTTTATGTGAAATTTCATTTAAACTACAAACTTGTTATATTATTCACTTGATATATCCAAGTTTTGTCCTACTGGTTCTCACGATCCCAGAATTTCCTCTCTCGTCTGAGAACATAATATGTTAAGAAACATGAAGTTCTTTCAAGATCACCAAATATTCATACAAACTCTCCCTTCTGGGAAATTATTCATTTCTATTATTTTCGTTTCTGTAGACACTCTGAAGGTAAGCTCCAACGTATCACAAACAAAACAAAGCTATCTAATTTCCTCACGTTGCATCGTATAGAAATCCACTCGAACTGACTACATATTTACTTTGCAGTGGAACAGCCGGTTTGGATGGATCATTGATTATACAAGATCGTCAGTTACAGAAGAGACCTCTCGAGAGTTACAAGATTCTTGTCAATGGCCGACCTTCAGCCTCTCAGCTGCCGCACTCAAAACTGTGAATGACATTACAATTTGAAGGGCTCTCGAGAACTATTCGAAACTACAATTTCGTATAAACTCTGCCAGAAATTTAGGAATTCAATGATTGGGGACTATAGAGTATCGCAGATTTGGAAACAAAAAATTGTGTTTGTCACAAGAGCTGTTTAATCACGATTGAATTTTCGTTTTCCATATTAGTTTTCGTTGTGTCGTTTTACAGGGATTCTTACAATTCTTGACAAGAGTTCAAGAAAAAACAATAATTTCTCAAACGTTTGAATGATCTAATATTGATTTTTGTCAGTGAAAACTCCATTTTGATAGGATTTCTGAACAAATATTTTTACACAAGGCATCGAAAATGAATCAGAATTTGTAATGTTTACATGCAAAACTCGCAGCAGAGGCTTCTTCAATGCATTGTTAGGATGCGTAACCAAAGTAATATACAGTGTGTCCCAGCTAAAACTTGTCACCCCTCTAATATCCGAACTCATGAAAAAAATTGAAAATCGCTCAGACCCGTCGATTTTTATTTCAAAGGGGAACACTTTCACCAAATACACCATCATTGTGTTGTCAACCCCCTCAACCCCAGCACCCCCTACTTCAGAATTTTCAATGGGACTACTATACTTGTGATACATCATTTTGAAGGGAATTCAATCCCAAATACATCGGTGTACTGAAATTGAGGATCGATCAAGTGTTGTTGAAGTTTTCATGAAAATTAAGTTTTATCCAGATATTTTAATTTTTCATCACCTCAAATGTTAGCGTCGTAAGAAAGGTTCACTGTGGGTACGCAACTGAATTGAAAAATAATATGCTGTCAGAAATAATAGTTTCGAAGGTGAGACAGACGTTTTTATGAAAAAAAAATTGCCCTCATGTGTTTTTGTATACGCATATCTTTGTTTACGCCTTGGTAATTGATGTATTCGAGTCACTGCATTCAGCAATTTGAAAACATTCGAAAATGGTTTATACTGTACAAGAAAGAATATCCATTGTAGCTGCGTATTTTGAAAATGGACGATGTGCTAGAGCTACGGCTCGAAGTTTCAATGAAAGTCATCCAGAAAACACCACATCATATCAGTACGTGCTTCAATTGATGAATAAGTTCTTGGAGTCGGGATCAGTGCTGAATAAAAAACATGAACGAGAGAAGCCTATGAGAAATGAAGGGGTCGCTGTTGCAGTTGTATGACATGCAGTGATGGACAACATTCAATCGTTGAGACAACTTGAGACTATTTCTGGAGTTTCGAAAAGCAGCGTACATCGAATTCTGAAAGACGCAAAATTCCATCCTTATAAAATGCAGAATGTACAAGAATTAAATGAAGATGATCCTGACAGACGTACAGAGTTTTGTGAAATCATGAGTCAATTATTGATTGGTGATAATAATTACCTCTACAATGTGTGCTTTTCTGACGATTCTTCTTTTTATTTCAATGGACATGTGAACAGGCACAACTGCAGATACTGGAGTGACGTAAATCCCCATTGGTACAGGGAAACTCATTCACAAACTCCCCAGAAATTGAATGATTGGGTTGGTATTCTGGGAGACCATATTGTAGGTCCATATTTTATTGATGGTAACCTCAACGGACAAACGTATCTTGAACTTCTTGATACAACTGTGAACCCCAGAATCACTCAGTTACTTGAAGACGATGATAGGTTACTTGACGGTCAGCTCACCTTTCAACAAGATGGAGCTCCTCCACATTTTGTTGCACCTGTACGTCAATTTTTAGATGACAATTTCACAGGGCGATGGATCGGAAGGCGAGGACCAATAGAATGGCCGGCTAGATCTCCTGATTTATCACCAATAGACTTCTTTTAATGGGGTCATTTGAAATCCAAAGTTTATTACCCAGCCAACTTCTTTCGATGATCTACGCAGGAGAATTGTTGTGGAGTGTCGTGCAGTGGCTCCAGAAATGTTGAGCAATGTGCGAAGAAATTTCGAAGATCGCTTATACTTCTGTATGGAACTGAATGGTTCACATTTTGAACCTTTCATACGATGATAACATGTTAGGTGATGAAAAATAAAAATATCTGGAAAAAATTAGTTTTCATGAAAACTTCAACAACACTTGTTCGATCCTCAATTTCAGTACACCGATGTATTTGGGATTGAATTCCCTTCAAAATGATGTATCACAAGTATAGTAGTCCCATTGAAAATTCTGAAGTAGGGGGTGCTGGGGTTGAGGGGGTTGACAACACAATGATGGTGTATTTGGTGAAAGTGTTCCCCCTTGAAATACAAATCGACGGGTCTGAGCGATTTTCCATTTTTTTCATGAGTTCGGATATTAGGGGGGTGACAAGTTTTAGCTGGGACACACTGTATTAACAAACATCTAATGAATAATTACAATTATTCTATTTTTAGAATAAACTAGATTTTATTGAAGTCAGTCAGAAATAAAATCATCTATGTACCACGGGAATCAATGAGCCTTAATAACCTCAGGCAATTTCTGTCCCTCGATCCAAAAGCTCTCGCGACGCAAACTGTGCCATCGGTAATTAAGGCCCTCATATTTCCCTTGAAACATAAATAACTATAATATTCAGTGTCAGTTCTGAGAACTCAACAAGTACATATCATAACTGGAGTTAGTATAAAAACAGTGAAAATAAGAGCGATAGAGCATACATACAACAGCTTTCGAAGTAACTCCTTCACCTTTCGTTTCTAATATTAACTGGATGAATTGAATCATTCTTGGAGAATGAGAACTTCAACTCGATTACTCCAAACACCGTTAAGTGGAAATTATTATAATTAAATAGAGGAACATAAGAGCGCAGTTTCCAAACTACTAGACAATTTAATCTCGCTGATGAAATTGCGGAAACATAATTTCATTCAGAGTTGTTAGGTGTTCTGTTACCGGATTCGTAATCAACAAGTTGGAACGTCGAACTGATTTAACTGATGACCCGAGGACTTCTTGACCAGAAACGCTGGAAGCCATCCAGCTCGCTTCGTAGAAAGTTCCGAAACAGGCTGGGAATATGTCGCATTTCTCCATGTTTCCCTAGATGTAGGTACATACAATGACGAATATTTCTGGAGCCGACGTGAATCACTATCAATATTATTATTCTCGTATGGCTATTGAGGCATCTCTTTACTAGCAAAACTTCAGTCACTACTCCATCCAAAATACGGTTATAACTCAATTACTCATTACAAGGAAGCCTGAACAAATGCTTGCCATAATATCTTATTTCACGCCGGCGGAAGAAGTTAGAGCGGCTTTACATTCATGCAATGTATTTGCAATGCAAGACAGGTATTGCAAGGCAATGTAGACATTGTGTCTTACATTTATGCAATTATTGTTGTGTTGCGAGCAGTTTATACCAACACAAATATATTTCGAGAAAATCTAACCTCAATAAAATATTTTGATATTTTGTTGGTTTGTACTCAACTGAAATTCGAAAAATTACATTCCACCTATCACTAGCGCTTTTGACAAATTTTCTATTTCTTTTTTAAGTTGGAGTAGGAGACATTCGAAAAACAATATCTACAGGTACTTTGGTGTGCTATTGGCATTGAATTTCTCACCAGAAAACTCACTAGAATTGCTCACGAATTGCGTGAAAATTTCAACCAGTCCAAATTTTTTGGGCTTGCACATAACTTGCATGGGCGCAAGCGCAATGTAAAATTTAGTTTTGCATTGCACAAAAATTGCATGAAAATTGCATAATGTAAAGCCGCTCTTAGGGTTACAAAAGAGGGGCAGGAGTGGAGTATTATTTCTCCCTAGGGAGTTCATATTATTATTATTTGACAATTATGAAAGTAATGGTATGAATGCAAACTCAAGAACTCATTTATTTACATTAACAATAAATGAAACATTGGCACAATTACTAAAATTGATATTAACTGGAAAATCACACAATAGTTTTTCGTCCGATGTGACATTTATACTCTTTTGATTGACACACGTGCTGGAACTTTCACCTTGGAGGACCCAGCGTGCAATATCTGTTTCATTTGAATTGAATCATGAATGCATCCCTCGGCTACAGCCGTAGATTTCCAGCCGCCGTAGAAGATCTGCATATAGAGAATGACCAGTGTACCTCAGCGGATCTGATAATCCCAAGTAGGTTGCAACTATGCTTGGTATCTTTCCAAACGTGTTTTTGCCTACTGGTTGAGAAGTGCATTTTTTTAATATAAATAACCGGCAATGGTTGACATTGTAGGGGCCGAAGTTTCACGTACTTTCAATATAATCCAATAAATCTTTGTACTCAGCACCTTGACAATGAAAGATGTATTTACGTCTTCAATATTTACATGAAATATTCAAATTGTTCTCATCTTCACATTGATGAATGGACTTTGACAACGACCTCTTTGGAAAATTTCATTCAAATTATTCCGAAAACTATAACTTTTGTGATTTTGCTAATTTAAAAAAAGCGTTTTTTTAGAAAACTGAAAGTCACTCAGTATATCTGATAGGGGCTAAGTAGTTTTCAAGACGCTTTAGTTGAAAAAATATATATTTTTATTCATTGCCAATTAACGATTTTTTCAATTTTTGCGTACTTTTTGAATGCAACTGTATCATCTTGTGTACGACCAATGGAGATGCTTGAAATAAAACATGAATCTATTTGAAACGTACCAATACACACCTACTAGAATGCAACAACGTGCAATCGATACCAGGTGTCTTTATTTTCATTCGGTGTCTACAATTCCAACTGCATTCATGAAATTTTCAGTATAATTACCCACTTCTGAAGCCATTATTACTCGTTAATTTTCGGTTCTCAAGTGTTACTAATTACATAGTTAGTTGAGTCCGTTCTCGGATTGGTCGTAGATGGAATGAACGCGATATGTCAACCAATGGTTGGCTTTGTTCCAGCACCTTGCGTCTTTTTCATCATGGCTCACTTGTTGTTGTTATGTCAGGCAGGAAGCGGCAGTTGAATAAAATGGACTATTTTTTTAATAATATACAGTGTATCCTTAGTGCAACAGTGCAACTTTATGAATGCACTCATAAAGTTCTGCGTGAAGTAATTTCTGTTCATCAGTATATTGGGGTAGTTGAAGTAAAAAACGCACGCATCCCATGCAAAACGTCTTTCTTTCAAATTATTCGTTTCTTCCCGGATAGCTCCGGAAATACCCTGTAAAAAAACTTATGGGTTGATTTATCTGATTTATTTCTATTTTACGGAATATTACGGAATTTTTCTCTGCTTGGTGTCTGTTTAATGGCTGAAGAAAATGCTGAAAAATCGAATAATTATTATCAGATTATGGATATGCAGAATTTGTTCGAAATACGGGGTCAGTACTTAATAAAATGAGGATGTCAATATCTGATTTATCACCAGTTTAACTATAGACTGAAAAACCTACTAAGCTCTATTGAATGCAAAAACTGAAGAGTGCCCATTTCACACAAATTTCAAAAAGCTGAATAAAATTTTCATTAGAAATGGTGAAGGCGCCGGGAAAAGTGACCCAATTCTATATTTAGTAATGTTTCATTTGATGAATGATATTTAATTAGTATTTACTATTATTATAAACTGTGAATCACATCTGAGGAAAGAGTCCTATGTGTGCAAAAAAAATTAAAGGAGATCAACAAGTGCAACTCGAAAAAAGTTATGAAAAATACAAAATGATCAAATCCACCTGAAATTGCATATGCGCATATGCGTGCACATAGAAAAATCTTGAATTTTAGGAAAATTAATGGACAGAACACAAAAATGAAAATTTACAGGAGGAAAAGACCACTTTCATTAAGCGAAGATATTTTTAACTCGAGAACAGTTGGAGATAGAGCAATTCAGAATGAAGAAAGTTGTTTCTTCTGTGAATTGCGAGCCGATTAACAAAAATAAAGAGTTGCTCGAAAAAAGTCCTGAGGGATAGTCCTATCCTATCCTATCCTAATTATGAAAATTACAAAATCATCAAAGTCACTAGAAATTGCGTATGTGTGCATATGAGAAAAATCACAAAATAAAAAGTTCAGAAAAAAGAAAGACCTCTTCGATCACGTGAATAAATGTTTAACTCGAGAACGGTTGTTGTAAGAGCAATTCTGCGAACGCCAGTCAGTTGACAAAATGAGTATATTCTGTGAATTTCAATTTGAACGAAAAAACAAATTGTGGATCTAATAAAGTTCTAAGGGGTGGAATTCTAAAAATTGTAAAAAATACAAAATCGTCACACCACCCACCACAAAGCGAGCCAACTCAAATCCTATTTTTGAGGTCACTCCAAAATATTTGAAATTCGACCGCACTCCTCTGACGCCCCAACCGTAACCTATGATGGAAAGTTTTGATTTGGACAGGAGTGAATGTATTCTGACCCTCCACAAAGCGGATCAACTCGAATCCTATTTTTGAGGTCAATCAAGATATTTTAAAATTGACCGCACTTGTCTGATGCCACAACAAAACATTTTTATGATGGAAAGTTGTTAACTGAACAAAAATGAATGAATTCTGACCTTCCACAAAGCGGGCAAACTCAAATCCTATTTTTGAGGTCACCTCAAAATAATTAAAGTTCGACCGCACTCCTCTGACGCCCCAACAATGACATTTCATGATTGAAAAGTGTTATTTGGACGATAATTAATGTTTTCTGACCCACCACAGAGCGGGCCAGCTCGAATCCTATTTTTGAAGTCACTTCAAAATATTTAAGTTCGACCGCACTCCTCTGACGCCCCAACAATGACATTTCATGATTGAAAAGTGTTATTTGGACGATAATTAATGTATTCTGACTCAACACAAAGCGGGCCAACTCGAATCCTATTTTTGAGGTCACTTCAAAATATTCAAAATTCGACCGCACTCCTCTGACGCCCCAACAATGACATTTCATGATTGAGAAGAGTTATTTGGACGATAATTAATGTATTCTGATCCACCAGAGAGCGGGCCAACTCGAATCCTATTTTTGAAGTCACTTCAAAATATTTAAAGTTCGACCGCACTCCTCTGACGCCCCAACAATGACATTTCATGATTGAAAAGTGTTATTTGGACGATAATTAATGTTTTCTGACCCACCACAGAGCAGGCCAACTCGAATCCTATTTTTGAGGTCACTTCAAAATATTTAAAATTCGACCGCACTCCTCTGACACCCCAACAATGACATTTCATGATTGAAAAGTGTTATTTGGACGATAATTAATGTATTCTAACCCACCACAGAGCGGGCCAACTCGAATCTTATTTTTGAGGTCACTTCAAAATATTTAAAATTCGACCGCACTCCTCTGACGCCCAACAATGACATTTCAAGATTGAAAAGTGTTATTTGGACGATGATCAATGTATTCTGACCCACTACAGAGCAGGCCAACTCGAATCCTATTTTTGAGATCACTTCAAAATATTTAAAGTTCGACCGCACTCCTCTGACTCCCCAACAATAGCCTCTGAAGATGAAAAGTTATTATTTGGACAAGATTGAATGTACTCTGACCCTCCACAAAGCGGGCCAACTCGTTTCCTATATTTGAGGTCACTTCAAAATATTCAAAGTTCGACCGCACTCCTCTGACGCCCCAACAATGACATTTCATGATAGAGAAGTGTTATTTGGACGATAATTAATGTATTCTGACCCACCACAGAGCGGGCTAACTCGAATCCTGTTTTTGAAGTCACTTCAAAATATTTAAAGTTCGACCGCACTCCTCTGACGCCCCAACAATGACATATCATTATAGAAAAGTGTTATTTGGACGATAATCAATGTATTCTGATCCACCAGAGAGCGGGCCAACTCGAATCCTATTTTTGAAGTCACTTCAAAATATTTAAAGTTCGACCGCACTCCTCTGACTCCCCAACAATAGCCTCTGAAGATGAAAAGTTATTATTTGGACAAGATTGAATGTACTCTGACCCTCCACAAAGCGGGCCAACTCGTATCCTATATTTGAGGTCACTTCAAAATATTCAAAGTTCGACCGCACTCCTCTGACGCCCCAACAATGACATTTCATGATTGAGAAGTGTTATTTGGACGATAATTAATGTATTCTGACCAACCACAGACTGGGCCAACTCGAATCCTATTTTTGAGGTCATTTCAAAATATTTAAAGTTCGACCGCACTCCTCTGACTCCCCAACAATAGCCTCTGAAGATGAAAAGTTATTATTTGAACAAGATTGAATGTACTCTGACCCTCCACATGGCGGGCCAACTCGTATCCTATATTTGAGGTAACTTCAAAATATTCAAAGTTCGACCGCACTCCTCTGACGCCCCAACAATGACATTTTATGATTAAAAAGTGTTATTTGGACGATAATTAATGTATTCTGACCCACCACAGAGCGGGCCAACTCGAATCCTATTTTTGAATTCACTTCAAAATATTTAAAGTTCGACCGCACTTCTCCGACGCCCCAACAATGACATTTCATGATTGAGAAGTGTCATTTGAACGATAATTTATGTATTCTGACCCACCACAGAGCGGGCCAACTCGAATCCTATTTTTGAAGTCACTTCAAAATATTTAAAGTTCGACCGCACTCCTCTGATGCCCCAACAATGACATTTCATGATTGAAAAGTGTTATTTGGACGATAATTAATGTATTCTGACTCAACACAAAGCGGGCCAACTCGAATCCTATTTTTGAGGTCACTTCAAAATATTCAAAATTCGATCGCACTCCTCTGACGCCCCAACAATGACATTTCATGATTGAGAAGAGTTATTTGGACGATAATTAATGTTTTCTGACCCACCACAGAGCAGGCCAACTCGAATCCTATTTTTGAGGTCACTTCAAAATATTTAAAATTCGACCGCACTCCTCTGACGCCCCAACAATGACATTTCATGATTGAAAAGTGTTATTTGGACGATAATTAATGTATTCTAACCCACCACAGAGCGGGCCAACTCGAATCTTATTTTTGAGGTCACTTCAAAATATTTAAAATTCGACCGCACTCCTCTGACGCCCAACAATGACATTTCAAGATTGAAAAGTGTTATTTGGACGATGATCAATGTATTCTGACCCACTACAGAGCAGGCCAACTCGAATCCTATTTTTGAGATCACTTCAAAATATTTAAAGTTCGACCGCACTCCTCTGACTCCCCAACAATAGCCTCTGAAGATGAAAAGTTATTATTTGGACAAGATTGAATGTACTCTGACCCTCCACAAAGCGGGCCAACTCGTTTCCTATATTTGAGGTCACTTCAAAATATTCAAAGTTCGACCGCACTCCTCTGACGCCCCAACAATGACATTTCATGATAGAGAAGTGTTATTTGGACGATAATCAATGTATTCTGATCCACCAGAGAGCGGGCCAACTCGAATCCTGTTTTTGAAGTCACTTCAAAATATTTAAAGTTCGACCGCACTCCTCTGACGCCCCAACAATGACATTTCATTATAGAAAAGTGTTATTTGGACGATAATCAATGTATTCTGATCCACCAGAGAGCGGGCCAACTCGAATCCTATTTTTGAAGTCACTTCAAAATATTTAAAGTTCGACCGCACTCCTCTGACTCCCCAACAATAGCCTCTGAAGATGAAAAGTTATTATTTGGACAAGATTGAATGTACTCTGACCCTCCACAAAGCGGGCCAACTCGTATCCTATTTTTGAGGTCACTTCAAAATATTCAAAGTTCGACCGCACTCCTCTGACGCCCCAACGATGACATTTCATGATTGAGAAGTGTTATTTGGACGATAATTAATTTATTCTGACCAACCACAGACTGGGCCAACTCGAATCCTATTTTTGAGGTCATTTCAAAATATTTAAAGTTCGACCGCACTCCTCTGACTCCCCAACAATAGCTTCTGAAGATGAAAAATTATTATTTGGACAATATTGAATGTACTCTGACCCTCCACATGGCGGGCCAACTCGTATCCTATATTTGAGGTAACTTCAAAATATTCAAAGTTCGACCGCACTCCTCTGACGCCCCAACAATGACATTTTATGATTAAAAAGTGTTATTTGGACGATAATTAATGTATTCTGACCCACCACAGAGCGGGCCAACTCGAATCCTATTTTTGAATTCACATCAAAATATTTAAAGTTCGACCGCACTTCTCCGACGCCCCAACAATGACATTTCATGATTGAGAAGTGTCATTTGAACGATAATTTATGTATTCTGACCCACCACAGAGCGGGCCAACTCGAATCCTATTTTTGAAGTCACTTCAAAATATTTAAAGTTCGACCGCACTCCTCTGATGCCCCAACAATGACATTTCATGATTGAAAAGTGTAATTTGGACGATAATTAATGTATTCTGACCCACCACAGAGCGGGGCAACTCGAATCCTATTTTTGAGGTCACTTCAAAATATTTAAAGTTCGACCGCACTCCTCTGACGCCACAACAATGATATTTCATGATTGAAAAGTGTTATTTGGAAGATAATTAATGTATTGTGATCTACCACAGAGCGGGCCAACTCGAATCCTATTTTTGAGGTCACTTCAAAATATTTAAAATTCGACGGCACTCCTCTGACGCCCCAACAATGACATTTCATTATTGGAAAGTGTTATTTGGACGATAATTAATGTATTCTGACCCAACACAGAGCAGGTCAACTCGAATCCTATTTTTGAAGTCACTTCAAAATATTTAAAGTTCGACCGCACTCCTCTGACGCCCCAACAATGACATTTCATGATTGAAAAGTGTTATTTGGACGATAATTAATGTATTCTGACTCAACACAAAGCGGGCCAACTCGAATCCTATTTTTGAGGTCACTTCAAAATATTTAAAATTCGACCGCACTCCTCTGACGCCCCAACAATGACAATTCATGATTGAGAAAAGTTATTTGGACGATAATTAATGTATTCTGATCCACCAGAGAGCGGGCCAACTCGAATCCTATTTTTGAAGTCACTTCAAAATATTTAAAGTTCGACCGCGCTCCTCTGACGCCCCAACAATGACATTTCATGATTGAAAAGTGTTATTTGGACGATAATTAATGTATTCTGACCCACCACAGAGCGGGCCAACTCGAATCCTATTTTTGAGGTCACTTCAAAATATTTAAAATTCGACCGCACTCCTCTGACGCCCCAACAATGACATTTCATGATTGAAAAGTGTTATTTGGACGATAATTAATGTATTCTAACCCACCACAGAGCGGGCCAACTCGAATCCTATTTTTGAGGTCACTTCAAAATATTTAAAATTCGACCGCACACCTCTGACGCCCCAACAATGATATTTCATGATTGAAAAGTGTTATTTGGACTATAATCAATGTATTCTAACCCACCACAAAGCGGGCCAACTCGAATCCTATTTTTGAGGTCACTTCAAAATATTTAAAATTCGACCGCACTCCTCTGACGCTCCAACAATGACATTTCATGATTGAAAAGTGTTATTTGGACGATGAATAATGTATTCTGACCCACTACAGAGCGGGCCAACTCGAATCCTATTTTTGAGGTCACTTCAAGATATTTAAAATTCGACCGCACTCCTCTGACGCCCCAACAATGACATTTCATGATTGAAAAGTGTTATTTGGATGATAATTAATGTATTCTGACCCACCACAGAGCGGGCCAACTCGAATCCTATTTTTGAGGTCACTTCAAAATATTTAAAATTCGACCGCACTCCTCTGACGCCCCAACAATGACATTTCATGATTGAAAAGTGTTATTTGGACGATAATTAATGTATTCTAACCCACCACAGAGCGGGCCAACTCGAATCCTATTTTTGAGGTCACTTCAAAATATTTAAAATTCGACCGCACTCCTCTGACGCCCAACAATGACATTTCATGATTGAAAAGTGTTATTTGGACGATGATCAATGGATTCTGACCCACTACAGAGCGGGCCAACTCGAATCCTATTTTTGAGATCACTTCAAAATATTTAAAGTTCGACCGCACTCCTCTGACTCCCCAGCAATAGCCTCTGAAGATGAAAAGTTATTATTTGGACAAGATTGAATGTACTCTGACCCTCCACAAAGCGGGCCAACTCGTATCCTATATTTGAGGTCACTTCAAAATATTCAAAGTTCGACCGCACTCCTCTGACGCCCCAACAATGACATTTCATGATTGAGAAGTGTTATTTGGACGATAATTAATGTATTCTGACCAACCACAGACTGGGCCAACTCGAATCCTATTTTTGAGGTCATTTCAAAATATTTAAAGTTCGACCGCACTCCTCTGACTCCCCAACAATAGCCTCTGAAGATGAAAAGTTATTATTTGAACAAGATTGAATGTACTCTGACCCTCCACATGGCGGGCCAACTCGTATCCTATATTTGAGGTAACTTCAAAATATTCAAAGTTCGACCGTACTCCTCTGACGCCCCAACAATGACATTTTATGATTAAAAAGTGTTATTTGGACGATAATTAATGTATTCTGACCCACCACAGAGCGGGCCAACTCGAATCCTATTTTTGAATTCACTTCAAAATATTTAAAGTTCGACCGCACTTCTCCGACGCCCCAACAATGACATTTCATGATTGAGAAGTGTCATTTGAACGATAATTTATGTATTCTGACCCACCACAGAGCGGGCCAACTCGAATCCTATTTTTGAAGTCACTTCAAAATATTTAAAGTTCGACCGCACTCCTCTGATGCCCCAACAATGACATTTCATGATTGAAAAGTGTTATTTGGACGATAATTAATGTATTCTGACTCAACACAAAGCGGGCCAACTCGAATCCTATTTTTGAGGTCACTTCAAAATATTCAAAATTCGATCGCACTCCTCTGACGCCCCAACAATGACATTTCATGATTGAGAAGAGTTATTTGGACGATAATTAATGTTTTCTGACCCACCACAGAGCAGGCCAACTCGAATCCTATTTTTGAGGTCACTTCAAAATATTTAAAATTCGACCGCACTCCTCTGACGCCCCAACAATGACATTTCATGATTGAAAAGTGTTATTTGGACGATAATTAATGTATTCTAACCCACCACAGAGCGGGCCAACTCGAATCTTATTTTTGAGGTCACTTCAAAATATTTAAAATTCGACCGCACTCCTCTGACGCCCAACAATGACATTTCAAGATTGAAAAGTGTTATTTGGACGATGATCAATGTATTCTGACCCACTACAGAGCAGGCCAACTCGAATCCTATTTTTGAGATCACTTCAAAATATTTAAAGTTCGACCGCACTCCTCTGACTCCCCAACAATAGCCTCTGAAGATGAAAAGTTATTATTTGGACAAGATTGAATGTACTCTGACCCTCCACAAAGCGGGCCAACTCGTTTCCTATATTTGAGGTCACTTCAAAATATTCAAAGTTCGACCGCACTCCTCTGACGCCCCAACAATGACATTTCATGATAGAGAAGTGTTATTTGGACGATAATCAATGTATTCTGATCCACCAGAGAGCGGGCCAACTCGAATCCTGTTTTTGAAGTCACTTCAAAATATTTAAAGTTCGACCGCACTCCTCTGACGCCCCAACAATGACATTTCATTATAGAAAAGTGTTATTTGGACGATAATCAATGTATTCTGATCCACCAGAGAGCGGGCCAACTCGAATCCTATTTTTGAAGTCACTTCAAAATATTTAAAGTTCGACCGCACTCCTCTGACTCCCCAACAATAGCCTCTGAAGATGAAAAGTTATTATTTGGACAAGATTGAATGTACTCTGACCCTCCACAAAGCGGGCCAACTCGTATCCTATTTTTGAGGTCACTTCAAAATATTCAAAGTTCGACCGCACTCCTCTGACGCCCCAACGATGACATTTCATGATTGAGAAGTGTTATTTGGACGATAATTAATTTATTCTGACCAACCACAGACTGGGCCAACTCGAATCCTATTTTTGAGGTCATTTCAAAATATTTAAAGTTCGACCGCACTCCTCTGACTCCCCAACAATAGCTTCTGAAGATGAAAAATTATTATTTGGACAATATTGAATGTACTCTGACCCTCCACATGGCGGGCCAACTCGTATCCTATATTTGAGGTAACTTCAAAATATTCAAAGTTCGACCGCACTCCTCTGACGCCCCAACAATGACATTTTATGATTAAAAAGTGTTATTTGGACGATAATTAATGTATTCTGACCCACCACAGAGCGGGCCAACTCGAATCCTATTTTTGAATTCACATCAAAATATTTAAGGTTCGACCGCACTTCTCCGACGCCCCAACAATGACATTTCATGATTGAGAAGTGTCATTTGAACGATAATTTATGTATTCTGACCCACCACAGAGCGGGCCAACTCGAATCCTATTTTTGAAGTCACTTCAAAATATTTAAAGTTCGACCGCACTCCTCTGATGCCCCAACAATGACATTTCATGATTGAAAAGTGTTATTTGGACGATAATTAATGTATTCTGACCCACCACAGAGCGGGGCAACTCGAATCCTATTTTTGAGGTCACTTCAAAATATTTAAAGTTCGACCGCACTCCTCTGACGCCACAACAATGATATTTCATGATTGAAAAGTGTTATTTGGAAGATAATTAATGTATTGTGATCTACCACAGAGCGGGCCAACTCGAATCCTATTTTTGAGGTCACTTCAAAATATTTAAAATTCGACGGCACTCCTCTGACGCCCCAACAATGACATTTCATTATTGGAAAGTGTTATTTGGACGATAATTAATGTATTCTGACCCAACACAGAGCAGGTCAACTCGAATCCTATTTTTGAAGTCACTTCAAAATATTTAAAGTTCGACCGCACTCCTCTGACGCCCCAACAATGACATTTCATGATTGAAAAGTGTTATTTGGACGATAATTAATGTATTCTGACTCAACACAAAGCGGGCCAACTCGAATCCTATTTTTGAGGTCACTTCAAAATATTTAAAATTCGACCGCACTCCTCTGACGCCCCAACAATGACAATTCATGATTGAGAAAAGTTATTTGGACGATAATTAATGTATTCTGATCCACCAGAGAGCGGGCCAACTCGAATCCTATTTTTGAAGTCACTTCAAAATATTTAAAGTTCGACCGCGCTCCTCTGACGCCCCAACAATGACATTTCATGATTGAAAAGTGTTATTTGGACGATAATTAATGTATTCTGACCCACCACAGAGCGGGCCAACTCGAATCCTATTTTTGAGGTCACTTCAAAATATTTAAAATTCGACCGCACTCCTCTGACGCCCCAACAATGACATTTCATGATTGAAAAGTGTTATTTGGACGATAATTAATGTATTCTGACCCACCACAGAGCGGGCCAACTCGAATCCTATTTTTGAATTCACATCAAAATATTTAAAGTTCGACCGCACTTCTCCGACGCCCCAACAATGACATTTCATGATTGAGAAGTGTCATTTGAACGATAATTTATGTATTCTGACCCACCACAGAGCGGGCCAACTCGAATCCTATTTTTGAAGTCACTTCAAAATATTTAAAGTTCGACCGCACTCCTCTGATGCCCCAACAATGACATTTCATGATTGAAAAGTGTTATTTGGACGATAATTAATGTATTCTGACCCACCACAGAGCGGGGCAACTCGAATCCTATTTTTGAGGTCACTTCAAAATATTTAAAGTTCGACCGCACTCCTCTGACGCCACAACAATGATATTTCATGATTGAAAAGTGTTATTTGGAAGATAATTAATGTATTGTGATCTACCACAGAGCGGGCCAACTCGAATCCTATTTTTGAGGTCACTTCAAAATATTTAAAATTCGACGGCACTCCTCTGACGCCCCAACAATGACATTTCATTATTGGAAAGTGTTATTTGGACGATAATTAATGTATTCTGACCCAACACAGAGCAGGTCAACTCGAATCCTATTTTTGAAGTCACTTCAAAATATTTAAAGTTCGACCGCACTCCTCTGACGCCCCAACAATGACATTTCATGATTGAAAAGTGTTATTTGGACGATAATTAATGTATTCTGACTCAACACAAAGCGGGCCAACTCGAATCCTATTTTTGAGGTCACTTCAAAATATTTAAAATTCGACCGCACTCCTCTGACGCCCCAACAATGACAATTCATGATTGAGAAAAGTTATTTGGACGATAATTAATGTATTCTGATCCACCAGAGAGCGGGCCAACTCGAATCCTATTTTTGAAGTCACTTCAAAATATTTAAAGTTCGACCGCGCTCCTCTGACGCCCCAACAATGACATTTCATGATTGAAAAGTGTTATTTGGACGATAATTAATGTATTCTGACCCACCACAGAGCGGGCCAACTCGAATCCTATTTTTGAGGTCACTTCAAAATATTTAAAATTCGACCGCACTCCTCTGACGCCCCAACAATGACAATTCATGATTGAGAAAAGTTATTTGGACGATAATTAATGTATTCTGATCCACCACAGAGCGGGCCAACTCGAATCCTATTTTTGAGGTCACTTCAAAATATTTAAAATTCGACCGCACACCTCTGACGCCCCAACAATGATATTTCATGATTGAAAAGTGTTATTTGGACTATAATCAATGTATTCTAACCCACCACAAAGCGGGCCAACTCGAATCCTATTTTTGAGGTCACTTCAAAATATTTAAAATTCGACCGCACTCCTCTGACGCTCCAACAATGACATTTCATGATTGAAAAGTGTTATTTGGACGATGAATAATGTATTCTGACCCACTACAGAGCGGGCCAACTCGAATCCTATTTTTGAGGTCACTTCAAGATATTTAAAATTCGACCGCACTCCTCTGACGCCCCAACAATGACATTTCATGATTGAAAAGTGTTATTTGGATGATAATTAATGTATTCTGACCCACCACAGAGCGGGCCAACTCGAATCCTATTTTTGAGGTCACTTCAAAATATTTAAAATTCGACCGCACTCCTCTGACGCCCCAACAATGACATTTCATGATTGAAAAGTGTTATTTGGACGATAATTAATGTATTCTAACCCACCACAGAGCGGGCCAACTCGAATCCTATTTTTGAGGTCACTTCAAAATATTTAAAATTCGACCGCACTCCTCTGACGCCCAACAATGACATTTCATGATTGAAAAGTGTTATTTGGACGATGATCAATGGATTCTGACCCACTACAGAGCGGGCCAACTCGAATCCTATTTTTGAGATCACTTCAAAATATTTAAAGTTCGACCGCACTCCTCTGACTCCCCAGCAATAGCCTCTGAAGATGAAAAGTTATTATTTGGACAAGATTGAATGTACTCTGACCCTCCACAAAGCGGGCCAACTCGTATCCTATATTTGAGGTCACTTCAAAATATTCAAAGTTCGACCGCACTCCTCTGACGCCCCAACAATGACATTTCATGATAGAGAAGTGTTATTTGGACGATAATTAATGTATTCTGACCCACCACAGAGCGGGCCAACTCGAATCCTGTTTTTGAAGTCACTTCAAAATATTTAAAGTTTGACCGCACTCCTCTGACGCCCCAACAATGACATTTCATTATAGAAAAGTGTTATTTGGACGATAATTAATGTATTCTGACCCAAAACAGAGCGGGCCGACTCGAATCCTATTTTTGAGGTCACTTCAAAATATTTAAAATTCGACCGCACTCCTCTGACGCCCCAACAATGACATTTCATGATTGAAAAGTGTTATTTGGACGATAATTAATGTATTCTGATCCACCAGAGAGCGGGCCAACTCGAATCCTATTTTTGAAGTCACTTCAAAATATTTAAAGTTCGACCGCACTCCTCTGACTCCCCAACAATTGCCTCTGAAGATGAAAAGTTATTATTTGGACAAGATTGAATGTACTCTGACCCTCCACAAAGCGGGCCAACTCGTATCCTATATTTGAGATCACTTCAAAATATTCAAAGTTCGACCGCACTCCTCTGACGCCCCAACAATGACATTTCATGATTGAGAAGTGTTATTTGGACGATAATTAATGTATTCTGATCCACCACAGAGCGGGCCAACTCGAATCATGTTTTTGAAGTCACTTCAAAATATTTAAAGTTCGACCGCACTCCTCTGACGCCCCAACAATGATATTTCATTATTGAAAAGTGTTATTTGGACGATAATTAATGTATTCTGACCCAACACAAAGCGGGCCAACTCGAATCCTATTTTTGAGGTCACTTCAAAATATTTAAAATTCGACCGCACTCCTCTGACGCCCAACAATGACATTTCATGATTGAAAAGTGTTATTTGGACGATGATCAATGTATTCTGACCCACTACAGAGCAGGACAACTCGAATCCTATTTTTGACATCACTTCAAAATATTTAAAGTTCGACCGCACTCCTCTGACTCCCCAACAATAGCCTCTGAAGATGAAAAGTTATTATTTGGACAAGATTGAATGTACTCTGACCCTCCACAAAGCGGGCCAACTCGTATCCTATATTTGAGGTCACTTCAAAATATTCAAAGTTCGACCGCACTCCTCTGACGCCCCAACAATGACATTTCATGATAGAGAAGTGTTATTTGGACGATAATTAATGTATTCTGACACACCACAGAGCGGGCCAACTCGAATCCTGTTTTTGAAGTCACTTCAAAATATTTAAAGTTCGACCGCACTCCTCTGACGCCCCAACAATTACATTTCATTATAGAAAAGTGTTATTTGGACGATAATTAATGTATTCTGATCCACCAGAGAGCGGGCCTACTCGAATCCTATTTTTGAAGTCACTTCAAAATATTTAAAGTTCGACCGCACTCCTCTGACTCCCCAACAATAGCCTCTGAAGATAAAAAGTTATTATTTGGACAAGATTGAATGTACTCTGACCCTCCACAAAGCGGGCCAACTCGTATCCTATATTTGAGGTCACTTCAAAATATTCAAAGTTCGACCGCACTCCTCTGACGCCCCAACAATGACATTCCATGATTGAGAAGTGTTATTTGGACGATAATTAATGTATTCTGACCCACCACAGAGCGGGCAAACTCGAATCATGTTTTTGAAGTCACTTCAAAATATTTAAAGTTCGACCGCACTCCTCTGACGCCCCAACAATGACATTTCATTATTGAAAAGTGTTATTTGGACGATAATTAATGTATTCTGACCCAACACAGAGCGGGCCAACTCGTATCCTATATTTGAGGTCACTTCAAAATATTCAAAGTTCGACCGCACTCCTCTGAAACCCCAACAATGACATTTCATGATTGAGAAGTGTCATTTGGACGATAATTAATGTATTCTGACCCACCACAGAGCGGGCCAACTCGAATCATGTTTTTGAAGTCACTTCAAAATATTTAAAGTTCGACCGCACTCCTCTGACGCCCCAACAATGACATTTCATTATTGAAAATTGTTGTTTGGACGATAATTAATGTATTCTCACCCAACACAAAGCGGGCCAACTCGAATCCTATTTTTGAGGTCACTTCAAATTATTTAAAATTCGACCGCACTCCTCTGACGCCCCAACAATGACATTTCATGATTGAGAAGAGTTATTTGGACGATAATTAATGTATTCTGATCCACCACAGAGCGGACCAACTCGAATCCTATTTTTGAGGTCACTTCAAAATATTAAAAATTCGACCGCACTCCTCTGACGCCCCAACAATGACATTGCATGATTGAAAAGTGTTATTTGGACGAAAATTGATGTATTCTGACCCACCACAGACTGGGCCAACTCGAATCCAATTTTTGGGGTAATTTCAAAATATTTAAAGTTCTACCGCACTCCTCTGACGCCCCAACAATGACATTTCATTATTGAGAAGTGTTATTTGGACGATAATTAATGTTATCTGATCCACCACCGAGCTGGCCAACTCGAATCCTATTTTTGAGGTCACTTCAAAATATTTAAAATTCGACCGCACTCCTCTGACGCCCCAACAATGACATTTCATGTTCGAAAAGTGTTATTTGGACGATAATTAATGTATTCTGACTCTCCACAGAGCGGGCCAACTCGAATCCTATTTTTGAGGTCACTTCAAAATATTTAAAATTCGACCGCACTCCTCTGACGCCCCAACAATGACATTTCATGATTGAAAAGTGTTATTTGGATGATAATTAATGTATTCTGACCCACTACAGAGCGGGCCAACTCGAATCCCATTTTTGAGGTCAGTTCAAAATATTTAAAATTCGACCGCACTCCTCTGACTTCCCAACAATGATATTTCATGATTGAGAAGAGTTATTTGGACGATAATCAATGTATTCTGATCCACCAGAGAGCGGACCAACTCGAATCCTATTTTTGAAGTCACTTCAAAATATTTAAAATTCGACCGCACTCCTCTGACGCCCCAACAATGACATTTCATGATTGAAAAGTGTTATTTGGACGATAATCAATGTATTCGGACCCACCACAGAGCGGGCCAACTCGAATCCTATTTTTGAGGTCACTTCAAAATATTTAAAATTCGACCGCACTCCTCTGACGCCCCAACAATGACATTTCATGATTGAAAAGTGTTATTTGGACGATAATTAATGTATTCTAACCCACCACAGAGCGGGCCAACTCGAATCCTATTTTTGAGGTCACTTCAAAATATTTAAAATTCGACCGCACTCCTCTGACGCCCCAACAGTGACATTTCTTGATTAAAAAGTGTTATTTGGACGATGATTAATGTATTCTGACCCACTACAGAGCGGGCCAACTCGAATCCTATTTTTGAAGTCACTTCAAAAGATTTAAAATTCGACCGCAATCCTCTGACGCCCCAACAATGACATTTCATGATTGAAAAGTGTTATTTGGACAAAAATTAATGTATTCTGACCCACCACAGACTGGGCCAACTCGAATCCTATTTTTGAGGTCATTTCAAAATATTTAAAGTTCGACCGCACTCCTCTGACGCCCTAACAATGACATTTCATGATTGAAAAGTGTTATTTGGACGATAATTAATGTATTCTGACCCACCACAGAGCGGGCCAACTCGAATCTTATTTTTGAGGTCAGTTCAAAATATGTAAAATTCGACCACACTCCTCTGACGCCCCAACAATGACATTTCATGATTAAAAAGTATTATTTGGACGATAATTAATGTATTCTGACCCACCACAGAGCGGGCCAACTCGAATCCTATTTTTGAGGTCATTTCAAAATATTTAAAGTTCGACCGCACTCCTCTGACGCCCCAACAATGACATTTCATGATTGAAAAGTGTTATTTGGACGATAATTAATGTATTCTGACCCACCACAGAGCGAACCAACTCGAATCCTATTTTTGAGGTCAGTTCAAAATATGTAAAATTCGACCACACTCCTCTGACGCCCCAACAATGACATTTCATGATTAAAAAGTATTATTTGGACGATAATTAATGTATTCTGACCCACCACAGAGCGGGCCAACTCGTATCCTATTTTTGAGGTCACTTCAAAAGATTTAAAATTCGACCGCAATCCTCTGACGCCCCAACAATGACATCTCATGATTGAAAAGTGTTATTTGGACAAAAATTAATGTATTCTGACCCACCACAGACTGGGCCAACTCGAATCCTATTTTTGAGGTCATTTCAAAATATTTAAAGTTCGACCGCACTCCTCTGACGCCCTAACAATGACATTTCATGATTGAAAAGTGTTATTTGGACGATAATTAATGTATTCTGACCCACCACAGAGCGGGCCAACTCGAATCCTATTTTTGAGGTCAGTTCAAAATATGTAAAATTCGACCACACTCCTCTGACGCCCCAACAGTGACATTTCATGATTAAAAAGTATTATTTGGACGATAATTAATGTATTCTGACCCACCACAGAGCGGGCCAACTTGAATCCTATTTTTGAGGTCACTTCAAAATATTTAAAATTCGACCGCACTCCTCTGACGCCCTAACAATGACATTTTATGATTAAAAAGTGTTATTTGGACGACAATTGATGTATTCTGACCCACCACAAAGCGGACCAACTCGAATCCTATTTTTGAAGTCACATCAAAGTATTTAAAGTTCGACCGCACTCCTCTGACGTCCCAACAATGACATTTCATGATTGAAAAGTGTTTTTTGGACGATAATAAATGTATTCTGTCCCACCACAGAGCGGGCCAACTCGAATCCTATTTTTGAGGTCACTTCAAAATATTTAAAATTCGACCGCACTCCTCTGACGCCCCAACAATGACATTTCATGATTGAAAAGTGTTATTTGGTCGATAATTATTGTATTCTGACCCACCACAGAGCAGGTCAACTCGAATCCTATTTTTGAGGTCACTTCAAATTATTTAAAATTCGACCGCACTCCTCTGACGCCCCAACAATGACATTTCATGATTGAAAAGTGTTATTTGGACAATAATTAATGTATTCTGACCCTCCACAGAGCGGACCAACTCGAATCCCATTTTTGAGGTCATTTCAAAATATTTAAAGTTCGACCGCACTCCTCTGACGCCCCAACAATGACATTTCATGATTGAGAAGTGTTATTTGGACGATAAATAATGTATTCTGACCCACCACAGAGCGGGCCAACTCGAATCCTATTTTTGAGGTCATTTCAAAATATTTAAAGTTCGACCGCACTCCTCTGACGCCCCAACAATGACATTTCATGATTGAGAAGTGTTATTTGGACGATAATTAATGTATTCTGACCCACCACAGAGCGGGCCAACTCGAATCCTATTGTTGAAGTCACTTCAAAATATTTAAAGTTCGACCGCACTCCTCTGACGCCCCAACAATGACATGTCATGATTGAAAAGTGTTATTTGGACGATAATTAATGTATTCTGACTCAACACAAAGCGGGCCAACTCGAATCCTATTTTTGAGGTCACTTCAAAATATTTAAAATTCGACCGCACTCCTCTGACGCCCCAACAATGACATTTCATGATTGAGAAGAGTTATTCGGACGATAAATAATGTATTCTGATCCACCAGAGAGCGGACCAACTCGAATCCTATTTTTGAAGTCACTTCAAAATATTTAAAATTCGACCGCACTCCTCTGACGCCCCAACAATGACATTTCATGATTGAAAAGTGTTATTTGGACGATAATTAATGTATTCCAACCCACCACAGAGCGGGCCAACTCGAATCCTATTTTTGAGGTCACTTCAAAATATTTAAAATTCGACCGCACTCCTCTGACGCCCCAACAATGACATTTCATGATTGAAAAGTGTTATTTGGACGATAATTAATGTATTCTAACCCACCACAGAGCGGGCCAACTCGAATCCTATTTTTGAGGTCACTTCAAAATATTTAAAATTCGACCGCACTCCTCTGACGCCCCAACAATGACATTTCATGATTGAGAAGTGTTATTTGGACGATAATTAATGTATTCTGACCCACCACAGAGCGGGCCAACTCGAATCCTATTGTTGAAGTCACTTCAAAATATTTAAAGTTCGACCGCACTCCTCTGACGCCCCAACAATGACATGTCATGATTGAAAAGTGTTATTTGGACGATAATTAATGTATTCTGACTCAACACAAAGCGGGCCAACTCGAATCCTATTTTTGAGGTCACTTCAAAATCTTTAAAATTCGACCGCACTCCTCTGACGCCCCAAAAATGACATTTCATGATTGAGAAGAGTTATTCGGACGATAATTAATGTATTCTGATCCACCAGAGAGCGGACCAACTCGAATCCTATTTTTGAAGTCACTTCAAAATATTTAAAATTCGACCGCACTCCTCTGACGCCCCAACAATGACATTTCATGATTGAAAAGTGTTATTTGGACGATAATTAATGTATTCCAACCCACCACAGAGCGGGCCAACTCGAATCCTATTTTTGAGGTCACTTCAAAATATTTAAAATTCGACCGCACACCTCTGACGCCCCAACAATGACATTTCATGATTGAAAAGTGTTATTTGGACGATAATTAATGTATTCTAACCCACCACAGAGCGGGCCAACTCGAATCCTATTTTTGAGGTCACTTCAAAATATTTAAAATTCGACCGCACTCCTCTGACGCCCCAACAGTGACATTTCTTGATTAAAAAGTGTTATTTGGACAAAGTATAATGTATTCTGACCCACTACAGAGCGGGCCAACTCGAATCCTATTTTTGAAGTCACTTCAAAATATTTAAAGTTCGACCGCACTCCTCTGACTCCCAAACAATAGACTCTGAAGATGAAAAGTTATTATTTGGACAAGATTGAATGTACTCTGACCCTCCACAAAGCGGGCCAACTCGTATCCTATATTTGAGGTCACTTCAAAATATTCAAAGTTCGACCGCACTCCTCTGACGCCCCAACAATGACATTTCATGATTGAGAAGTGTTATTTGGACGATAATTAATGTATTCTGACTCACCACAGAGCGGGCCAACTCGAATCATGTTTTTGAAGTCACTTCAAAATATTTAAAGTTCGACCGCACTCCTCTGACGCCCCAACAATGACATTTCATTATTGAAAAGTGTTATTTGGACGATAATCAATGTATTCTGACCCAACACAAAGCGGGCCAACTCGAATCCTATTTTTGAGGTCACTTCAAAATATTTAAAATTCGACCGAACTCCTCTGACGCCCCAACAATCACATTTCATAATTGAGAAGAGTTATTTGGACGATAATTAATGTATTCTGATCCACCACAGAGCGGACCAACTCGAATCCTATTTTTGAGGTCACTTCAAAATATTTAAAATTCGACCGCACTCCTCTGACGCCCCAACAATGACATTGCATGATTGAAAAGTGTTATTTGGACGAAAATTGATGTATTCTGATCCACCACAGAGCGGACCAACTCGAATCCTATTTTTGAGGTCACTTCAAAATATTTAAAATTCGACCGCACTCCTCTGACGCCCCAACAATGACATTGCATGATTGAAAAGTGTTATTTGGACAAAAATTGATGTATTCTGACCAACCACAGACTCTGCCAACTCGAATCCTATTTTTGGGGTCATTTCAAAATATTTAAAGTTCTACCGCACTCCTCTGACGCCCCAACAATTACATTTCATTATTGAGAAGTGTTATTTGGACGATAATTAATGTTATCTGATCCACCACCGAGCTGGCCAACTCGAATCCTATTTTTGAGGTCACTTCAAAATATTTAAAATTCGACCGCACTCCTCTGACGCCCCAACAATGACATTTCATGATTGAAAAGTGTTATTTGGACAAAAATTAATGTATTCTGACCCACCACAGACTGGGCCAACTCGAATCCTATTTTTGAGGTAATTTCAAAATATTTAAAGTTCGACCGCACTCCTCTGACGCCCTATCAATGACATTTTATGATTAAAAAGTGTTATTTGGACGACAATTGATGTATTCTGACCCACCACAGAGCGGACCAACTCGAATCCTATTTTTGGAGTCACATCAAAGTATTTAAAGTTCGACCGCACTACTCTGACGTCCCAACAATGACATTTCATGATTGAAAAGTGTTTTTTGGACGATAATAAATGTATTCTGTCCACCACAGAGCGGGCCAACTCGAATCCTATTTTTGAGGTCACTTCAAAATATTTAAAATTCGACCGCACTCCTCTGACGCCCCAACAATGACATTTCATGATTGAAAAGTGTTATTTGGTCGATAATTATTGTATTCTGACCCACCACAGAGCAGGCCAACTCGAATCCTATTTTTGAGGTCACTTCAAAATATTTAAAATTCGACCGCACTCCTCTGACACCCCAACAATGACATTGCATGATTGAAAAGTGTTATTTGGACGATAATTAATGTATTCTGACCCTCCACAGAGCGGACCAACTCGAATCCTATTTTTGAGGTCACTTCAAAATATTTAAAATTCGACCGCACTCCTCTGACACCCCAACAATGACATTGCATGATTGAAAAGTGTTATTAAGACAAAAATTAATGTATTCTGACCCACCACAGACTGGGTCAACTCAAATTCTATTTTTGAGGTCATTTCAAAATATTTAAAGTTCGACCGCACTCCTCTGACGCCCCAACAATGACATTTCATGATTGAGAAGTGTTATTTGGACGATAATTAATGTATTCTGACCCACTACAGAGCGGGCCACCTCGAATCCTATTGTTGAAGTCACTTCAAAATATTTAAAGTTCGACCGCACTCCTCTGACGCCCCAACAATGACATTTCATGATTGAAAAGTGTTATTTGGACGATAATTAATGTATTCTGACTCAACACAAAGCGGGCCAACTCGAATCCTATTTTTGAGGTCACTTCAAAATATTTAAAATTCGACCGCACTCCTCTGACGCCCCAACAATGACATTTCATGATTGAGAAGAGTTATTTGGACGATAATTAATGTATTCTGATCCACCAGAGAGCGGACCAACTCGAATCCTATTTTTGAAGTCACTTCAAAATATTTAAAGTTCGACCGCACTACTCTGACACCCCAACAATGACATTGCATGATTGAAAAGTGTTATTAAGACAAAAATTAATGTATTCTGACCCACCACAGACTGGGTCAACTCGAATTCTATTTTTGAGGTCATTTCAAAATATTTAAAGTTCGACCGCACTCCTCTGACGCCCCAACAATGACATTTCATGATTGAGAAGTGTTATTTGGACGATAATTAATGTATTCTGACCCACTACAGAGCGGGCCACCTCGAGTCCTATTGTTGAAGTCACTTCAAAATATTTAAAGTTCGACCGCACTCCTCTGACGCCCCAACAATGACATTTCATTATTGTAAAGTGTTATTTGGACGATAATCAATGTATTCTGACCCAACACAAAGCGGGCCAACTCGAATCCTATTTTTGAGGTCACTTCAAAATATTCAAAATTCGACCGCACTCCTCTGACTCCCAAACAATAGACTCTGAAGATGAAAAGTTATTATTTGGACAAGATTGAATGTACTCTGACCCTCCACAAAGCGGGCCAACTCGTATCCTATATTTGAGGTCACTTCAAAATATTCAAAGTTCGACCGCACTCCTCTGACGCCCCAACAATGACATTTCATGATTGAGAAGTGTTATTTGGACGATAATTAATGTATTCTGACTCACCACAGAGCGGGCCAACTCGAATCATGTTTTTGAAGTCACTTCAAAATATTTAAAGTTCGACCGCGCTCCTCTGACGCCCCAACAATGACATTTCATTATTGTAAAGTGTTATTTGGACGATAATCAATGTATTCTGACCCAACACAAAGCGGGCCAACTCGAATCCTATTTTTGAGGTCACTTCAAAATATTTAAAATTCGACCGCACTCCTCTGACGCCCCAACAATGACATTTCATAATTGCGAAGAGTTATTTGGACGATAATTAATGTATTCTGATCCACCACAGAGCGGACCAACTCGAATCCTATTTTTGAGGTCACTTCAAAATATTTAAAATTCGACCGCACTCCTCTGACGCCCCAACAATGACATTGCATGATTGAAAAGTGTTATTTGGACGAAAATTGATGTATTCTGATCCACCACAGAGCGGACCAACTCGAATCCTATTTTTGAGGTCACTTCAAAATATTTAAAATTCGACCGCACTCCTCTGACAGCCCAACCATGAGATTTCATGATTGAAAAGTGTTATTTGGACGAAAATTAATGTATTCTGACCCACCACAGACTGGGCCAACTCGAATCCTATTTTTGGGGTCATTTCAAAATATTTAAAGTTCTACCGCACTCCTCTGACGCCCCAACAATTACATTTCATTATTGAGAAGTGTTATTTGGACGATAATTAATGTTATCTGATCCACCACCGAGCTGGCCAACTCGAATCCTATTTTTGAGGTCACTTCAAAATATTTAAAATTCGACCGCACTCCTCTGACGCCCCAACAATGACATTTCATGATTGAAAAGTGTTATTTGGACGATAATTAATGTATTCTGACCCTCTACAGAGCGGGCCAACTCGAATCCTATTTTTGAGGTCACTTCAAAATATTTAAAATTCGACCGCACTCCTCTGACGCCCCAACAATGACATTTCATGATTAAAAAGTGTTAGTTGGATGATAATTAATGAATTCTGACCCACTACAGAGCGGGCCAACTCAAATCCTATTTTTGAGGTCACTTCAAAATATTTAAAATTCGACCGCACTCCTCTGACAGCCCAACCATGAGATTTCATGATTGAAAAGTGTTATTTGGACGAAAATTAATGTATTCTGACCCACCACAGACTGGGCCAACTCGAATCCTATTTTTGAGGTCATTTCAAAATATTTAAAGTTCGACCGCACTTCTCTGACTCCCCAACAATAGCCTCTGAAGACGAAAAGTTATTATTTGGACAAGATTGAATGTACTCTGACCCTCCACAAAGCGGGCCAACTCGTATCCTATATTTGAGGTAACTTCAAAATATTCAAAGTTTGACCGCACTCCTCTGACGCCCCAACAATGACATTTTATGATTAAAAAGTGTTATTTGGACGATAATTAATGTATTCTGACCCACCACAGAGCGGGCCAACTCGAATCCTATTTTTGGATTCACTTCAAAATATTTAAAGTTCGACCGCACTTCTCTGACGCCCCAACAATGACATTTCATGATTGAGAAGTGTCATTTGAACGATAATTAATGTATTCTGACCCACCACACAGCGGACCAACTCGAATCCTATTTTAGAAGTCACTTCAAAGTATTTAAAGTTCGACCGCACTCCTCTGACGCCCCAACAATGACATTTCATGATTGAAAAGCGTTATTTGGACAATAATTAATGTATTCTGACCCACCACAGAGCGGTCCAACCCGAATCCTATTTTTGAAGTCACTTCAAAATATTTAAAGTTCGACCGCACTCCTCTGACGCCCCAACAATGACATTTCATGATTAAAAAGTGTTATTTGGAAAATAATTAATGTATTCTGACCCACCACAGAGCGATGCAACTCGAATCCTATTTATGAGGTCACTTCAAAATATTTAAAGTTCGACCGCACTCCTCTGACGCCCCAACAATGACATTTCATGATTGAAAAGTGTTATTTGGAAGATAATTGATGTATTCTGATCTACCACAGAGCGGGCCAACTCGAATCCTATTTTTGAGGTCACTTCAAAATATTTAAAATTCGACCGCACTCCTCTGACGCCCCAACAGTGACATTTCTTGATTAAAAAGTATTATTTGGACGATAATTAATGTATTCTGACCCACCACAGTGCGGGCCAACTCGAATCCTATTTTTGAGGTCACTTCAAAATACTTAAAATTCGACCGCGCTCCTCTGACGCCCCAACAATGATATTTCATGATTGAAAAGTGTCATTTGGACGATAATTGATGTATTCTGACCCACCACAGAGCGGGCCAACTCGAATCCTATTTTTGAGGTCAGTTCAAAATATGTAAAGTTCGACCGCACTCCTCTGACACCCCAACAATGACATTGCATGATTGAAAAGTGTTATTTAGACGAAAATTAATGTATTCTGACCCACCACAGACTGGGCCAACTCGAATACTATTTTTGAGGTCATTTCAAAATATTTAAAGTTCGACCGCACTCCTCTGACGCCCCAACAATGACATTTCATGATTGAGAAGTGTTATTTGGACGATAATTAATGTATTCTGACCCACCACAGAGCGGGCCAACTCGAATCCTATTTTTAAAGTCACTTCAAAATATTTGAAGTTCGACCGCACTCCTCTGACGCCCCAACAATGATATTTCATGATTGAAAAGTGTTATTTGGAAGATAGTTAATGTATTCTGACTCAACACAAAGCGGGCCAACTCGAATCCTATTTTTGAGGTCACTTCAAAATATTTAAAATTCGACCGCACTCCTCTGACGCCCCAACAATGACATTTCATGATTGAGAAGAGTTATTTGGACGATAATCAATGTATTCTGATCCACCAGAGAGCGGACCAACTCGAATCCTATTTTTGAAGTCACTTCAAAATATTTAAAGTTCGACCGCACTCCTCTGACGCCCCAACAATGACATTTCATGATTGAAAAGTATTAATTGGACGATAATTAATGTATTCTGACCCACCACAGAGCGGGCCAACTCGAATCCTATTTTTGAGGTCACTTCAAAATATTTAAAATTCGACCGCACTCCTCTGACGCCCCAACAATGACATTTCATGATTGAAAAGTGTTATTTGGACGATAATTAATGTATTCTAACCCACCACAGAGCGGGCCAACTCGAATCCTATTTTTGAGGTCACTTCAAAATATTTAAAATTCGACCGCACTCTTCTGACGCCCCAACAGTGACATTTCTTGATTAAAAAGTGTTATTTGGACGATGATTAATGTATTCTGACCCACTACAGAGCGGGCCAACTCGAATCCTATTTTTGAGATAACTTCAAAATATTTAAAGTTCGACCGCACTCCTCTGACTCCCCAACAATAGCCTTTGGAGATGAAAAGTCATAATTGGACAAGATTGAATGTACTCTGACCCTCCACAAAGCGGGCCAACTCGTATCCTATATTTGAGGTCACTTCAAAATATTCAAAGTTCGACCGCACTCCTCTGACGCCCCAACAATGACATTTCATGATTGAGAAGTGTTATTTGGACGATAATTAATGTATTCTGACCCACCACAGAGCGGGCCAACTCGAATCCTGGTTTTGAAGTCACTTCAAAATATTGAAAGTTCGACCGCACTCCTCTGACGCCCCAACAATGACATTTCATGATTGAAAAGTGTTATTTGGACGATAATTAATGTATTCTGACCCACCACAGAGCGGGCCAACTCGAATCCTATTTTTGAAGTCACTTCAAAATATTTTAAGTTCGACCGCACTCCTCTGACGCCCCAGCAATGACATTTCATGAATGAAAAGTGTTATTGGGACGATAATTGATGTATTCTGACCCACCACAGAGCGGGCCAACTCGAACTCTATTTTTGAGGTCACCTTAAAATATTTAAATTTCGACCGCATTCCTCTGACGCCCCAACAATGACATTTCATGATTGAAAAGTGTTATTTGGACGATAAATAATGTATTCTGACTCACCACAGAGCGGGCCAACTCGAATCCTATTTTTGAGGTCACTTCAAAATATTTAAAATTCGACCGCACTCCTCTGACGCCCCAACAATGACATTTCATGATTGAAAAGTGTTATTTGGACGATAATTGATGTATTCTGACCCACCACAGAGCGGGCCAACTCGATTCCTATTTTTGAGGTCACTTCAACATATTTAAAATTCGACCGCACTCCTCTGACGCCCCAACAATGACATTTCATGATTGAAAAGTGTTATTTGGACGATAATTAATGTATTCTGACTCACCACAGAGCGGGCCAACTCGAATCCTATATTTGAGGTCACTTCAAAATATTCAAAATTCGACCGCACTCCTCTGACGCCCCAACAATGACATTTCATGATTGAAAAGTGTTATTTGGACGATAATTAATGTATTCTGACCCACCACAGAGCGGGCCAACTCGAATCCTATTTTTGAAGTCACTTCAAAATATTTAAAGTTCGACCGCACTCCTCTGACGCCCCAACAATGACATATCATGAATGAAAAGTGTTATTTGGACGATAATTAATGTATTCTGTCCCACCACAGAGCGGGCCAACTCGAATCCTATTTTTGAGGTCCCTTCAAAATATTTAAAATTCGACCACACTCCTCTGACGCCCCAACAATGACATTTCATGATTAAAAAGTGTTATTTGGACGATGATCAATGTATTCTGACCCACTACAGAGCGGGCCAACTCGATTCCTATTTTTGAGATCACTTCAAAA
Organism: Chrysolina americana; assembly: GCA_958502065.1. Classification (NCBI taxonomy): domain Eukaryota; kingdom Metazoa; phylum Arthropoda; class Insecta; order Coleoptera; family Chrysomelidae; genus Chrysolina; species Chrysolina americana. The sequence continues at coordinate 66,925,146 of OY293418.1, read as the reverse complement.
TATTTAAAGTTCGACCGCACTCCTCTGACTCCCCAACAATAGCCTCTGATGATGAAAAGTTATTATTTGGACAAGATTGAATGTACTCTGACCCTCCACAAAGCGGGCCAACTCGTATCCTATATTTGAGGTCACTTCAAAATATTCAAAGTTCGACCGCACTCCTCTGACGCCCCAACAATGACATTTCATGAATGAAAAGTATTATTTGGACGATAATTAATGTATTCTGTCCCACCACAGAGCGGGCCAACTCGAATCCTATTTTTGAGGTCCCTTCAAAATATTTAAAATTCGACCACACTTTTCTGACGCCCCAACAATGACATTTCATGATTAAAAAGTGTTATTTGGACGATGTTCAATGTATTCTGACCCACTACAGAGCAGGCCAACTCGAATCCTATTTTTGAGATCACTTCAAAATATTTAAAGTTCGACCGCACTCTTCTGACTCCCCAACAATAGCCTCTGAAGATGAAAAGTTATTATTTGGACAAGATTGAATGTACTCTGACCCTCCACAAAGCGGGCCAACTCGTATCCTATATTTGAGGTCACTTCAAAATATTCAAAGTTCGACCGCACTCCTCTGACGCCCCAACAATGACATTTCATGATTGAGAAGTGTTATTTGGACGATAATTAATGTATTCTGACCCACCACAGGGCGGGCCAACTCGAATCCTGTTTTTGAAGTCACTTCAAAATATTTAAAGTTCGACCGCACTCCTCTGACGCCCCAACAATGACATTTCATGATTGAAAAGTGTTATTTGGACGATAAATAATGTATTCTGACTCACCACAGAGCGGGCCAACTCGAATCATGTTTTTGAAGTCACTTCAAAATATTTAAAGTTCGACCGCACTCCTCTGACGCCCCAACAATGACATTTCATTATTGAAAAGTGTTATTTGGACGATAATTAATGTATTCTGACCCAACACAAAGCGGGCCAACTCGAATCCTATTTATGAGGTCACTTCAAAATATTTAAAATTCGACCGCACTCCTCTGACGCCCCAACAATGACATTTCATGATTGAGAAGAGTTATTTGGACGATAATTAATGTATTCTGATCCACCACAGAGCGGACCAACTCGAATCCTATTTTTGAGGTCACTTCAAAATATTTAAAATTCGACCGCACTCCTCTGACGCCCCAGCAATGACATTGCATGATTTAAAAGTGTTATTTGGACGAAAATTGATGTATTCTGACCAACCTCAGACTGGGCCAACTCTAATCCTATTTTTGGGGTCATTTCAAAATATTTAAAGTTTTACCGCACTCCTCTGACGCCCCAACAATTACATTTCATTATTGAGAAGTGTTATTTGGACGATAATATATGTTATCTGATCCACCACCGAGCTGGCCAACTCGAATCCTATTTTTGAGGTCACTTCAAAATATTTAAAATTCGACCGCACTCCTCTGACGCCCCAACAATGACATTTCATGATTGAAAAGTGTTATTTGGACGATAATTAATGTATTCTGACCCTCCACAGAGCGGGCCAACTCGAATCCTATTTTTGAGGTCACTTCAAAATATTTAAAATTCGACCGCACTCCTCTGACGCCCCAACAATGACATTTCATGATTGAAAAGTGTTATTTGGATGATAATTAATGTATTCTGACCCACTACAGAGCGGGCCAACTCGAATCCTATTTTTGAGGTCACTTCAAAATATTTAAAATTCGACCGCACTCCTCTGACGCCCCAACAATGACATTTCATGATTGAAAAGTGTTATTTGGACGATGATCAATGTATTCTGACTCACCACAGAGCGGGCCAACTCGAATCTTATTTTTGAGATCACTTCAAAATATTTAAAGTTCGACCGCACTCCTCTGACTCCCCAACAATAGCCTCTGAAGATGAAAAGTTATTATTTGGACAAGATTGAATGTACTCTGACCCTCCACAAAGCGGGCCAACTCGTATCCTATATTTGAGGTAACTTCAAAATATTCAAAGTTCGACCGCACTCCTCTGACGCCCCTACAATGACATTTTATGATTAAAAAGTGTTATTTGGACGATAATTAATGTATTCTGACCCACCACAGAGCGGGCCAATTTGAATCCTATTTTTGAATTCACTTCAAAATATTTAAAGTTCGACCGCACTTCTCTGACGCCCCAACAATGACATTTCATGATTGAGAAGTGTCATTTGAACGATAATTAATGTATTCTGACCCACCACAGAGCGGACCAACTCGAATCCTATTTTTGAAGTCACTTCAAAGTATTTAAAGTTCGACCGCACTCCTCTGACGCCCCAACAATGACATTTCATGATTGTAAAGCGTTATTTGGACAATAATTAATGTATTCTGACCCACCACAGAGCGGGCCAACTCGAATCCTATTTTTGAAGTCACTTCAAAATATTTAAAGTTCGACCGCACTCCTCTGACGCCCCAACAATGACATTTCATGATTGAAAAGTGTTATTCGGACGATAATTAATGTATTCTGACCCACCACAGAGCGGGGGAACTCGAATCCTATTTATGAGGTCACTTCAAAATATTTAAAATTCGACCGCACTCCTCTGACGCCCCAACAATGACATTTCATGATTGAAAAGTGTTATTTGGAAGATAATTAATGTATTCTGATCTACCACAGAACGGGCCAACTCGAATCCTATTTTTGAGGTCACTTCAAAATATTTAAAATTCGACCGCACTCCTCTGACGCCCCAACAGTGACATTTCTTGATTAAAAAGTGTCATTTGGACGATAAATAATGTATTCTGACCCACCACAGTGCGGGCTAACTCGAATCCTATTTTTGAGGTCACTTCAAAATACTTAAAATTCGACCGCGCTCCTCTGACGCCCCAACAATGATATTTCATGATTGAAAAGTGTTATTTGTACGATAATCAATGTATTCTGACCCACCACAGAGCGTACCAACTCGAATCCTATTTTTGAGGTCACTTCAAAATATTTAAAATTCGACCGCACTCCTCTGACACCCCAACAATGACATTGCATGATTGAAAAGTGTTATTTAGACAAAAATTAATGTATTCTGACCCACCACAGACTGGGCCAACTCGAATCCTATTTTTGAGGTCATTTCAAAATATTTAAAGTTCGACCGCACTTCTCTGACGCCCCAACAATGACATTTCATGATTAAAAAGTGTTATTTGGACGATGATCAATGTATTCTGACCCACTACAGAGCGGGCCAACTCGAATCCTATTTTTGAGATCACTTCAAAATATTTAAAGTTCGACCGCACTCCTCTGACTCCCCAACAATAGCCTCTGATGATGAAAAGTTATTATTTGGACAAGATTGAATGTACTCTGACCCTCCACAAAGCGGGCCAACTCGTATCCTATATTTGAGGTCACTTCAAAATATTCAAAGTTCGACCGCACTCCTCTGACGCCCCAACAATGACATTTCATGAATGAAAAGTATTATTTGGACGATAATTAATGTATTCTGTCCCACCACAGAGCGGGCCAACTCGAATCCTATTTTTGAGGTCCCTTCAAAATATTTAAAATTCGACCACACTTTTCTGACGCCCCAACAATGACATTTCATGATTAAAAAGTGTTATTTGGACGATGTTCAATGTATTCTGACCCACTACAGAGCAGGCCAACTCGAATCCTATTTTTGAGATCACTTCAAAATATTTAAAGTTCGACCGCACTCCTCTGACTCCCCAACAATAGCCTCTGAAGATGAAAAGTTATTATTTGGACAAGATTGAATGTACTCTGACCCTCCACAAAGCGGGCCAACTGGTATCCTATATTTGAGGTCACTTCAAAATATTCAAAGTTCGACCGCACTCCTCTGACGCCCCAACAATGACATTTCATGATTGAGAAGTGTTATTTGGACGATAATTAATGTATTCTGACCCACCACAGGGCGGGCCAACTCGAATCCTGTTTTTGAAGTCACTTCAAAATATTTAAAGTTCGACCGCACTCCTCTGACGCCCCAACAATGACATTTCATGATTGAAAAGTGTTATTTGGACGATAAATAATGTATTCTGACTCACCACAGAGCGGGCCAACTCGAATCATGTTTTTGAAGTCACTTCAAAATATTTAAAGTTCGACCGCACTCCTCTGACGCCCCAACAATGACATTTCATTATTGAAAAGTGTTATTTGGACGATAATTAATGTATTCTGACCCAACACAAAGCGGGCCAACTCGAATCCTATTTATGAGGTCACTTCAAAATATTTAAAATTCGACCGCACTCCTCTGACGCCCCAACAATGACATTTCATGATTGAGAAGAGTTATTTGGACGATAAATAATGTATTCTGATCCACCACAGAGCGGACCAACTCGAATCCTATTTTTGAGGTCACTTCAAAATATTTAAAATTCGACCGCACTCCTCTGACGCCCCAGCAATGACATTGCATGATTGAAAAGTGTTATTTGGACGAAAATTGATGTATTCTGACCAACCTCAGACTGGGCCAACTCTAATCCTATTTTTGGGGTCATTTCAAAATATTTAAAGTTCTACCGCACTCCTCTGACGCCCCAACAATTACATTTCATTATTGAGAAGTGTTATTTGGACGATAATATATGTTATCTGATCCACCACCGAGCTGGCCAACTCGAATCCTATTTTTGAGGTCACTTCAAAATATTTAAAATTCGACCGCACTCCTCTGACGCCCCAACAATGACATTTCATGATTGAAAAGTGTTATTTGGACGATAATTAATGTATTCTGACCCTCCACAGAGCGGGCCAACTCGAATCCTATTTTTGAGGTCACTTCAAAATATTTAAAATTCGACCGCACTCCTCTGACGCCCCAACAATGACATTTCATGATTGAAAAGTGTTATTTGGATGATAATTAATGTATTCTGACCCACTACAGAGCGGGCCAACTCGAATCCTATTTTTGAGGTCACTTCAAAATATTTAAAATTCGACCGCACTCCTCTGACGCCCCAACAATGACATTTCATGATTGAAAAGTGTTATTTGGACGATGATCAATGTATTCTGACTCACCACAGAGCGGGCCAACTCGAATCTTATTTTTGAGATCACTTCAAAATATTTAAAGTTCGACCGCACTCCTCTGACTCCCCAACAATAGCCTCTGAAGATGAAAAGTTATTATTTGGACAAGATTGAATGTACTCTGACCCTCCACAAAGCGGGCCAACTCGTATCCTATATTTGAGGTAACTTCAAAATATTCAAAGTTCGACCGCACTCCTCTGACGCCCCTACAATGACATTTTATGATTAAAAAGTGTTATTTGGACGATAATTAATGTATTCTGACCCACCACAGAGCGGGCCAATTTGAATCCTATTTTTGAATTCACTTCAAAATATTTAAAGTTCGACCGCACTTCTCTGACGCCCCAACAATGACATTTCATGATTGAGAAGTGTCATTTGAACGATAATTAATGTATTCTGACCCACCACAGAGCGGACCAACTCGAATCCTATTTTTGAAGTCACTTCAAAGTATTTAAAGTTCGACCGCACTCCTCTGACGCCCCAACAATGACATTTCATGATTGTAAAGCGTTATTTGGACAATAATTAATGTATTCTGACCCACCACAGAGCGGGCCAACTCGAATCCTATTTTTGAAGTCACTTCAAAATATTTAAAGTTCGACCGCACTCCTCTGACGCCCCAACAATGACATTTCATGATTGAAAAGTGTTATTCGGACGATAATTAATGTATTCTGACCCACCACAGAGCGGGGGAACTCGAATCCTATTTATGAGGTCACTTCAAAATATTTAAAATTCGACCGCACTCCTCTGACGCCCCAACAATGACATTTCATGATTGAAAAGTGTTATTTGGAAGATAATTAATGTATTCTGATCTACCACAGAACGGGCCAACTCGAATCCTATTTTTGAGGTCACTTCAAAATATTTAAAATTCGACCGCACTCCTCTGACGCCCCAACAGTGACATTTCTTGATTAAAAAGTGTCATTTGGACGATAAATAATGTATTCTGACCCACCACAGTGCGGGCCAACTCGAATCCTATTTTTGAGGTCACTTCAAAATACTTAAAATTCGACCGCGCTCCTCTGACGCCCCAACAATGATATTTCATGATTGAAAAGTGTTATTTGTACGATAATCAATGTATTCTGACCCACCACAGAGCGTACCAACTCGAATCCTATTTTTGAGGTCACTTCAAAATATTTAAAATTCGACCGCACTCCTCTGACACCCCAACAATGACATTTCATGATTGTAAAGCGTTATTTGGACAATAATTAATGTATTCTGACCCACCACAGAGCGGGCCAACTCGAATCCTATTTTTTAAGTCACTTCAAAATATTTAAAGTTCGACCGCACTCCTCTGACGCCCCAACAATGACATTTCATGATTGAAAAGTGTTATTCGGACGATAATTAATGTATTCTGACCCACCACAGAGCGGGGGAACTCGAATCCTATTTATGAGGTCACTTCAAAATATTTAAAATTCGACCGCACTCCTCTGACGCCCCAACAATGACATTTCATGATTGAAAAGTGTTATTTGGAAGATAATTAATGTATTCTGATCTACCACAGAACGGGCCAACTCGAATCCTATTTTTGAGGTCACTTCAAAATATTTAAAATTCGACCGCACTCCTCTGACGCCCAACAGTGACATTTCTTGATTAAAAAGTGTCATTTGGACGATAAATAATGTATTCTGACCCACCACAGTGCGGGCCAACTCGAATCCTATTTTTGAGGTCACTTCAAAATACTTAAAATTCGACCGCGCTCCTCTGACGCCCCAACAATGATATTTCATGATTGAAAAGTGTTATTTGTACGTTAATCAATGTATTCTGACCCACCACAGAGCGTACCAACTCGAATCCTATTTTTGAGGTCACTTCAAAATATTTAAAATTCGACCGCACTCCTCTGACACCCCAACAATGACATTGCATGATTGAAAAGTGTTATTTAGACAAAAATTAATGTATTCTGACCCACCACAGACTGGGCCAACTCGAATCCTATTTTTGAGGTCATTTCAAAATATTTAAAGTTCGACCGCACTTCTCTGACGCCCCAACAATGACATTTCATGATTGAGAAGTGTTATTTGGACGATAATTGATGTATTCTGACCCACCACAGAGCGGGCCAACTCGAATCCTATTTTTGAAGTCACTTCAAAATATTTAAAGTTCGACCGCACTCCTCTGACGCCCCAACAATGACATTTCATGATTGAAAAGTGTTATTTGGACGATAATTAATGTATTCTGACTCAACACAAAGCGGGCCAACTCGAATCCTATTTTTGAGGTCACTTCAAAATATTTAAAATTCGACCGCACTCCTCTGACGCCCCAACAATGACATTTCATGATTGAGAAGAGTTATTTGGACGATAATTAATGTATTCTGATCCACCAGAGAGCGGACCAACTCGAATCCTATTTTTGAAGTCACTTCAAAATATTTAAAGTTCGACCGCACTCCTCTGACGCCCCAACAATGACATTTCATGATTGAAAAGTGTTATTTGGACGATGTTCAATGTATTCTGACCCACCACAGAGCGGGCCAACTCGAATCCTATTTTTGAGGTCACTTCAAAATATTTAAAATTCGACCGCACTCCTCTGACGCCCCAACAATGACATTTCATGATTGAAGAGTGTTATTTGGACGATAATTAATGTATTCTAACCCACCACAGAGCGGGCCAACTCGAATCCTATTTTTGAGGTCACTTCAAAATATTTAAAATTCGACCGCACTCCTCTGACGCCCCAACAGTGACATTTCTTGATTAAAAAGTGTTATTTGGACGATGAATAATGTATTGTGACCCACTACAGAGCGGGCCAACTCGAATCCTATTTTTGAGATCACTTCAAAATATTTAAAGTTCGACCGCACTCCTCTGACCCCCCAACAATAGCCTTTGAAGATGAAAAGTTATAATTGGACAAGATTGAATGTACTCTGACCCTCCACAAAGCGGGCCAACTCGTATCCTATATTTGAGGTCACTTCAAATTATTCAAAGTTCGACCGCACTCCTCTGACGCCCCAACAATGACATTTCATGATTAAAAAGTGTTATTTGGACGATGATCAATGTATTCTGACCCACTACAGAGCGGGCCAACTTGAATCCTATTTTTGAGATCACTTCAAAATATTTAAAGTTCGACCGCACTCCTCTGACTCCCCAACAATAGCCTCTGAAGATGAAAAGTTATTATTTGGACAAGATTGAATGTACTCTGACCCTCCACAAAGCGGGCCAACTCGTATCCTATATTTGAGGTCACTTCAAAATATTCAAAGTTCGACCGCACTCCTCTGACGCCCCATCAATGACATTTCATGAATGAAAAGTGTTATTTGGACGATAATTAATGTATTCTGTCCCACCACAGAGCGGGCCAACTCGAATCCTATTTTTGAGGTCCCTTCAAAATATTTAAAATTCGACCACACTTTTCTGACGCCCCAACAATGACATTTCATGATTAAAAAGTGTTATTTGGACGATGATCAATGTATTCTGACTCACCACAGAGCGGGCCAACTCGAATCTTATTTTTGAGATCACTTCAAAATATTTAAAGTTCGACCGCACTCCTCTGACTCCCCAACAATAGCCTCTGAAGATGAAAAGTTATTATTTGGACAAGATTGAATGTACTCTGACCCTCCACAAAGCGGGCCAACTCGTATCCTATATTTGAGGTCACTTTAAAATATTCAAAGTTCGACCGCACTCCTCTGACGCCCCAACAATAACATTTCATGATTGGTAAGTATTATTTGGACGATAATTAATGTATTCTGACCCTCCACAGAGCGGGCCAACTCGAATCCTATTTTTGAAGTCACTTCAAAATATTTAAAGTTCGACCGCACTCCTCTGACGCCCCAACAATGACATTTCATGATTGAAAAGTGTTATTTGGACGATAATTAATGTATTCCGGCCCAACACAGAGCGGGCCAACTCGAATCCTATTTTTGAGGTCACTTCAAAATATTTAAAATTCGACCGCACTCCTCTGACGCCCCAACAATGACATATCATGATCGAAAAGTGTTATTTGGACGATAATTAATGTATTCTGACCCACCACAGAGCGGTCCAACTCGAATCCTATTTTTGAGGTCACTTCAAAATATTTAAAATTCGACAGCACTCCTCTGACGCCCCAACAAGGACATTTCATGATTGAAAAGTGTTATTTGGACGATAATTAATGTATTCTGACCCACCACAGAGCGGGCCAACTCGAATCCTATTTTTGAGGTCACTTCAAAATATTTAAAATTCGACCGCACTCCTCTGACGCCCCAACAATGACATTTCATGATTGAAAAGTGTTATTTGGACGATAAATAATGTATTCTGACCCACCACAGAGCGGGCCAACTCGAATCCTATTTTTGAGGTCACTTCAAAATATTTAAAATTCGACCGCACTCCTCTGACGCCCCAACAATGACATTTCATGATTGAAAAGTATTATTTGGACGATAATTAATGTATTCTGACTCACCACAGAGCGGGCCAACTCGAATCCTATATTTGAGTTCACTTCAAAATATTCAAAGTTCGACCGCACTCCTCTGACGCCCCAACAATGACATTTCATGATTGAAAAGTGTTATTTGGACGAAAATTAATGTATTCTGACCCACCACAGACTGGGCCAACTCGAATCCTATTTTTGAGGTCATTTCAAAATATTTAAAGTTCGACCGCACTTCTCTGACTCCCCAACAATAGCCTCTGATGATGAAAAGTTGTTATTTGGACAACATAAAACGAACAAAGTTCGAGTTTGCGTATAGGAGAGTTCAATTCTAAGGACAAAATATTTCGTAAAACCGAAAAATGCCTGTCTCTCCACACAATTCCACAAAGTGGATATTAAGGCAAATATCTGTCAGAAAACAACTACTTCCCCCTACGGAGATTCAATTATATCTGTCTTCTATTTGTGCAATCGTTCCTCACGGACACATAATTGCAAGTGCTACTTGTTATGAAGCCATTGAATATTAATCCTTCATTTTTGTTGGAAATGACCACCTGCTTACATGCATGTTTCGAGGTTATTTTCCTCTCATCAGTGCAAGGATAGGTCAAACGACTATGTAGTCGTCTTGTTCCACATATATGACTGATAATATTCAAAAGCCGGCCAATTCGAGAAGACCTCTAGAAATCATGGAAAATACAAATTCATCAAAATTACTTGAAATTGTACACAAAGAAAAATGTATAATGATTTTTACAATAATTTCTGGTACTATATGTGACAGCAGTAATTTATACTAACGTTATCTATAAATTATTTCAACAATTTATTGGTATTTCACCACTCACTATGCAAGTTATTAGGGTTACCAAAAAATATTGTAATTTTTATCATAATTTCGTGAATATACCAATATGTTCTTCAGATTTTTCTCAGTGTATATGCTCATATGTGTGCACATGAGAAAATCGTCAAATTCGAGGAAAAGTAATGAAAAAAATCACAAAAATAAAAGTTCAGAGGAAGGAAAGACCCCTTTCTTCTTCCGAAGAAAATTTTAATTAATTTAACAGTTTAAGATTGAGCAATTCTGCGTCGCCAGTCGCCAGTCAATTCAGGATGACGTAATTGACATATTTCGTGAATTTCAAGTCGACAGACAAGAATAAAAAGTGGATCGAGAAAATTACTAAAAATTATAGAAAATACAAAATCGCAAAATTCCATGCTGATTCTGAAAATATATGATTTGTATATGCTCAGATACAAACAAGATATTTCGTAATTTTTCATGTATAAAGGTGTAATTAAACAAAAATGTAACAACACCTTTATTCACTGAAAATACTGGTAGGTACGTGTAACATGACACCTTCATCATGAAAAAATTCTCTCAAAATATTAGAAATTCGAAATTATTCGTTCAAAAGGGGTTGAATCTATAATAATAATAATAATAATACTCCCTCATAAACACTCGTAGAGTGTACCTAAAGGCATAGCCTGTGCGGGTTGAGGACGGCTATTATTATTATTTGCCGTGGCGCTCCGGGGCGACTTATTGATGTTTTCGGTGGCGTATTCACTTTTCAGCTGTAGGAGAACCTACAGCACACCATATCAGAGATATTAAAAAATTGTAGAGAGTTTTCGGAGTACTAAAAGAATTATCGTACTACTGTACATGTTTGACGAAACTACATTTCTTCAAAATAGTCGCCTAAAATCTATTGAGTTGAATAGGGAATCTGAAATTTGGGTGGTTGAATTTCAAAATCAATCATTATGAAATTTTTTTCCCAAATGAACGACCCTGTATTTAATGATGGTGTTATTAGGCAGTTAAATTATTGTTTATTTGTTGCTGTTAAATGAAAGTACCATCGTAATTAATCTGTTATTTTATTAATTATTGATTGTATGTATCAGACGATGAAGTACAATTCCCATACCCGTGTCTCCAAAGACAGGTTTCCCGACTTAAACTGTACTAATTGCAATTACTTCAAACCACCACTAATCAATCGTTAGCTAACCGAAGACGTTGAAAATTAATATGAAATGATTACCGGAGACTTGCATTTATTGTGTGACGTTAAAAGGTGTATTTCCACAAATTACCCGTATATGTTGGCTATGCTCTATGAGCTTTTCACTTGAGAAATGTAAAGCATTTTAGCTTCTGTTAATTCCTCTTTTTTCTTCCTACGACGACATGCCATTAGATAATTTGTGAGGATACCAGTTCCAGTGAAACAAAGGATAAAATGTAACGCTCAACCAAATGTCATTCATTTGAAATTGTACAGGTAACGTTGTTATATTCTTGGATGAAAAGACATTCTATGAATGAACACCACCGAACACTAGGTATTCTATAATTAATGAAAGCACTTAGTGTGTTCGGTTGTTGGATCAAATAACCATGTTATGGATGCAGTTGAAGTTTACTTTACTTCTAATTGCGAAACATTGCTGTAGTGTATTAGAATTTGCTCAAACAACTGACTCAAAGTTCATTACCAAACCTCTATGTTTTGTTCCAACTTCGCCATATCGAAACTGAGTGTAACTGAAACTTGAGTATGAATTCTGAGTATCACCAGCCTTAAAAATCAGTTGATCATATGCAGTTTCAAGTGGATCAACTGATTTTGAAATTTTCTTTATTTTTAGGGGTCTACCCCTTATGACTTTTTTCGAGAAACTTTTTATTTTTCTTGATCGAATTGAAATTCACAGAATATACTAATTTTGTCATTCGCAGAATTGCTCTATATTCAACCGACCTCTAGTTGAAAACTTCTTTTCCTTCTCTAATTTTACATTTTTGAGATTTTTCCATTCATTTTTCTAAAATTCAAGGTTTTTTCTTATGTGCACACATACGCGCATATGCAATTTCAATTTGTTAGATGTTTTTGTATTTTCCATGATTTTTAGAGGTCTACCCCTTAGAACTCATTTTAAGACACAATTTCTTTTTGTCGATCGAATTGAAATTCACAGAATATACTAACATACATTCTGAATTCATTGGCGTTCGCAGAATTGCTCTATATTCAACCGACCTCTAGTTGAAAACTTCTTCGCAACATGAAAAAGGTCTTTTCCTTCTCTAATTTTAGATTTTTGAGATTTTTCCATTCATTTTTCTAAAATTCAAGGTTTTTTCTTATGTGCACACATACGCGCATATGCAATTTCAATTTGTTAGATGTTTTTGTATTTTCCATGATTTTTAGAGGTCTACCCCTTAGGACTCATTTCAAGACACAATTTCTTTTTGTCGATCGAATTGAAATTCACAGAATATACTAACATACATTCTGAATTCATTGGCGTTCGCAGAATTGCTCTATATTCAACCGACCTCTAGTTGAAAACTTCTTCGCAACATGAAAAAGGTCTTTTCCTTCTCTAATTTTAGATTTTTGAGATTTTTCCATTCATTTTTCTAAAATTCAAGGTTTTTTCTTATGTGCACACATACGCGCATATGCAATTTCAATTTGTTAGATGTTTTTGTATTTTCCATGATTTTTAGAGGTCTACCCCTTAGGACTCATTTCAAGACACAATTTCTTTTTGTCGATCGAATTGAAATTCACAGAATATACTAACATACATTCTGAATTCATTGGCGTTCGCAGAATTGCTCTATATTCAACCGACCTCTAGTTAAAAACTTCTTCGCAACATGAAAGAGGTCTTTTCCTTCTCTAATTTTAGATTTTTGAGATTTTTCCATTCATTTTTCTAAAATTCAAGGTTTTTTCTTATGTGCACACATACGCGCATATGCAATTTCAATTTGTTAGATGTGTTTGTATTTTCCACGATTTTTAGAGGTCTACCCCTAAGGACTCATTTCAAGACACAATTTCTTTCTGTCGATCGAATTGAAATTCACAGAATATACTAACATACATTCTGAATTCATTGGCGTTCGCAGAATTGCTCTATATTCAACCGACCTCTAGTTGAAAACTTCTTCGCAACATGAAAAAGGTCTTTTCCTTCTCTAATTTTAGATTTTTGAGATTTTTCCATTCATTTTTCTAAAATTCAAGGTTTTTTCTTATGTGCACACATACGCGCATATGCAATTTCAATTTGTTAGATGTTTTTGTATTTTCCATGATTTTTAGAGGTCTACCCCTTAGGACTCATTTCAAGACACAATTTCTTTTTGTCGATCGAATTGAAATTCACAGAATATACTAACATACATTCTGAATTCATTGGCGTGCGCAGAATTGCTCTATATTCAACCGACCTCTAGTTGAAAACTTCTTCGCAACATGAAAGAGGTCTTTTCCTTCTCTAATTTTAGATTTTTGAGATGTTTCCATTCATTTTTCTAAAATTCAAGGTTTTTTCTTATGTGCACACATACGCGCATATGCAATTTCAATTTGTTAGATGTTTTTGTATTTTCCATGATTTTTAGAGGTCAACCCCTTAGGACTCATTTTAAGACACAATTTCTTTTTGTCGATCGAATTGAAATTCACAGAATATACTAACATACATTCTGAATTCATTGGCGTTCGCAGAATTGCTCTATATTCAACCGACCTCTAGTTGAAAACTTCTTCGCAACATGAAAAAGGTCTTTTCCTTCTCTAATTTTAGATTTTTGAGATTTTTAAATTCATTTTTCTAAAATTCAAGGTTTTTTCTTATGTGCACACATACGCGCATATGCAATTTCAATTTGTTAGATGTTTTTGTATTTTCCATGATTTTTAGAGGTCTACCACTAAGGACTCATTTTAAGACACAATTTCTTTTTGTCGATCGAATTGAAATTCACAGAATATACTAACATACATTCTGAATTCATTGGCGTTCGCAGAATTGCTCTATATTCAACCGACCTCTAGTTGAAAACTTCTTCGCAACATGAAAAAGGTCTTTTCCTTCCCCAATTTTAGATTTTTGAGATGTTTCCATTCATTTTTCTAAAATTCAAGGTTTTTTCTTATGTGCACACATACGCGCATATGCAATTTCAATTTGTTAGATGTTTTTGTATTTTCCATGATTTTTAGAGGTCTACCCCTTAGGACTCATTTTAAGACACAATTTCTTTTTGTCGATCGAATTGAAATTCACAGAATATACTAACATACATTCTGAATTCCTTGGCGTTCGCAGAATTGCTCTATATTCAACCGACCTCTAGTTGAAAACTTCTTCGCAACATAAAAAAGGTCTTTTCCTTCTCTAATTTTAGATTTTTGAGATTTTTAAATTCATTTTTCTAAAATTCAAGGTTTTTTCTTATGTGCACACATACGCGCATATGCAATTTCAATTTGTTAGATGTTTTTGTATTTTCCATGATTTTTAGAGGTCTACCCCTAAGGACTCATTTTAAGACACAATTTCTTTCTGTCGATCGAATTGAAATTCACAGAATATACTAATTTCGTCATTTTGAATTCATTGGCGTTCGCAGAATTGCTCTATAGTCAACCGATCTCTAGTTGAAAATTTTTTCGCGACATGAAAGATGGTTTAACTTCTCCAAATTAAGATTTTCGAAATTTTTCTATTTATTTTCCTGAAAATCATGGTTTTTCTCAAGTGCACACATATGCGCATAAGCAATTTCAATTGACTTCAATAATTCTGTATTTTTCATGATTTTTAGAGGTCTACCCCTTAGGACTTTCTTTGAGCCACTTTTTATTCTTGTCGATCGACTTGAAGTTCACAGAATATACTAATTTCGTCATTCTGAATTGACTCGCGTTAACAAAATTGCTCTATCTCCAACCGTTTTCCAGTTACAATTTTCTTCGGGAGATGGAAGGGTTCTTTGCGTTCTTCAAACTTTTATTTTCGTAATTTTTTTCGTTCATTTTCCTCAAATTCAACGTTTTTCCCATTTTCGTACATGCTCATATGTAATTACAAAGGGATCGGATGATTATATATTTTCATGATTTTTAGAGGTCTACCCCTAAGTACTTTGTCCGAGTCACTTCTCAATTTCATCGATAGACCAATGTCTAGTTGAAAATGTTTTCAGGATATCTTCTCCTTCTCTAAATTTAGAGTTTTGTTATTTTTTCCATTCATTTTCCTAAAATTCAACATTTTTCTTGTGCACCACACATATAGGCATATGCAATTTCAAATGAATCTGATTTTGTATTTATTATTATTATTTTAGGAATTTTTTCGAGCTTTTTTTATTTTCGTTGATCGACTTGAAATCCTCAGAATATACTAATTTCTCCATTCCGAATCGATTGGTGTTCACTGATTTTTTTATCTTCAACCCATCTCCAGTTAGCTGGTGAATGCAATTTTCAATAAAAATGCAATGCTCATTGACGTCTCACTCGATTTCCTCCAGATAAGGCTTGTGGTGTTGTTGTCGATAGGAGAATCAAGCAGTAAGTTTCATATTCGTGAATAAATATAAACAACTGCGGGGATAGTACTGACTTCTGACAGAATACAGTCACAGAACTCGAAAAGTTTTCTCCTCAACAGATTCATCAATGATATTTGCCAGCGTTTCAAATAAACTCAAATATTGCTTCGATTATGTTTATAGTTTATCCATTTCTGCAGAGTTTTTGTTTTTTAGTTCACCAATAACGTTGAACCTCAGTGGATGGGTCTGGGTTGACGTGAAAACTGTGCATATACAGTGAGGACCAAAAGTCCGTCGCCCCCCCCCGTAACTTCTTCATTTTCCATATTACAAAAAAATGTTAAATACATAAGGTGTAGGTTTTCATTCGATCTCTTCAATGGTTTGAGTTTCATTCATACAGAGTGTCTCAAAAAAGCACGGTGACTTAGAAGTTAATTTTTTTAAATGGGACACCCTGTATTTCATTGCATTATAACATTCTACGTTGAATTCTGAACAAGTTTGATGAATAGTTTTCTATCAAAAAAGTTAATAGTTTTGGACTATGAACACTTGTAAATAATTATTTCGACTACTTTTGCGCCAGTTCAATGAGAAAATCGTAACAAATGGATCACAATGTATTCCACTTTCCTATCCTAACTTTTTGAAAGCTATCCAATGTTGCAAACTGCTGATGACACCATGTGTAACTTACCTCGTCGTACCATTTTACAATTGTTAGAGTTGTTGAATCTCACGAAAAACTAGTACAAATGAAGTTGAAACATTTTATTAACAAATAAGGTAGTCCATAAATACAGATCAAGAATCATTAAAAACTGAAGAGATATTTTAATTTATAACTAAAAACGGTGAGTTTTTATCTATTTCAAAAGATGTTCGACATGTCCACCATGCATTTCTTGACACATAAATAGTCTGGTTGTAAACTCTTCCCTAACATTAATCAAGGTTTGAGGTGCTATTTCTGAACACACTTCAATAATTCGATGGCGCAGTTCATCTAACGACCCACAAACTGTCTTAAAAACTACGGATTTCACATAGCCCCAGAGAAAGAAATCAAGCGGTGATAGGTCCGGTGAGCGAGCTGGCCACTCTATTGTACCTCGAGGTCCAATCCACCTACCTGGATACCTTTCATCTAAGTAATTTCTCACCTCCCGAAAATAGTGTGGTGGCGCTCCATCTTGCTGAAATGTTACATCCAAGTAAAATTCATGTGGGTTTTGCGCAACGATCTCATCGATACCGGGACTTATTGTGTCTTGCAGCATTTGGAGGTATCTGGAACCATTTAAATTTTTTTCCAAGAATATGGGACCTACAATGTGGTTACCTAAAATACCAGCCCAAACATTAATTTTCTGGGGAAATTGAGTATGCCCCTCGCGGAATTCATGGAGATTCTCATCACTTCAATATCTACAATTCTGGGTATTCACATTTCCATTTAGGTAAAAAGTGCTTTCATCACTAAAGCAGATGTGTTGCAAATAAAGTCGATTTGCAACAATTCTTTCTGCCATGCTCTCGCAAAATTCAAGTCGCCGGTCTGGATCATCTTCAACCAATTGGTGCAAAATTTTTATTTTGTAAGGATGGAATTTATTTTGTTTTAAATCCCTCTTTACTGATGTTTTAGAAACATCACATGTCTCAGCTACTTGCTCAGTTGATTGTTGTGGGTTATTTACCATTTCGGCTAGTACTTGAATTTCAACATCTTCCGTAATTATTTTCGGCCTCCCAGATCTCGGAGCATCTTTCACGGTGCCAGTTTGGTTAAATTTTGCCACCAATTTCTGCAGATATTTTCGACACATCAGACGTTCTGGAAACCGTACATTGAAAATGCGAATAGCAGCGTGGTAATTTCGGTTAGCTTCACCAAATATGATAACGGCTTCAACTTTGTCTGCTACTGAACGAGCCATATTAATCAACAAGAGAAATTGAAAACCGTTTGAAACAAAGTTTTGAAAACCTACAAAATGTCAATGACATTTGGCAAAAACAGATTTTTTTCGTTGTCATGGATAAAATAAATGCCCCTAGGCTATGCCTACCTCATTAATTTATTCGTGAACTGGTGCAAAAGTAGTTGAAATAATTATTTACAAGTCCAAAACTATTAACTTTTTTGATAGAAAACCATTTATCAAACTTGTTCAGAATTCAACGTAGAATGTAATAATGCAATGAAATACAGGGTAACCCATTTAAAAAAATTAACTTCTAAATCACCGTGCTTTTTTGAGATACTCTGTATGAATGAAACTTAAACCATTAAAGAGATCGAATGAAACCCTACAACTTATGTATTTAACATTTTTTTGTAATATGTAGAATAAAGAAGTTACAGGGGGGGCGACGGACTTTTGGTCCTCACTGTATATCCAGTTGAAATAGTAGTGATTGCTAAAATTTTATTTTTAAAATGACGTTTTAAATTATTTGCAACTGTTTGAAAAATTCTTTTAATTTTTTTACATTCATTGTGGGTGTTGACCTACGTCTGCTTCTTAAAAACCTCTTGCATTGAGACAGTGTGGTAGTATTTGTGATAAACTGAAGCATATAAAACGCCGTTTAGATCCTTATCCTGAAATGTGGCGATTATCTACCACCGGAGATCGCGGAGACTACACGCAGTCGAAATCCAAAAGAAGAACAGTAAAGCGCAGCCTTTTAATCTCGAATCTTCCATCAATCACGAATGACAATGTGAACTTTATTACTATTGACGTCTATTATAAATGATGAGGGCCATTGTAACGCATTTTTTTAGTGACTATCTGATTCTTGCCTTACTTTGTGAATCGGTCGATCTTGATGTTTTTGAATACGGATGAATGTGTACTTGGAATGGTTTCCCGTTGATCTTGGAATGCCATTGTAAGTGACGACGATTAATTTTGAAATGGAGCACAAAAACTGTATGAAATTCATACAAAGTAGGTATTGTCACTATGGCTATCTCCCTAGTGCTTCAATTACTATGAGAAATATTTACAAGAGCATTGTTCAATAAACTATTTCTACACCGTTAAAGCATTTGATATTACCTAACGTGGTAAATGTTGAAGCATTGTATGAAGTTAAACAAAAAAAAGGGCAATTTCAAATATTGAAACAACTTCTATTCACACGACAATGCATTATTTCTAAAGAGCAAAAATTCATTTCACAGAATCATGTGGGTTGATAAACTTTAAAATGAATATGGAATCTACATTCCGTCCAAAAAAAATTGATATAAAAGTTTGTATATTCATTGCGTATTTATAGTTTCCAAAGTAAGAACTTTTGCACGCGACTCGATTTGTTTAACTACAGGTTAGCGCCATCTAAGAGCTAATACAGCAAGTTTCATAACGACTCGATGATTCTCTACGAGACTGGTATATTATTCGCCAGAATTTCTGCTGGATTTCGATTCTGATCATTTCATATCTTACACATTTCGATTCCAAGGATTTTACGATATATATATTTTTTTTCGAATATCCACGCTGTGTGTGAAATTTGTACTTGATTGTGCTTCATAGCGACTTTCTCTTTCAGTTACTTTGATCCTTCCATGAATCCAACCAATTCACCTCACGCTTAACATCTCGCTGTATCATTAACAATCCCAAAATACATTCGAAGCCACTTGTTTACCGAAATGATTCATATATTCTCCTTCAGCCTCTCTTTATCTCATAATCCGGATAAATTCAGCTTATTGGAAGCCTCGGACACTCCCCACAGTTTAATACCAATTCGAGTCCTCGATATTTGTCTCACGTCGGATAGAATTTACCAAACAAGTCGACATTCTGTGAGGCTTAACGGGAAGAATTTGTTGTAAAAATACGTCCTAATCGGATACGCTAATGAGCTTACATCGGAGTATTGTCTAAACAGATCGTGTGCTGGACGATGTGACAGCGACTTTGGTCTTGATAAATCGTAGAGCTGATATTATTGTCTGGCGCTGGACGTTAATCATTTTTCGACGATTAGGCACGTCGAATCGGTTATGAGGATGGATACATCAGTGATCTGTCTCGTTGGAATTGATTTTTGACGCTGAAAGTAAAGCCGTTTTTTTCAGGACTTGTGGATGGAAATACAGAATGATTGAAGAATGAACCAATTTCTGTGAATTTACATTTTGTGAATGTTGCTTGATGTTTCATGCTTCATGTTGAAATAGACCAATCAGAAACCAACATTTTTCGAATATACTTTGTTTAAATAAGTGATTATCTCACGAGAGCTGTTTGATCGCGATTACATTTTCGTCCTCCACATTGGTTTTCGTTGTGTCGTCTTTCAGGGATTCTCACAAGCATCACTTTATAAAAAAAAAACTATGAAGTTTAATGGATTAACTGTCTAAGTATTTTTTGCATCGCGGTCTCGGGATTTTATTAAATCATTGTGCATTCAACTATTTTCCAAACAAAATCGTGCTCAAAATATTTTGATAGTTTAATCGATTGAATTTATAGGACCTGTGATATGACGTAGGGGAGAGGAGGGTAAGATGACGATGCTAAAGGGAAAATGAAATATTTTTCGAATATAGACATGAATCCAACTCAGGTTCGATACAAAATAAACCACATCATATATATAAACATTCCCTTTGAAAATTTTTTCCAAGTCTCCAACTAAAAGTTCATTATTCTCATTAAAAAAAGAAATGACATATTCGTCATTTTACCCAGCTAGTGGGGTAAGATGACAACCGATATGGGGCAAGATGAAGCTGGGGTGGGGCAAGATGAAACTGGGGTGATGCAAGATTACAACTCAATGGCAGTTATCACAAATAAATTTTTTCCACTCTTTTTCTTCCCAGCATTTCTGGTGAGCCCAATCAAGACATTTAATACATCTTATCCATAGTTCACCTGTACTATACTGCTGAGAACAATACAGACAAAGCGTGTCTTGATTTTCTTCTTCGCTAGAATCCTCATTACCAGTCGAAACGTAATTGGGTTCTGATAGTGAAGAATCTGGGGATTCAGAGCTTTCATCCCGTTTGCTATCGAACACATTCCTCTTAACTTTTTTCAGATTTTTTTCCTTTATGTTCTTTTTCTAACTTATTTCTACGTTCTTCTGGTTCGATAGTTTATGTTGAGTGTCATTATTAATCCGATTAATTATTTTCGACGGGGTTTTCAAACCATTATTTGAACGATCCTGTACATCATAATTTTGATCCACTTCTCGCGAAGTTTCAGAAATCATTTTAATTGGCTGTACAACCTGGTTGAGTTGTTCCTTGGGTAGCTCTTTTGATTGCTCTATTGACTCCAACTTCCTATCGGTAGTTGAAGAGGCGGCAAAGTCTCCATCTGAGAGACACTGAGAATTAAATGGCTCAATTCCACAAGCTTCGAATCCTTTGACAGCATTTTCGTAAGTTGCAGCTTTTGCGTAGGCTTTTCCAAATATTCTACCTAGATCTTTTTCAGCTATTACATGTCCTGGATTTGACACCATGAAATCATCAGAGAACTGAGAAAAATATGTTTTGAGGGGTCCATAAAGAGCGACATCTAGGTGCTGCATACGATGACTCGTATGAGCGGGAAATCCTAATAAAGTGATATGTTTTTCTCGACAGAAGTTAATAACTTTCAAGTTGATATGATTTGCGTGATTATTAAGTAGAAGTAGTATCAGAATGACTTCACTAGGTGAAACATATTTTGCAAAATGCTGCATATAGCTATAGAACAGATCCGCTGTCATCCATCTACTATCACTGCAAAATCCAACAGTTCCGACTGGAGTCCCTTGAATTAATTCTGTTTTCATGTTCTTTCGGGAAAAGATTAGAAATGGGAGAATGTATTTTCCTGTTGCACTCATGCAACATACTGCAGTGACATTTCTACCTCTCTCGCCAGACACAATTTTCGAAACTCGCCGAGTGCCTGTGGGCGAAATAGTTTGAGGCAATTTTGTTGGTACCGTCGAAATACCAGTTTCATCTACATTAAAAATCTGGTGTGCCTCATATGGTGTTTTCTGTCGTATTTCTCTCAATGAAGAAATGAATGCCAATAATCGGCCAATTGAAGTGGCTTCTGGTTTTCTCAAACTCAGTTTGTTTTTCTTCATGAAATTGAATAGCCAGTCCTTAACAGCCATTTTCAGTTGCCTATTGAACCGAGCTAAGCGCCTACATTGCATTCTTGTTAGACCAAATGCACTTTTATCAATGTCAATTATATATATTCTGAGGATTTCCAATTGTTCCGTAGTGAATGTTTCGCGAAATCTCCCTGAATGAACCGCATATTCCTGGAAATTAAAAGATACAATGAAACTCACTATATAGAAAAAAAATCAAGATTACACTTACAGGCTCAGTTTTTTTCACATATCGTCGGAGAGTTGGCTCTGGGATATCAAAAGAAATAGCGGCTGCATTGCAAGAATTACCATTATGAACACTTCTAATCGCGGATTTTAAATTTTCCTTCGACCAGTTGCGTCTATTGATTTTCCGTTTATAATTGCTTACCATTTCTTCTTGAATAAATCTAGGTCTGGAATTCAATTATCAGAATTACACTCTGAGAGAAAAGAGTGGGGCAAGATGACGAATTCGCCATCTTACCCGAACCATCTTGCCCCACCATAGCATTTTGGTTAGGAAATACCATTTAAAAAAATTGGATAGATATGGTGTTATTAAACTGATAAGATTGCAGTAGATAAAGGAATACTGCTAGGTTTGTATATAAATAGTACTTACCAATAGTCGAAATTCTCTTATTTCCGAGACTCGCAAACTTACATCATTTAGTAACTGACGCCCAAGAGTCGATATCCTGTGATCACCAAAGCTCCGCATTTATAGAACTAACATAAATTGGTCACTGTTTAATCTTTCCTCTTGTTTGCATCATCAATTATAAATATCGTTTTGCGATTGCAGTTCATGGCCTCTTCACATAGTCCTCAAAACTCATAGAAAAAAATTTACGAAAATATGAAACAAAGCGCCCCACGCTTTTTTACAGTGATACTAATAATTCATTATTATTTTCTGCCAATATAAACAATCATCTATTAGGTTTCAGTTCAATGTGTTGTAAAAGCGTGTATTATTTTAAACTATATTTTATACTAATTTCTGTTGATCACATTTAATCTTTCTCAAATTTGGAACCAACCTCCATATCTCAGTCCGGTTTCCCTAATACACAATTCAACGTATTGCTATATGCAATTTGAAATTGTGAGTTTCAATATTCACTCTCAACACATTTGGTAACTAATCCTCTAATCCATCTTAAATAACTGTACCCAGCAGAGGAACACAATGGCGAATGAACTCGAAGATATAATTTGACGTGATGATCCTTAATTATTAACCTCTACATTTGAACCTGAAACGCACCATAACGAATTGAATTCTTCCAAATATTTTATTGAACGTTTTGTAAGGTGTGTCTGAATACGATTTATAGTGACGGTTTGGTTGTACACCGACAACACCACAGGTAGTTTATGATGCAAACTGATTTTTCGGTAATACCGTGAATAACCACAATATTTTCTCAGGAGTAATACCACGAGAGATTGAATTTTTGCGATAAGTCTGTCGATTTATTTCTGAACGAAACTGAATTGCTTCGTGAAAACACCACGAGTCCGCAAGACGAGTGCTGTTTCCTCAAAACAATTCAGTTGAGTTCAGAAATAACAGACAGATAAATTCAATTACACATTTTGACACAATCAGGTACAATTAATATTGATAGAACTGCCAAACTTTGTGTTGCCATGGTTACGTCGTTGAAAATACCGAAGCTGATCCTCTAATCAGAATTGAAAGACAGCTGGTGTTATCACGATAACACGAGTTGTCTTTGGTTTGCGATTGGTCAAATTTGGAGAATTTTTAGATGACTGAAATAGTCAGGAGTAATACCACGAATTATTGAATTTTCGCGATAAGTCTGTCGAGCACACAAAAATGGATCCCGAACCACTTTAGCTCAGTGGTAGGGGGTGGGGATCGAATCCAGGCCGCCTAAATGCTCTGACCCGACGACCACTTCGCTTCAATTATTTTAACAGACTTTCCGAAAAAAATAGTGGAGGTCTCAGAGTTTCTTTTAAATGAGGAACTCTACTTCGAACCACTGGCGGAAAATATTTCAACTGCAAGAATTCTCAATAAATTGAAATTAAATTGTGGGTGGTATTGATTATATCAGGAGTCAGTGATCCAGTGAAATGAACTTTAGTCGATATTTCGATATTCGATATTTCGAAGTTACTACTGATATATCAACAGTCATTTAAAAAATTTGACCCAGGTCATTCTACTAAGCTTGATACATCACAATTATATGTACTGAATGAATGTCGGAGGAAAAATAATCAAAATAGGTGAGATTGTATACGAAAAAGAGAAGTTTTCGTTTGAAATCAGTATTCTGAGTGTCCAGTTGGGTGGACATCAATTTTTGTTATCGGGAGATATTTTGACTTACTTTCATTACAACTACACTTTCAATATTTGAATTCAAAAGAATAAAAACATCTTATATTTTTGAAAGCCCTAAAAATAGTCCTGCAGTTATATAGTTGGTTTGGTCTAAATGCTAGTTTTCTTCAATCTCAGATTTTGGATTTAATGGTTGATACATTTTTTCTGTAGACCCACAATATCATGGGAGTAATGGAACAATTTATGATATCCAAAATGGATAAAAAAAGTTGTGCCTTTCGAAAAAAGTGTACTTAAAAACCTCAAAAAAAAATATGATTTTCTACTGTTCAATATATTGAATAGTCTCTCAGTTCCTTGGTGAAATATCATTTTAGTTCTTGTGTTCAATGTCGACTATTGGAAACATTTCGGTTCCTTTCAGAATTCTCCAAAATGTTCAACACGAATAATCTGATAATTAATTATTCTTCAATGTCAAAAAGTGACTAGAGCTTGTTGATATTTGAAAAGAGCTGGTTGTGGGCATTTTTCTTTTGGGAACTTTCCATTTCGAGTAAATTTCTGAGAATTTTTGGAAAATATATATTTCCTTGAGAAACTTGAAACTCGATTAATCTTGTTTGATTCAATGATTGAATTCAAAGCTTTTTCATATTATCAGTAAGAATGTTCGAGATCACTTAAAGTGGAACAGAAAAATTAGAAGAGCAAAGAGGGAAAAATTAGAAAAATTCTTGAAAAAGTTAAAAAAATCATACAATCAAACTGCACATAGCTGAAACATTTCGACCGAAAAAAAATTTTATTCGACAAGCATAATTCTTGTTTTCTGATTATCTTCTTGACAACCTCAATTCTTCGATTTAATTTATTTTTCATTGTCGACGATAATTAGACGACATATCAGAACGGTAAATGTTCATTATAATTGATCACAAGTCAATACAATATGTTGAAAACGCAAACCGAAATCTTCTTAACATAACTAAAGGTATTATAAACGATTCTCATTACCATAAACCGTCATAAAATCTTACGTTCAGCCTTGGAGTGGGTTTATCCGGTGGCACTTAAAAATGAAGACAAAATTTGCTGTCACATATGATAATAACCCATTCCTTGGGTGTCTCGGATCATAAATTCGGATTTGCTTGTTCATAATCCCCTATAAAAGGGCAATTTGAAATATTTTGCAATCAAAGAGATTAAATAAACTGCTTGATTAATTGGTGGAAGACGACATGTTTTTCGGCTCAAAATGTATACGGGATAACAGATACAAGAGAAGATTTTTTATCATTTTCAAAAGAGAAGTTGAAATTATTGTTCAATAATATATAGTTCTATTCAAATTTTCATCCACACTTTGAAGGGCGGTAGCTGGAGTTCCAGGAATTTCAGCTATGTGCATGGTGGTACCAAAAGTATACCATTATTTAAATGACTTGTCTACCACTGCCATGTATCTTCACGAATATTCAGTACATATTCCCTCAAACAGAAAGAACATGTGGCAATGACAATTTTCGTCTTTACTCATGTTTCACAATAAACGAGTATACTGTCAAGTTTTAGGGCTAGTTCTAGTAGCAAGTGAATATCGAGGTAGTTAGGTTTTGAATTTGATGTCGTATTTTTTTCAAATGGATCCCCATTTATTGTTTCGCAATGACAGATGCTACATTATGAGCAGATTTCAACAGAGTATAAAACATGGTCTGAAGCTTATGGTTCGGGAGCTACAAATTATTTGAGTTGAAAACGAGCCACCCTGAATAACTTTTGTAACAATGATTTGCAGTGAAATAAAAAACAGGTCAATAATTACACAGGAGGCCACATTTTGAAATGTTCGTTCTAGAGACAAATATGGAAGTAATAAATCAGAAAAAGTGATTTTTTTATTGAATTCTTGAATCAAAATCGGATGACTTGACAATGAGAAGAAACAAAATATCTTTAGTAAATGTTCAATAACGTTTCCTCCATACAATGGTACTAACGAGCTTCCCTTGCCGCCCTCACATACTTGAAAATCTCGGGAGTTATTCCTCTGCAATACCTCATGATATTCTCTCTCAAATCAT
Organism: Chrysolina americana; assembly: GCA_958502065.1. Lineage (NCBI taxonomy): Eukaryota > Metazoa > Arthropoda > Insecta > Coleoptera > Chrysomelidae > Chrysolina > Chrysolina americana. Next base: position 66,898,581 of record OY293418.1, on the reverse strand, counting down.
CTGATGTTGTTGATTCTATCTCATACAATTTAGACTTCATATGACCCCATAGAACGAAATCTAAATGAGTGAGATCCGGAGACCTTGGTGGCCACTTCTGCCAACCCAGCGACCAGGAAAATGATCATTTGAAAATTTTCGCAATGGAGCTCCATAATGAAGAGGTGCACCATCCTACTGAAAAACTATTTCGTTTTCGTCCTCAATTGCCGTATTGATGCACGGTATTATTCGATTCTCCAACATATCCCAATATTTCTCACCAGTCAAATTATCATCAAAAAAAAAAGGTCCTATGATGTGGTCACCTAAAATTCCTGCCCAAACATTCAGTTTTTGAGGTCGTTGGTTATGAACTTGACGGTATAAATGAGGATTCGTATTACGCCAATATCGACAATTTTGCCGATTCACCTCTTCATTCAAACTAAACATACTTTCATCCGAAGAACTAATTGTATACCAGAAATTCTGATGCAAGTTGATTCGTTCAGTGATACTTTCATAAAACTCGATAGTTACGTCTATCGAAATCATCTTCGTTCAATTCATAAACTAGTTTATTCTGATATGGATGAAATTTGTACTTATGAAGGATCCTGAAAACATTTGTACGATTGATTCCTATAACTCACTAAGAGATTGCGTATTTTCCCTTAGTCCAACGTGCCCTAAAACTGCAATAGAAATAGCTTCATCGTTGACAACTCCTGAACGGTTATGCTTTTCATTGTTAACAGATCCAGTTTCCATAAATTTGTTCAATAATTCCGAAACGTATTGGTGTCGTACATTTCTTCCTGGAAGATTATCATTGAACATAAGGGCAGCAGTATAAACTCACTATTTCAATCCGTTCTCGAAGCGTATAAACCATTGCTTCTAAAGAATTCGCAAAAACAGAATCACCAATTGTAACTTCACCTGTGGTAGGTAATCGTTATTGTAGAATGAGACAAATACAAAATTAAGAGAATTTCGAATTGAAACTGAACTGGGCAAAATAAGACTTTTTTGAAGTATACTTTAAAAAATACCTATGAAACCTAGGTAACAGATTGTACAGAAGTTCATCAAATACTTTTTAGCTTCCAAACTATGAGCTTCAGACCATAATGAATTCTACTTTGTTGAAATCTGTTCATCATAGAACATCTTATAATGCAAAACAATATAGGGTGATCCATTAAAAAAAATGTGACATGATCTGAGGGTGCGTTGGGGAAAGTAACATCAAATGTGAATATGTCAAAATATGTCCCCCTGTATTCTATTGTTCACGTGTTTTTTAATTTTTCCTGAAAATCATTCTTACCAAAAGTTATTCAAGGAGGCTCGTTTTGAATGGAATGCACTGTAGGTATTATGAGCCAATCTAACCGTATGTGATTACTTAACGTAGACAGAATATCCATATGAAATTATTAGCGATATGATGACTATATTGTTATATTCACACGGCACTGGATACATGTATTCCTGGGGCTCGATAATTTTTTTGATTTTTGGATATATCATTCTGCAGGTCAAAACAAGCAACTTTCTTCATTAGACTTTTTTCTGGCTCTACAGCGTGAGCTACAAAAATGGATGGATTGTCTCACGCTAATTATGGAAAATATTTTCTGCCAATGGATTTTTCTTGATTTTTGAGTATAATATCATGTGAAAAATATCAATTTCCTATGATTATATCAATTATGGTGTACATTACTACAGGACGATGCAGAAAACGCGATTTTTCTGAAACTCGTTTATCGACTTCTCGCCCAATTGTGGGCTTTTCGTTGAATTTTTTGAAACCAAAAGTTTTTCCGGAGTTGTTAAATAATATTATACTCAAAAATCAAGAAAAATCCATTCGCAGAAAAGATTTTATATAATTGGCGTTAGTCTGATGAAGAAAGTTGCTTGTTTTGACCTGTAGAATGATATATCCAAAAATCAAAAATCTATCGAGCCCCAGGAATACATGTATCCCGTGCCATGTCCTTTATTAACAAAACATCAGTCATGTCTGAGAGCTTGATTGATGCATTTAACTGTATTGTGAAAAATACGCCTCTAATACTGAATTTTGAATATAGAGAAATTAATATTGGAGACCAAAGTACCTCATACTTAGTACTATGTAGTAAAACTAATACAGACCGTAATGATCTTTGTGGATATTTCGATTCAGAACGTATGAAAAGAATAACCGTTTATATTCAACTCTTTTCACTCATATGACAACATAATTTATGATAATGCATGTGATGTGATTTTTATCTATAAAGAAATATTCACACACACACACAAGGTGTTATTAATAAAATTCTTTTCACGTGCTTTGAAGCTTCGAATAGAATCATTTTTTGATGAACAAATCTTGCTTTGCCAACGCTGTGAAATCTCAAAAACCCATCAATTACTCTCAAAGACCTGCTAGTTTGAATTCATTGAACTGACGAGCTGAGAGCTTCTATATGGCGACTGAAATTGATTTCATGAAGTGTGTCTTTCCTAATATCTTCATACCGTTCATTATTATCAGCATTTACGGCTTTACCGTTGTCAATCTAGATGGAATTATAATCTAACGAACAATTTCAATACGAAACGTGAGCCAGTCGAATGTGCATTGAAATCCGACTCAAAGCCAGATAGGTGTCCTTTATTTTCATTCATTATTTTTCATACTTACGCTCTTACGTGACCAGATTTGATATTCGTGAATCTTCTTTTTTAGTTATATTCACTAATAGCGTTGTCTTTGTTCTATATCCATACGTTCATTCGATTTTGGATGACAGGAATATTCAGAAATAGAATGCATTGGACGTACAATGGAAATGTCTAAACGTCAATCAAATTATGGAATCACAATACGACGACTAAATAAAAAATAATCTGGTTAAGGTTTCTCAACTAAAACTACGATGTTTATAGTAAAATATACGATGCCGCCAACTGATAAAAAAACAGCCATTTTCAGGAACCTCGTGAACATTTTTGAAAAACGCTCAGACCCGCTTAGGGCTTCGCGAGACAAAGAGATTATTAATAATAATAATAATAATAAATATGCTTTATTATCATAAGACAGGGTCTTGTTGACAAAGCTTCAGTAATTGTCTTAAATTGAATATGATAAATCATAAAAATGTTAATTCGTCACAAACAATAGTAAAAATTACAATTACAAATGGCGTGAGGTTATAAACAGACATAAAAACAATCAGCCCCATGCCGTATCACTTCCGTCAAAAATAACGTCACCGTTATTCGCCATTTCCATTATTTTGCTATTAACAAGCAATGGGAGTATAGATCCCATATATCCGAAACTACTGATAGGATCTTTTTGTGCCCGTGGTGACTTTTGGGTACCGAAAACTTCATTTTCCCAAAGTTACAGCCAATTTGACAAAGGGACAGATTCCCATAAGGTCAGTGCGTGGTTCTTTGCGTTACTTGCCTAAAAATGCGGTTTTTGCATTGAACATATCTTACGAATTTCATTCTATTATCTCTGAACCTATAAAAAAGCTTCCATGCAATAATCTGACGATATCGATGTGACGCAAACCCGCGGCCATTATAATAATATAAAAAAAAATTCCACTTTGAAATACTCAAGCGCGTCAGATTAAGATATATATGGTTCATCTTAATGTCCTAGATGTGCTGTCTATCTAGAGGGATTCGCCTTATCTGATAAAAAAAATTGAAAAACGGCTGACCATAAAGGCCATCCCTGCAATTTCCCGCTAACTCCATACCGAAGTGCTCAACATTTCACTTATTTTGTTTTTGAGTTCTTCGAGCTCAAAAATATGATTTTTGTATCATTATGAACTCTCCGAGCTCAAAAGTCTGATAGAAGTTTATATAATTTTTTGAATTTTCAAACCGCAATAACTTTTGAATAAATGAACCGATTTTCAAGCGGTTGGCTGCATTTGACGCAGTTTTTCAAACTCCATGAAGAATTTTTAGGTATGAATTGATCGGACTAGAAATTTCAGAGTGATTCAAAAAATAGTTATTTGTTTAACTAGGCAGCAAAGTAGTAGATTGACTGCCGAGGATAAATTCATAGCCGAGCGTGGAGAGGCTAGGAATTCAGCTGAGGCAGTCGGGGTCTTTTCTTGGAAAAAAACTCTTATCATAAAGGAACTCATATCCTCTTGGAGGCAGTTAGAATAAGCTAGAATAATCTCCTGTGAATACGACATAGAAAAATATAGAAGCACGTGAAATGAGGAGAAATATAAAAAATGAGCTAAGCGAAATACCTGAATTTTTCATTCCTGTCATCGACCCCGGCTGCATTGCACCCCTGACCACTCGTAATCTTCCGCACCATTGATTTTTGTTCAACAAACATTTCCAGGAATCCGGTGCATGTTATTGTATACCGAAGCAGAAAAAAACGTCCACACGATATAACAGAGTCATGCAACATCAATAATTAATCACTAAGCTTTAAGCTCTTATTTGAAGATCACGATCCATCCGGATGACTCGAAGATTTTCTGAATAAATATCCATCAAAAGGACGAAGAAGAGTCGATAATTGATATTAGTAATTAATTAATGAGTCGGTGAAATTTTCATACGAATCTCACAGGCGTATCGGTCGTATTTAATTGATTGTTATTTATATCTTCCAAGGCCAATTAATGGGCTAAATTGCTCAGTCAAGTTGAAAGGTTAGTGTAAAGTCACTGAAACCGCATTCCACGGATATGTATTGTCAGAAGAAGAATTTCGTATTGGTTTATGATGGACAGAGCTCAGTGAGAATCGCGAGCCATTTATTAATGTTTTCAATCATAAAAGTTATAATAAAATTTTAATTTCTCTTGTGAAATGGTATGAGTATTTCTAAAGTACAATTACAAGGAAGGCATCACGAAATTGATACTTAGATTTATGCAAGTATACAATATAAATCACAAAATAATACGATTCTGCAAATATAAATGCAAAATCTGTGAAAAGAGAAATGAATCAAATCAACCAAATTTTGGTGATTAACAAAACAAATGTCAGACGTTTTACTGCAGTCAGGAAATTACTGTTTGCGATGGTCCATAACCAAAAACTTTGAAATGACTGATGAGAATTTTCAATATTTTTTTAAATAACAGGATCCCATAACAATTTTCTTTTGTAAAATCGATATTATCGAATATTTTCGATATAAATGCACTTCTTTGTACAACTGTCAAAAAAACTTGACATTTCTGCATCTCTATTGATCAGAAACGATAGATATTTCTTGAAGAGTTGATTCCACAATTTAATCAGATATTTTAATATTTTGGAAGAAGATGGACCATTCAATATTTTGTTAGAAATCTCCATTTTGTCTTTCAAACTATCTTCTATATATGCTTCTGCTACGGAGGCAGATTTCCAGCCACCGTGACGTTTTATGGATGTAATGTTGCCCCCCTGCATTGGCCAGAAGAGTTAGAGAGCTTCTCCTGAAATAGTGACCTGTATAGCTCTTATACATGTATTTTCAAAGCCATTTTGCAATCAATCTGGAAATTTCTATTTTATTTATCCCCACATTTTTCCTCACATACTAACTTGGATTTGGTCGGTAACATATTATTATATACTATTGCATTTGCTTTCTCAGATATATGTGATGAGGTTTCACTACCACTATCATAATCAACATTCATCTTCTTGAAAATAACTTGAAATTGAAGCAACTACGAACAAACACAGTCAAACAGTCAAACACGCGGCGTACCAACAAACCGTTTCTATAGTAACGACAGAGAAAGACCACTGGATGCTGTGAAATTGTATTGGAAGTATTGATAACATTAAGGAAAACATGTATGGAAAAGATAAGTATTATTCAGTTATTAAAGAAGAAGCGATAACCTACCCAGTAAACATAAAAACATAACTTAAACATAACTGTTATATCACATTGTGACTTGGTGATGTTATTCAGAGATATGCTTGATGTTACAGATACGTGGCGTCCATATGCCTTTGTGCCTCTTTTAAATATTACAATGTAATGTTAATTACTTACCATTACATAAATGTATCACATTTTGCGCAACTTTAATGTGACTTTATCACATAATATAATGTTACTCAAAACATCTATGCAACATTTGTAAAATGTAACATTGTAACATCAGGGTGGAGCATATACTCATGGTTTACACTTTTTTCTATATATATAGGTATATTTCTGGAATTTCAGTAGTCACTTTTCAGTAGATGAATAACAACAATAGCAATCAACAAAGTTATTCATCTACCAAAGAGTGGCGATGGAAATTCCAGAAATACAACTTTAAGTGTAGGAATATAAGTGTTGTTAAACAATGAGTATAAGCTCCACCCTGTATACTAAGAAATAAAATATGTATATGAGGGGGTAATGATGTAAAACATATCAATCAGTCAAAAAACTTTATTATCAATTATTAAAATCTCATGGATAAAGCATTATAAAACAAGACAGTTACATCATTAACAATTGAATTAAAATTAGCAGTATAAAAAATATAATCTTGAATCACTATGAACAGACCAAAGTACCTAATAATATGACTTACCACCTGAATCAGATGAAAAATTTATTGATAGATCTATCAAAGTTAAGTGTTATTAGAAGAATAATATTGAATGAAAACCTATTTCTTTTGAAAAATATAAACAGATATCACTGAATCAATAATTATATGGTTGTTGTCTCGGTCACTTCTCCTTCCTTTTTAGTTTCTGCTCCGCTAATTTCATCCAATCCATCACTATGAGTCAAACTCTTCATCTGTGATTGAACTGTAAACATATTTTACATATTCTGAAAATATAGTCATTACAGTCACTGAAAACTCATATTAATCTTTATGATAAAAGAAAACAACATCCAATAATTATTAATAATTCTATGTTGCCCCTAGAGGTGAAAGAAAAATAATTACGTTTCAGTATGTCCATAATTATCAATTCAAAACTTTTGGATTTTTGTCTTTGCCCAGTCCAGAAGAGCTCATCTTCGATTAGTTCGGAAACAACAACTGCTATTCAAGTTTTTGTAATCTGATCATTCTATAAGTACCAGTTTGTACATCAAAACTGATAGAGGAATGTGAAAGGACACTACCAAACTGAAAAGAAAGAGAAAATGCAGTTAGTTCATTGATAATTTGTATTAAACAATTCAAGTGATTTCTCTACAATCTCAAGAAACGTTAATATTATCATAGATTAATGAAATTAAGAAAGATCAGAAGACTCTGTATAAAATATATAATTTTGAGTTCACTTACAAATTAAGCAGCTCCAATATTGTTGTTTTAGCAAGCTAAATTCATTGGTTTCAGTTCCAAAAATGCCTTGATCAATCGGTTCAAAATAATTTGACACAGCTCCAGATGTCAGCAACCTTTTCCATGCTGTCCAATATCTGATTAGCAGGAACCACAACTGATAGCTTTTCTACTATTCATAGCATCATATGTAGATACTCTCTAATCAATAGTAGATATCACTACATTCACTACATAACCTAAATGATAAAATAACAATTAGTGGATGGAGTAGTGGAAAATCATAATCTTACCATGAAAATTATGAGTTTTGCAATCCTATTGATTCCAATCACTTTTGAGTAGTTTGAATTATATTTTAATCTTATGAACTCAAAACTCCTACCATGACCGCCATGATTATTAGGATAAAATGAACGATGGCGTCAGTGATATATTTATTTCATATTTACTTCGTAATATTGTTTGAACGTGTATAACATTTTTTTAAGTTACGTAGATGAATGATGTCATGACGTGGTCATTACCCAAAAATTGCATTTAAGAAACATGTCAGTAATGTTTTGAGAAGGTTAGACAAAAATATCGAACAAATAACATAACTACTCTGTCTAAGACATATCTGGGCAACATATAATCAACATTATATATATTATCTAATGAATATTATTGGTTACATTATTTTGATGTTACATAAACATATAGTTGAAACCACTGTGTTGGAAAAGTCAAGATGACATTAATATAATGTTAGTTGGCCAATATCACAAAATTGCTCAAAAGTTATATCTGGAAAATATTTTTGTTTGTTCATGTATCACGTTTAGTGGGTATCGGGAAAAATAACATACAGTATAGAACATCTAACTTGACGTTGCCAAAAATGATTAAACCGAAGGAAGAAACTTCAAATAAAATATTTAATAGAATTTGGAAAAAAAAAATATTAAAATATACGCAGTGTTTTAAAAACTTTCTTAGAAACTTTCTTTAGCAGATAAATTAGTTCATGATCGATATTTTCATACTTTTAAAATCATGAATAGAAATGATATTTGGTGTTTTACAGTGAACATTGAATAAGAATTTATCACAGTTGATAGAAATATCTGTACTTTCAACTTTGTCCTTTCAAAAATATAAGGAGAGTATATTTGTACGTGATATAATAAATCACTGCTTGCAGGATAGATATTGGTATGATTTCTGAAAATCAATCACAATTATATTGATTCTTGCGTCTCGAAGTGGAGTGGTAAAGATTCACGATGAAGAAAAACTCTTTTATCGTTCTAACATCACTAACATTTGGTGGTTATATTAAATTTGTATAGATGATTTTGAGTTTTTTTTCGTCGTGAATCAGTACATTTGTTATGAGGATTTTTATTAATTACTTCAATTCTCTTTTAGAAAATCTTCCCAAATAATGGTGGATGTCTCAGGTTGGATGTCGGTTATCAAAGATTTTTTTTTTCAAAGGTTACATGAAGTATTGATGATTTATTGACCTCATCTAGTTTACTTGGATTTGTTGAAACAGACGTATACATATGTTCAGTTAAAAGAGAGACAAACCTCTAGTATAAGCATTTGCTATCTCTTATGAATACTACCATTGGATTCATATCAATTGTTATGATACCAAAGAAGTTCAGAAGTTGAAAATCGATCATGAATAAATCTTTCAAGGAGACAGCTACAAAATCCTATATAGAGTTTACAATTTCTGTCTAGCACACTACTCTTATTAAGCATTCGTTGAAATATATTTTTTTATGTAATTTCAGTGCATTGATTGGGATAATTTCTCATAGCTGTTGATACAATAAAAAATGCATGTTTACATCTATACCAAAAAGAGCGCTTTCACAAGAACATTCTTAAATGAGGATCAGAAATCTGCTTTCGAAGAAAAATGTTGGTTCGTGTCTCACATTTCATTGAATAATTCAGTATTATTGAAATAATCCTTTGAACCGATCCGTTCCATCCCAAAATGACAATGTTCGACATGTTTCTCGAAAATTCCTCGATATTGCCTTATTCGATGCTTGAAATAAACAGTGGCCGTACGGAGACCATAAAAAATTTGTAATGCAAAGTTTTTTACCGTTATGATTAGCATATTTTCATTTCATGCCTTTCGGTCTGGAATTACGGAGCACACGTCAATATAAGTCAAATCGTAGATGGATATCGGGCGAAAAGCAGCTGAACGCAAAAAGTGCTTAATTACCATGACACATAGGCAGTATTTTTCTGGGTTATAAATGAAACGAAATTCAAGGAGAGAATTCGATCATTTTTACAGTTTTTCATGTATACAATTTTCAATTATGATCCCAAAGTTCTGACAATGTTAACATACATTGCCATTAAAAAAAAAACACAACAAATGTGTAAAATCTTTATTCGTTTATTCGTGAATCATAAATAAATAAACTTGTCATTAATTTAGGCTCGTCTTGTAAAAAATGCAATTTTCAAAATCATAAAAATTTCAAAAGTTATATTTTTCTGAAAATAAATAACATTTGGATGAAATTTTTCAATGAATTTGTCAATAAAACAATTTTAAACAACAAATTAAACGTTAAGATTTATGCTGTTTAGTCAAAAATTTAGAGATTGTCGAATGTCGAAATTAATGACAGAATATTTGAAAATAATTTCAGCAACAAGATACCCGCTTCTGTTATTTCCTTTTCAAAAATAGTTCAATCTTTCTTAGATTATATTTATTGGGTATTTATCATGTTAAAGAATATTTTCTGGTTTCAACTCACAATATTTTAGCAAATAACTCATATTCAGGAGCAACAAATTTATGAGAAAATATAGTAAATCCAATTTACGAATAGCAAACAATTTGAAGAAATTTAAATTATTTTATGCTCTTACAAGTGCTGTTCCACTTGACCCCCTTCATTTCCCATGCACGTAACGTATACTTATTCTGTATATTCTTGTTTTTCAAACAAAGTTTTACACCTGTTGAAAATAATTGTTAAAATTGTTATTTCCGTCAACCAACTGCACACCCTCAAGAGTACAACCCTCAAAAGTCTTCGAAAGATTTGTCCGAGCTAGGGAAGACGCAGCCCTTACCTTTTAACATGTGATGCCATGCACGAGACCGATGACCATGCTGGGAATCGAACCCATGACCCTTAGGTTAAGAGACAAGCGCTCTACCATCATGACCATCATGGTCGAATGTTAATTCTAATT
>OY293418.1:66594315-66887846 GCA_958502065.1 Chrysolina americana | reverse complement strand
AACCCACCTCGGAATCACCTGTCTAACAAAATACTCGTGTTCCGACGGTGACGAGTTGTCCGAAAGTTTTGTAACGAGATAAAGCAGTCCTTCCTCGCAGTAACTGGCAGCTGTTAGAAAGAGGTATTTGTGGTTTTGATTCAAACCGCTTGAAATCATGAATATTTATCAGGCCCTCTCGAGTGAACGATGTGTTGTGAATCATTCTGTTACGCAAGTTGATTCTATCAAATTACATGAGCGAAACTGATCTGATATAGATACAGATCGGCTGAATTATTTTGTTTTCATAGTCTCCATTATATTTGTAACAGTTTACAGCAAACATGTTACTCATCTGCATCGAGTTAGGTAATACATTGAATTGGAGTTCTTTAGGTGATAAATAACGTAAAATGGTTTTCAAACCAAGAAAAACGGGATATGATGAAACCTAACAGAATTCAACCATCTTTGTATCTCATATAGTTTCCAAAGTCCCAATGGTGGCACTCGAATTTGAATTACCCGGTATACTTTCCTACAACAAAATACCGTCCTGTGTGAGCAAATATCTTGGGTCCGGCTTCCATTATAGCCATCAAAAAAGCCCCAAACGACAATTTCCTCTATAACACATAAAATCTGATATCCAATATTCTGAGACCCCATATTCGATATCAATGGAATCGGAATCAAAGCCGTCTTCTACAATTACCGGGGCATGTGTCAGATTTTGTCGCCTCCGAGAAGTATCCCGAAAGAAGCCGGAAGACGATTCCCCTTAAGGGAGAATATGCGTTCAGCACGGTTTCATAATAGAGATTCCAGAACGGGTGTTATGGAAATGGTCTTGATAAAAATTTCATCACTGCTATCTTGTAATGGCCTCAAACTCTCTCTGGAGAGTGGTTTTTGAAACGTTTGGCTTTTTCATTCAATTTATAGTTCTGCCTTCGAGAACTTCGATATGAATGACTTTTAAGGGATGAAATAAAACAATAATAATATTAACAATAGTGTAACGAACATAGTGGTCGATGGAAGCATGGTAAATTGTACTGGCAACGTCGTAAGATATTAGGAAAACTAAAAATTTCAGATAGGCATCTAGAAATATTTGATTTTGTTCTAGTTCAATCTATTATTTTCTTTATTTATTCCATGATCTGAAACTGATAATTTGCTAGGTAAAGACCACTTTCAGGAGTTTTGAGTAGCAACTACCTACTCATTTCTTCCATCAGAGCCTGCTCCAACTCAGTCGCCAATTACCAGGAGTTTGTAAAGCTGTGTTCCTTGAATTCATTAATTTAAATTTTCCAAATAAAATTCCTCTCTCGCAACGTTCCATCAAAATTTCCGGCTAACTTTCATAATCAGATTAAAAAATCTTTCAATCAGTCCGCGCTCCTGCTAAATCCTGACGGTTAATTGATTATTTTTTCGGCAATGTCTTTAATCTTTTGATCAGAGCAGGAACTCGAAAGTTGTAGCATCTTTGATAATTACTCACAAATATAAACAGGGGAATGTCTACATAAAATTAATCAAAGGATCCGGGTAGGATGTTTCATCAAATTTCAGAAAGGAATTTTCAAATCAAATTGCATTCACTGACACAAATTACGAGTTTGCAAACTTCCTCAGCTGTAACGGACTGAGAGGGAGACAAGATTGAAAGAGATAATGTCACATATAGGTACCTACAGTGTTTCTTGTTGTCGACACCATCATTTTCATCAGCTAGCATATAACATTTGTTGTTACGAATCTCCCAGGATTTCGGAGACAATTACTATTATTATTATTATTATTATTATTATTACTACTGAAAACCCCTCAGAAGCTTGTGCGAGCAAGGAGTTCCAGGACATACAGCTTCACTAAAGTGGATTCCGAACCACTCTAGCTGAGTGGCGGGCGGTGGGGATCGAACCCACGACGTTGAGGTGGAAAATAAATATATGAATGAATAAATAAAATAGGGATTCATTCACAGTTATCAATCGGTCTACACATCAGGTGATATACTTAATCAAAACTCCATCACCAATTCTCTTCAATTTATTATTTCAATGGCACATAATAGTGTTAATTTTAATGTTATCAATACTTCCAATACAATTTCACAGCATCCAGTGATCTTTCTGTGTCGTTACTATAGAAACGGTTTGTTTGACTATTTGACTGTCTTTGCTCGTAGTTGCTTCAATTTCAAGTTATTTTCAAGAAAATGGATGTTGATTACGATAGTGGTAGTGATTCCCCATCAAATATATCTGAGAAAGCTATAGTATCTAATATGAAATATCAGACAAAGTCAGGTGGCTTCAGGAGAGAGACAGAAATATCAGTAAAACCCCCTTTTTACTGAAGGGGGTTTTTACTGAAATTTCTGTCTCTCTCCTGAAGCCACGAGACTTTGTCTGATATTTCAAATAAACTCTACCCCGAGTTACTTTGGAGTGCTTTCTGAGGTTTTCTAGAGGTGGCGCTGCGACTGTCTTCTTACGAGACTCCGCATTCACCACAGAGAATCATTTCAAGTATCAGTGAATTGCATGGCACGGCCAAGGACGTCGACGACTGCAAATGTTGTCGGACCTACCTTGCACTGAAGAGAGGCAATAAAACTCGAAACCGGTATGTAAGTGGTCAAGTCCTTGATCATGTCAGACAGGATTCTGCTATTTGTGGCTGTCTGCTAGATTCTAGGGAGAACGTGCACAGATATCTGTCAGATTTAATTCAACGTCCGTCGTGGTATTAGCCAGGGAAGTAGTTGTTTTCTGTCAGATATCTGCCTAAATTGAGGAGAGAAAAAGAGGTTTTTACTGAAATTTCTGTCTCTCTCCTGAAGCCACGAGACTTTGTCTGATATTTCAAACAAACTCTACCCCGAGTTACTTTGGAGTGCTTTCTGAGGTTTTCTAGAGGTGGCGCTGCGACTGTCTTCTTACGATACTCCGCATCCACCACAGAGAATCATTTCAAGTATCAGTGAATTGCATGGCATGGCCAAGAACGTCGACGACTGCAAATGTTGTCGGACCTACCTTGCACTGAAGAGAGGCAATACACCTCGAAACCGGTATGTAAGTGGTCAAGTCCTTGATCATGTCGGGCAGGATTCTGCTACTTGATACAGAAAGCATTTGTGGCTGTCTCCCAGATTCTAGGGAGAACGCTGCACAGATATCTGTCAGACTCAATTCAACGTCCGTTGTGGTATTAGCCAGGGAAGTAGTTGTTTTATGTCAGATATCTGCCTAAATTGAGGAGAGAAAAAGGGGTTTTTACTGGAAGTATCTAATATGTTACTGTCCAAATCCAAGTTAGTATATGGAAAAACAAATGACCAATTTCGTTAATAATGCAACAAGAAACATGCTGAAAAGATTTCTGAAAATGTGCGTATATGCTATTTTGGAGAAAAATCAAAAATTATAAAACCTCCTGCGTTATGGAGTGTCTCCTCAATGTCGAAAAGTACATTGAATGTTAGGAAAAATATTGATATTAGGAAGTTTTCAAAATTGGTCCCGCTCATTAAAAACAGAAGCGTCGGATACTGATGAACGGAATCTAAAATATTATCATTCAAGATGCTGATAACAAAACAAATTCAATTTATGAGATAAAGATATAATCACAATTTTGTAAGATTAGTGGTAATTTCAATATTTTTCATTTTTAGGTCCTAATTTTGGGTATCAGCGGCGTTTGTCGCCGCGAAGAATTATTACATATAACTATTGATGCCATTGAAGATGCAGGATTGACTGTTAAAATACCTGATACCAGGACCTATTGCGCAAGAACATTTACTGTTTCAAATTCTGATTATCTTTACCGCAAGTATAAAGCACTACGGCCACCTCACAAAAAGTAACAGATTATTTTTGAAATATTAGAGAGGAAAATATATTAACCAACATGTGTGGATGAATAAAATCGGGGAAATTCCCAGCTTGATTGCAAAATGGATTGGAAAAGACATGTATAAGAGCTACGCTGTTTCATGAGAAACAGTATTTTTTTCAGTACCAGTACCTCAACTGATGTCAGTTGAATTCTATTAGGAAATCTTAGAAATCTATAGCAGACTTTGATTTTGGCTGTATTAATTCAACTCACTAGCGCAGTATACATTTTTGGTGGATTCTGTGACATGTTAATTGAGTTTGTCAGAGACTATTGCCTTCAAATGATTTCTAGGGGGTCTATATCATTATAAAAATCATTTTATAAAGAAGCGTAGCTCACCAGTGTCTGAATTGACATGTGATGTACCCGTTAAATTCTGTACACTAGCAGATTCGTTATAATTCAATGAAGATGATTGACAAAGGAGTTTATCAGAGTATTCTCGTCCGGATGGTCTGTGCCATGGTCGTTGTATCTCTTTCCATTTGCGAGTCGTGACCGCCAACAAAACGTTTGAAGTTGAACGAACTCATAAACGCTTGTCTCTCCAGCGTCCATGTTAGATTCAACCTTCTTATTCTCATGTCGATGATTGATGATTCCCGAATATCTTTTTAAAATAATCATGTAGTTATTAAGATTGATGATATTTCATTGTTATTGTTTGATGAAGATTTAGCTCGGTAAATAATGTAACATGCGAGTTGGCGATTGCGGAACTGATTTTTAATGAACGGTTAGGTCATCGTTTAATTCGAGTAACAGTGGCAAATTTTGGCCAATTATTGATATAAAATGGAGGTTCGGATTAAAACGTTATAAGTGTTATCTATGAGAATATACCAAAGACATGACGTGATAATATTACCTAATTATGATAAACATTAATGAAAATTATTAATTAAAAATTCTGCTTCATCTGAAGAGATTCCGTTCCTCTAAAAGAATGAGGAAAATATAGAATTTCGTCCAAACGATGTGGAGGGGGAATAGTTCCAAAAACCCAAGCAGCATTACCACGTTGGATAGCATTGCTTATTATCTCTATCAAAGAAGTAGCTGAACGATAATCCTTCGTTGCTCTTCTTCAGATATCGTGAATAAATGACAGAGACTCATGACCATAAAAACCGAGAGTTCTAACAGCTACTGGGCAAAACAAATACTTATCACCAATATTCTGGTATTTTTACACTTCAACTAAGCTAAGACCAACTGCAATTCTGAAAGATTCGTCATCCAATAATGCCCCAAGATCTGCGACCGGTAAAGCGTTCAACCAAGCACCATATTCCTCGACCATTGCCGCTTTCAGGAGAGCTTCCTCATATACATTTGTAGACGTCAGAAGTTTATCAGTTATAATATTGAGAAGGGGACGAACCTAAAGTTTTCATCATAGAAGGTGTCGTTTATACCGACAAATTGCACCAAAATCAACTTCTAGTTTTGAAGTGACAATGTTGACTGATAAGTTGGCATAGTAAACAATATCGAGCCCTAACTTTACACAATGTCTATTTCAATGGGACCTATGAATATAGAATCATTTTCTTTCTCATCATTTTCCTCAGAAGAAATATTTCCGAGATGATTTACAATCCTATTTCTTTAAACATTCAAAATGTGATTTTTTATTTTACTAAAATCACAAACTTTTTCGTAAATCATCAGTGTCATCACAATTTGAATACGAAAATATGATTCTGCTTTTATTCATTCCTTTACGATTATATTATTAATTGAAATTATAATTTCTTTTTGTATGACTTCCTTATTTCTGTTGATATACCATCATTTTCCAGTCCTTCACGTTGTTTCTCAGCTGTCTTCACAATTTGGCACATTTCTACTGCATAGTTTGTGGTGGGTCAGAATACATTCATTTCTGGCCAAATAACAACTATTTATCATCAAAGGTCATTGCCGGGTCGTTAGAGGGGTGCGGTCGGATTTAAAATATTTTGAAGTGATCTCAAAAATAGGATTCGAGTTTGCGCGGTTTGTGGTGGGTCAGAATACATTTATTCTTGACCAAATAACAACTTCTCATCATCGACGGTCATTCCCAGGTAATTAGAGGAGTACGGTCGGATTTTAAATATTTTGAAGTGATCTCAAAAATAGGATTCGAGTTATCCTGCTTCGTGGTGGGTCAGAATACATTAATTTATGTCCACCCAACAACTCTTCATCATCAAAGGTCATTGCCGGGTCGTCAGAAGAGTGCGGTCGAATGTTAAATATTTTGATGTGATCTCAAAAATTGGATTCGAGTTGGCGCGGTCTGTGGTGGGTCAGAATACATTCATTCCTGACCAGATAATAAGTTCTTATCATCGACGGTCACTGCCGGGTCCTTAGAGAAGTGCGCTCGGATTTTAAAATATTTGAAGTGATCTCAAAAATAGGATTCGGGTTGGCGCGGTTTGTAATAGGTCAGAATACATTCATTCTTGACAAGGAATCAACTTTTCATCATCGACGGTCATTGCCAGGTCGTTAGAGGAGTGCGGTCGGATTTTAAACATTTTGAAGTGATCTCAAAAATAGGATTCGGGTTGGCGCGATTTCTGGTGGATCAGAATACATTCATTCCTGACCAAATAACAACTTCTCATCATCGACGGTCACTGCCGGGTCGTTAGAGGAGTGCGGTCGGATTTTAAATATTTTGAAGTGATCTCAAAAATAGGATTCGGGTTGGCTAGGTTTGTGGTGGGTTAGAGTACATTCATTCTTGACCAAATAACAACTTTTCATCATCGAATATGATTGTCGTGTCGTTAGAGGAGTGCGGTCGGATTTTAAATATTTGGAATTGATCTCAAAAATAGGATCCGGGTTGCTGCGGTTTGTGGTGGGTTAGAATACATCCATTCTTGACAAAATAACAACTTCTTATCATCGAAGGTCATTGCCGGGTCGTTAGAGGGGTTCGGTCGGATTTAGAATATTTTGAAGTGATCTCAAAAATAGGATTCGGGTTGGCGCGGTTTGTGGTGAGTCAGAATACATTCATTCTTGACCAAATAACAACTTCTCATTATCGACGGTCATTGCCGGGTCGTTAGAGGAGTGCGGTCGGATTTTAAATATTTTGAAGTGATCTCAAAAATAGGATTCGAGTTATCCTGCTTCGTGGTGGGTCAGAATACATTAATTTATGTTCAACCAACAACTTTTCATCATCAAAGGTCATTGCCGGGTCGTCAGAAGAGTGCGGTCGAATTTTAAATATTTTGAAGTGATCTCAAAAATTGGATTCGAGTTGGCGCGGTTTGTGGTGGGTCAGAATACATTCATTCCTGACCAGATAATAAGTTCTTATCACCGACGGTCACTGCCGGGTCCTTAGAGGAGTGCGGTCGGATTTTAAAAATTTTGAAGTGATCTCAAAAATAGGATTCGGGTTGGCGCGGTTTGTAATAGGTCAGAATACATTCATTCTTGACAAGGAATCAACTTTTCATCATCGACGGTCATTGCCAGGTCGTTAGAGGAGTGCGGTCGGATTTTAAACATTTTGAAGTGATCTCAAAAATAGGATTCGAGTTATCCTGCTTCGTGGTGGGTCAGAATACATTAATTTATGTCCAACCAACAACTTTTCATCATCAAAGGTCATTGCCGGGTCGTCAGAAGAGTGCGGTCGAATTTTAAATATTTTGAAGTGATCTCAAAAATTGGATTCGAGTTGGCGCGGTTTGTGGTGGGTCAGAATACATTCATTCCTGACCAGATAATATGTTCTTATCATCGACGGTCACTGCCGGGTCCTTAGAGGAGTGCGGTCGGATTTTAAAAATTTTGAAGTGATCTCAAAAATAGGATTCGGGTTGGCTAGGTTTGTGGTGGGTTAAAGTACATTCATTCTTGACCAAATAACAACTTTTCATCATCGAATATGATTGTCGTGTCGTTAGAGGAGTGCGGTCGGATTTTAAATATTTGGAATTGATCTCAAAAATAGGATTCGGGTTGCTGCGGTTTGTGGTGGGTTAGAATACATCTATTCTTGACCAAATAACAACTTCTTATCATCAAAGGTCATTGCCGGGTCGTTAGAGGGGTTCGGTCGGATTTAGAATATTTTGAAGTGAGCTCAAATATAGGATTCGGGTTGGCGCGGTTTGTGGTGGGTCAGAATACATTCATTCTTGACCAAATAACAACTTCTCATTATCGACGGTCATTGCCGGGTCGTTAGAGGAGTGCGGTCGGATTTTAAATATTTTGAAGTGATCTCAAAAATAGGATTCGAGTTGGCGCGGTTTGTGGTGGGTCAGAATACATTCATTCCTGACCAGATAATAAGTTCTTATCACCGACGGTCACTGCCGGGTCCTTAGAGGAGTGCGGTCGGATTTTAAAAATTTTGAAGTGATCTCAAAAATAGGATTCGGGTTGGCGCGGTTTGTAATAGGTCAGAATACATTCATTCTTGACAAGGAATCAACTTTTCATCATCGACGGTCATTGCCAGGTCGTTAGAGGAGTGCGGTCGGATTTTAAACATTTTGAAGTGATCTCAAAAATAGGATTCGAGTTATCCTGCTTCGTGGTGGGTCAGAATACATTAATTTATGTCCAACCAACAACTTTTCATCATCAAAGGTCATTGCCGGGTCGTCAGAAGAGTGCGGTCGAATTTTAAATATTTTGAAGTGATCTCAAAAATTGGATTCGAGTTGGCGCGGTTTGTGGTGGGTCAGAATACATTCATTCCTGACCAGATAATATGTTCTTATCATCGACGGTCACTGCCGGGTCCTTAGAGGAGTGCGGTCGGATTTTAAAAATTTTGAAGTGATCTCAAAAATAGGATTCGGGTTGGCTAGGTTTGTGGTGGGTTAAAGTACATTCATTCTTGACCAAATAACAACTTTTCATCATCGAATATGATTGTCGTGTCGTTAGAGGAGTGCGGTCGGATTTTAAATATTTGGAATTGATCTCAAA
The DNA here is from genome assembly GCA_958502065.1 of Chrysolina americana. NCBI lineage: Eukaryota > Metazoa > Arthropoda > Insecta > Coleoptera > Chrysomelidae > Chrysolina > Chrysolina americana. The sequence continues at coordinate 66,878,975 of OY293418.1, read as the reverse complement.
AATAGGATTCGGGTTGCTGCGGTTTGTGGTGGGTTAGAATACATCTATTCTTGACCAAATAACAACTTCTTATCATCAAAGGTCATTGCCGGGTCGTTAGAGGGGTTCGGTCGGATTTAGAATATTTTGAAGTGAGCTCAAATATAGGATTCGGGTTGGCGCGGTTTGTGGTGGGTCAGAATACATTCATTCTTGACCAAATAACAACTTCTCATTATCGACGGTCATTGCCGGGTCGTTAGAGGAGTGCGGTCGGATTTTAAATATTTTGAAGTGATCTCAAAAATAGGATTCGAGTTATCCTGCTTCGTGGTGGGTCAGAATACATTAATTTATGTCCAACTAACAACTTTTCATCATCAAAGGTCATTGCCGGGTCGTCAGAAGGGTGCGGTCGATTTTAAATATTTTGAAGTGATCTCAAATATTGGATTCGAGTTGGCGCGGTTTGTGGTGGGTCAGAATACATTCATTCCATGACCAGATAATAAGTTCTTATCATCGACGGTCACTGCCGGGTCCTTACAGGAGTGCGGTCGGTTTTTTTAAATTTTGAAGTTATCTCAAAACTAGGATTCGTGTTGGCGCGGTTTGTGGTAGGTCAAAATACATTTATTCTTGACCAAGTAACAACCTTTTTATCATCAAAGGTCATTGCTTTATCGTTAGAGGAATGCGGTCGGATTTTAAATATTTTGAAGTGATCTCAAAAATAGGATTCGAGTTATCCTGCTTCGTGGTGGGTCCGAATACATTAATTTATGTCCAACCAATAACTTTTCATCATCAAAGGTCATTGCCGGGTCGTCAAAGGAGTGCGGTCGAATTTTAAATATTTTGAAGTGATCTCAAAAATTGGATTCGAGTTGGCGCGGTTTGTGGTGGGTCAGAATACATTCATTCCTGACCAGATAATAAGTTCTTATCATCGACGGTCATCTCCGGATCGTTAGAGGAGTGCGGTCGGATTTTAAATATTTTGAAGTGATCTCAAAAATAGGATTCGGGTTGGCGCGGTTTGTGGTAGGTCAAAATACATTCATTCTTGACCAAGTAACAACTTTTTATCATCAAAGGTCATTGCCGGATCGTTAGAGGAGTACGTTCGTATTTTAAATATTTTGAAGTGATCTCAAAAATAGGATTCGGTTTGGCGCGGTTTGTAGTAGGTCAGAATACATTCATTCTTGACCAGGAAACAACTTTTCATTATCGACGGTCATTGCCGGGTCGTTAGAGGAGTGCGGTCGGATTTTAAATATTTTGAAGTGATCTCAAAAATAGGATTCGAGTTATCCTGCTTCGTGGTGGGTCAGAATACATTAATTTATGTCCAACCAACAACTTTTCATCATCAAAGGTCATTGCCGGGTCGTCAGAAGAGTGCGGTCGAATTTTAAATATTTTGAAGTGATCTCAAAAATTGGATTCGAGTTGGCGCGGTTTGTGGTGGGTCAGAATACATTCATTCCTGACCAGATAATAAGTTCTTATCATCGACGGTCACTGCCGGGTCCTTAGAGGAGTGCGGTCGGATTTTAAAAATTTTGAAGTGATCTCAAAAATAGGATTCGTGTTGGCGCGGTTTGTGGTAGGTCAAAATACATTCATTCTTGACCAAGTAACAACCTTTTTATCATCAAAGGTCATTGCTTTATCGTTAGAGGAATGCGGTCGGATTTTAAATATTTTGAAGTGATCTCAAAAATAGGATTCGAGTTATCCTGCTTCGTGGTGGGTCAGAATACATTAATTTATGTCCAACCAACAACTTTTCATCATCAAAGGTCATTGCCGGGTCGTCAGAAGAGTGCGGTCGAATTTTAAATATTTTGAAGTGATCTCAAAAATTGGATTCGAGTTGGCGCGGTTTGTGGTGGGTCAGAATACATTCATTCCTGACCAGATAATATGTTCTTATCATCGACGGTCACTGCCGGGTCCTTAGAGGAGTGCGGTCGGATTTTAAAAATTTTGAAGTGATCTCAAAAATAGGATTCGGGTTGGCTAGGTTTGTGGTGGGTTAAAGTACATTCATTCTTGACCAAATAACAACTTTTCATCATCGAATATGATTGTCGTGTCGTTAGAGGAGTGCGGTCGGATTTTAAATATTTGGAATTGATCTCAAAAATAGGATTCGGGTTGCTGCGGTTTGTGGTGGGTTAGAATACATCCATTCTTGACCAAATAACAACTTCTTATCATCGAAGGTCATTGCCGGGTCGTTAGAGGGGTTCGGTCGGATTTAGATTATTTTGAAGTGAGCTCAAATATAGGATTCGGGTTGGCGCGGTTTGTGGTGGGTCAGAATACATTCATTCTTGACCAAATAACAACTTCTCATTATCGACGGTCATTGCCGGGTCGTTAGAGGAGTGCGGTCGGATTTTAAATATTTTGAAGTGATCTCAAAAATAGGATTCGAGTTATCCTGCTTCGTGGTGGGTCAGAATACATTAATTTATGTCCAACCAACATTTTTTCAACATCAAAGGTCATTGCCGGGTCGTCAGAAGAGTGCGGTCGAATTTTAAATATTTTGAAGTGATCTCAAAAATTGGATTCGAGTTGGCGCGGTTTGTGGTGGGTCAGAATACATTCATTCCTGACCAGATAATAAGTTCTTATCATCGACGGTCACTGCCGGGTCCTTAGAGGAGTGCGGTCGGATTTTAAAAATTTTGAAGTGATCTCAAAAATAGGATTCGTGTTGGCGCGGTTTGTGGTAGGTCAAAATACATTCATTCTTGACCAAGTAACAACCTTTTTATCATCAAAGGTCATTGCTTTATCGTTAGAGGAATGCGGTCGGATTTTAAATATTTTGAAGTGATCTCAAAAATAGGATTCGAGTTATCCTGCTTCGTGGTGGGTCAGAATACATTAATTTATGTCCAACCAACAACTTTTCATCATCAAAGGTCATTGCCGGGTCGTCAAAAGAGTGCGGTCGAATTTTAAATATTTTAAAGGGATCTCAAAAATTGGATTCGAGTTGGCGCGGTTTGTGGTGGGTCAGAATACATTCATTCCTGACCAGATAATAAGTTCTTATCATCGACGGTCATCTCCGGATCGTTAGAGGTGTGCGGTCGGATTTTAAATATTTTGAAGTGATCTCAAAAATAGGATTCGGGTTGGCGCGGTTTGTGGTAGGTCAAAATACATTCATTCTTGATCAAGTAACAACTTTTTATCATCAAAGGTCATTGCCGGGTCGTTAGAGGAGTACGTTCGTATTTTAAATATTTTGAAGTGATCTCAAAAATAGGATTCGGTTTGGCGCGGTTTGTAGTAGGTCAGAATACATTCATTCTTGACCAGGAAACAACTTTTCATCATCGACGGTCATTGCCGGGTCGTTAGAGGAGTGCGGTCGGATTTTAAATATTTTGAAGTGATCTCAAAAATAGGATTGGAGTTGTCCTGCTTCGTGGTGGGTCAGAATATATTAATTTATGTCCAACCAACAACTTTTTATCATCAATGGTCATCGTCGGGTCGTTAGAGGAGTGCAGTCGGAATTTGAATATTTTGAAGTGATCTCAAAAATAGGATTCTGATTGGCGCGGTTTGTGGTGGATTAGAATACATTCATTTTTGACCATATAACAACTTCTCATCATCAATTATCATCGCCGGGTCGTTAGAGTGGTGCGGAGAAGTGATAGGCTATGTGCCATCAGATAATTGTGGATGTTGGATAATTTTAATATGTTTTTGATATTTCAATAATGTTTTATACAAATTTTGTTTCTTTCTTGTCTGATATCACTACCTGTGATCTTAAAGATAAAAAATCTATCTATATATCTATTAAATGCAACATCTGTGCTCATTAGTTACTTTCAGACTTCTATTTAGTTTCAGACGCCTCAAAATTGATTTCAAATCGGGATCTCTATATTTTCCAGTTGACGGATTGAGTAAAAAATAATGTTCAAAATTGTGTTTTCGGAAAACCAGCTGCGACCCCTACGAACGGCAGCCCTCAGAAGTCGAAACTTGTACGAGCCAAGGATAAACAAGGTCCTACCTTTTAACGTGCGATTCCTATCTTGTCTCACTGGACTGATACTTCTTTCTGCCATTTTCGTTGATTTCCCTTCTTATTATTGTTTGTTAGAAACCTCAATTTAAATTCCATACGACTGCGCCATGTTATGATGAATTAAAAGATAATTATTTTTTGAATGACATATTTTTATTATTTATCTTAACAACTACGTTTCTAGGATTTACTTTTTGATGCAATTAATTGATAATATTCAACAAATTTCCAGAATATACGTGTACCATTCCAGGAAGTTTTTTCTGAATTCACATTCACAATTAACAATTCGTACCTACAAAATGAGGGAATCGCCGAATTGAAGCAAGGGGTGTAAATAGGAAATCGACGTAGCTTAAACTGAGTAAATAAGGAGGGAATATTGAACTATGGTGGCAGGAAGAGGAAATGTATTAGGGTGGAGAAATAATAGAGAATTGATGAAGTTACCCCGAAATTGCTGTAACGAGTTTATTGTTCAGGAGATCTTTGCTTTTGTCGATGAAAGTATAGATTTTCGCCATGAAAAGCTATTCAGTATGACTAAGATCAATTCGTGTAATTGAAAATAGTGGATATAGAAGTTTTTGAATCAACAATATTTAATTGTGATGGAGAGTGTTCACTTCAAATATGACAGAAAATCGGTATACGGCGTGATACAAAATTATTACGAAGCCGCAACTACAAATCTTCTTTGTCGGTTCATTCAAATGGATAATGCATCCAAAATTATCAACAATACGAATAAAATGTCGAGGAGCTCAAAGCATTTTAGTGCTCGTCAGCACTGTGCTCCCCAGCACTTTTTGGATTCAGTGCTTGGTGCTTAATGCTTCGAGCATTTTACGTAGTGCTCGGGAGCACTTTTCGGGATTACTAAGCACTAAGCCTTTTCTCAGCTATGGATCTAAGAATGTTGTTGAAAATATAAAACGCGGTCAGCGGCACCTCCACCCCCAAGAACTACTGATTGCGTCCTTACGTTATGAACTATGATTAGTTTCAAGGTTGCAGTTTGTAACAGAGTTGAAACTTTTAGTTTTTCTGTATTGTGTTTGAGAAATATTTTCGTTCGTTTTATGTTTTATGTGTTATTAATAATACTCTTTTTTTGTAACGGTGATAAAAGGTTTGAACAAGAATAATTCAATATTTGTTTTACTTACTGAACTTTTTCAAATGGACACATCTTATTTTGCTTCACCACACTAGATTATTTAGTGCCAAAAACAAAAAATAATTAATCCATCAAAAATATAACAACATTCTTGTTCATTTGAACCATAATATTTAATAGAGCTAATCAATATGGAAAAAATTAATCAAAGATCCTAAAAATTCCGACTGCTATTTAAACTAAAATGCAAAAAACAAGCAATATAATAATATTTTCATAGAGAAAAATTGGAATTGGCCGAGACCCATTCTATTTCTATAGATTTTTTTTTAAGCAAATAGGTCCCGGGTGCTTCTAGTTTTTATTTGAGTTGAAAAGACATTACTTCTTTTTCTATTTTTATTTTAAACCACAGTCGGGTTTATTAGTTTATTTATTTACTTTTTATATTATATTCAGCTTTTTAGTGCACAATTATTATGTTGTATCAAGACGGCCTTTTTGTCGCAAAAAATCCGCTATTTTGATTTTTCATAATTTTAATATTATATTAATATTAATATAGACCGTCAGATAATGACAGATCTTGCTGACTCATTTTATCTTTTCTGGGATTTTAACCACTGAAAATTATGTCAGTGTTGAGCAGGAAAAACAAAAATTTAAAAAATCTAACGCTTATGAATATTAACATTTCATTTTCTCGATCTGACCAGTTCTGCCTGCCTAGGGTGTATCGATGGTTATCAAAATCACATTCCTATTTCATTCCTAGGGCAGCACGCTCTGATATGAATGAAATATGCTATACAATGGTGCTTTCTATCCGAAAACTGCCGAACTGAGAAATCAGTGAGAATGTTGGTGGGGTAGGAATTATTTCGCGCCGCTCTATATTTCAATTTGGCTATTCGCCGCCCATTTTGGAAATCAAATCAATCTCCCAAACGACATTGTCTGGATATTGCCTATCAGTTGGAAGTTGCACTGTTTTTATGGGTTTTTCTATTGAAATAAATCAGAAGCAAGTATTGACTCATTACCTTCAATTGCCGACCAAAAATATCTCAATTTTCAATATCAAATCAATGTTAATATATTCAATAAGTACTCCAATCTTTTCTGAGTTCACCTGCCAAATTTGAGTTTTCCAAGTGAAACCGTTTCCAAATGCAATATGAACTTGGATTAAATGAAATTGAACGCCTACCTTAACGACCTTTTAATAAGTGCTCAGTGCTTAGTGCTCGCTAAATCGAATTACTTTTTGAATGTGCTTAGTAATCGCGAGCACTTTAGGAAAAAAGTGCTGATAACTCGAGACTCCCGAGCACGTTTCAAGAGTGCTTAGTGCTTAGTACTCGAAGCACTTTTCAAGAGTGCTTAGTGCTTAGTACTCGAAGCACTTTTCAAGAGTGCTTAGTGCTTAGTACTCGAAGCACTTTTTGTCAGTACTCGGCACAGATCTGCAGCAACAACAACAAACAACAATCGATGCCACCATAAACACCTAAAGAAAAAAATAACTTAGGGATACTTCTCAGAGACAAAATCAATTCACAATAATTTATCGCTACCGTCATGGGCGATTTCAAAGTCGAATCGTTTCCATGACTTTACTCAAATATCTTTCAAAGAAGGTATTTGAGTTGATAGTTTTTAGTGGTGACTGTCTATTTGTTTGTGAAAGGAATCATCGAGCATCCTGTCGAAAATTCTTGTTGATAAGGTTGGGAAATATACTTTTGTTCTATAGAAGACATATTTCTCTAAACCCAAAGCCGCAAAATTAATCCATTTCAGAAATAACAAACAACTTTCGGATGAAAGTCCCTTCATAAATGTTATTCCAAGCCAGCAAACCCGCAAGAGACCAAAAAGTTTTCTTAATCCTAGAAAAGATTAAGGAGCAACAACTTCCTCCAGAGACAGTTTTCAAAGTGCACTGAGATCTCAATCTGTAAATGTAACAAAAGAGAATCCAATCCGCACATCGACCTCGGATTCTTTATGAACTTCGTTCAGCCTTTGAAAAAATATTTATACAAGAATCGAATAATTCCGCTGCGCGCTACCAACAATAACCCGAGAAGGGGTTTTTCGGAGTGCATCTGCCCCAAGGATTCGCTTTCGTCGATGTGACAATGCCACGAAATCCTTATTTTGATTTGGCTTGTCGGTTGTTGAATAAACAGTCTGGGTACACGTGGAAAAACAATCGAGTATTCTGCCATTTGCTTTGATTATTTCATGCAGGCGTCTCTTGTTTTCAGAACCGTTTTGACAAAACTAGGAATAATTGTGAATTCGGGGGGGGGGGGTTGGCGAAATTACACCCACAAAGCAGTTTTAGTGTATACAGTGCGGCTTTCAATAGTCCCCCCCATGTTAACTTCTGAACGGTTTGACGTACCAACATAAAAAACAGTTTAGAGGGTTACACTGATAGGTGGCGTGGGAGGTACATCAACTAAAACATTTTAAATGACATGGGGGTCATGTGTCACATCGTCGAAAAGACAATTCAATTCTCTTTTCAACCATCTATATTTTTTAGATTTTCGTTAATACATTTTTTCACAATATGCATTTGAAATGTCAGAATAAGTGCGGCTCTGGTGGTCTGAATTTCTTTTTTTACCTGACCACGATAACTTTTGAAGGGTTTGATGTGAAATAACGGACCGGATTTTTTTTATGGATAAAAATTCAAAAAATTTTTAGATGGTTGTAAAAAGAATTGAAATTCCCCTCAGAATTATATCGATAAAAAAGAGAAATAATTTAGAAACCAAACATAAGTTACAAAGTTGGTTTATTGGATAAAAGTTGCCAATTAATAGGTGTTGAAATATCACAAAAAATTTGTTTACTTCCCACTTTTCCCTAATTCCCACATATTTGGATATGCAAAGTCAAGATCGGTTGATTTCATATTTCTTATGATTTTTAGGGGTCTAACCCTATAGGACTTTATTCAAGTATTTTTTTGTTTTGGTTGATCGACTTGAAATTCACGGAATATACTAGTTTTATCAATCTGTACCGATTGGCGTTCGCAGAATTACACTATCTTCAACCGTTTCCGAGTTGAGAAGTTCATATGGAGTTGTGAAAGGTCACTTCTTTCCGAAATTTGATATATTTTAATATTTTCATTAATAGTCGTTGAATTCAACATTTTTCTTATAAGCTCACATATTCGCAAATCCAATTTCAAATGGCTCTGATGATTTCATATTTTTCATGACTTCTTTTCATGAATTTTTTTGTTGCTGTTGATCAACTTGACATTCACAGAATATACTAATTCCACCGTTCTGAATCGATTGGCGTTCGCAGAATTGCTCTATCTTCAACCGTTCTAGAGTTGAAAAGTTCATATGAAGTTGTGAGAGGTCATTTCTTTCTGAGAAATTTTGTAATTTTTTTAATTAATTCTCATTGAATTCAACATTTTTTTTATAAGCACACATATTCGCATATGCAATTTCAAGTAGTTTTGATGATTTCATATTTTTCATGACTTTTAGGGGTCTCCCCTTTGGACTATTTTCGAGAATTTTTTTGTTCCAGTTGATCAATCGATTGGCGTTCGCAGAATTGCTCTATCTTCAACCGTTCTCGAGTTGAAAAGTTCAACTGGAGTTGTGAAAAGTCATTTCTTTTCGAAATTTGAATAATTGACATTTTTTCATTAATTCTCGTTGAATTCAATATTTTTCTCATAAGCACACATATTCGCATATGCAAATTCAAGTGGCTCTGATGATTTCATATTTTTCATGACTTTTAGAGGTCTACCCCTTTGGACTATTTTCGAGAATTTTTTTGTTCCAGTTGATCAATCTATTGGCGTTTGCAGAATTGCTCTATCTTCAACCGTTCTCGAGTTGAAAAGTTCAACTGGAGTTGTGAAAGGTCATTCCATTTTCTAAATTTGAATAATTGGAATTTTTTCATTAATTCTCGTTGAATTCAATATTTTTCTCATAAGCACACATATTCGCATATGCAAATTCAAGTGACTCTGATGATTTCATATTTTTCATGACTTTTCATGACCTTTGGACTATTTTCGAGAATTTTTTTGTTCCAGTTGAACATCTTGGCATTCACAGAGTATACTAATTCCATCATTCTGAATCGATTGGCATTCGCAGAATTGCTCTATCTTCAACCGTTCTCGAGTTGAAAAGTTCATATGGAGTTGTGGGAGGTCATTTCCCTTCGAAATCTGAAGTTTTGTAATGTTTCTAATAATACCGTATTTTTCAAATGCACACATAGTTGCATTTACCAATTGAAAAGTTCATGTCCAGACACATTTTTTTTTATATTATTTTCGAATCGTAGTCTTCCTTGAATAGGCACACTGAATATGAAGTCGATTCTGAGTCAATTAAAGATTCTATACACTTTTATTTCTAAATACATATATTTTGGAGTTTTCTTGTTTCATTTTCACCTGTGAATGGTACAATTAAAAAACGAGTCTCTAATATTTCTAGAAAGTTATAACTTTCTTTATTGATAGCGTAATCATAACGATATAAGTTTTCACTGGATCAACACATCCAAAAATTGTACGTAAAAGTAATTTTTTATATTTGTAACTCCCAAATTTCCTGAACGAACCTGCCTTTTTATGAAACACTATTGTTGGCAACACCGCAAATTATAATAACAGTTCTTATGGAACAGAAGTTGTTATTACCACAGAACACACAGTTTACTTGAATTTTCACTGGTGTTCAGACAACCGGGTGCAAAGCACTTTTTAGACAATTTCACTGTTATGAGAAATACAGAAATTACTTAACACAAACAACAAAACTTTGAATTTGAAAAAACCGCTATAACTTCAGAAGGTAATATATCCAAGAGTCTGTTAGTTTCCAGCATACAGATTTAATCTACTAGCATCCATCTTGTATCACATAAGATAAGCAAATGAGTTAAACAGAGAAAAACAATTGTTAATGATCCGCTCCGTGAAACAGACGAACACACCCATCTGGTATCAAATGACAACTGTCATAGAACACAATCCAGATGTAACGATAATTTGAGATTCCATGGTGTACAACTTATACGACGTTGCCAAGTTTAATTTTGATGAACGTGACGTCACGAAACCCCTTTTCTTCAAATTATAGGAAAACTGGCGGTCAGAAAAAATAAATAAAAAATCCCAAGTGATATTAGCTTATATACTTTCTAATTACAGTGTTTTCTCATAGTCCGTGGAAAAGTCCATTGTCAATCTGAAATGATAAAAGTATTTCACAGATCATGGAATGAACGTATACCCTTTGAAGTTGATGAGATTTTGGGGAACACTATTCGGAATTTCAATATCATGACAGTCTATCCGCATTGAGGAATGACAACAATGAAGAGACATTCGACCACTGAACCGGATATATTGAAACAATATCAATTGGGTCCAGCATTTTCATTGAACGGGCATTACTAACAAAATTGTTTTCCAACTATATACCAGGAATGTTTATGTGTCCAGCATTGCTGTAATACAATGCGTCGGAAATAATAACAGTTGATAGTTGCTGCAGTGCTGCTGGCAGTTGCCGATCAGCTCATTTTGTTTAGGCATCATAAACAATATCTATGTCAATTGTTGTTGTTTTATCGATTATAGCCAGGGTAGTAAAAATTTATTTTAGTCACAATCAAAATGAGTAATTGTTGAATCAAATCCTCATTAATTATACTTCCAGTATTTTCGATTATGTCGATTCACAGTCGAATTCAAAATTCTCATCAGCATCTATTCTCGTAGTGATAATTTCACAAAATCCCTTTCGCCAGTCGAAATCATTTTCATTCAATAGGTGTACCAAATGTATTTTGTATGGGTGGAATTTGAGATGTTTCAGGATTTGGCTCAACTCTTTCCGCGATCGTATACACCATCATTAAAGAAAAATATTTATCACCTTCAGTAAAGTCTAATGTCGATCAATCAATGATCAGTTTGACACTGATAGACGTCTACAATTGCGATTTGGCAAAAAAAATATCTCATTAGTACATGATTTTGTTGTACTCGCATTTCAGTCGAATTTGGAAAAACGTCCATATACAGGGCTATTCAAATTCGAGTCTATGCATGGGGATTTCGATAACGGTAAGAGATAGAGGGTTGGTTAAATGGGGGCAAAGTAGCATATTTCAGAGGTCAATTATATGGATAAAAAAAATCTGTCCTAGCTTCTTTAGTTCTGGAGTTATACAGGAAAAATCGAAAATTTCGAAATTCTTCTTTTGCCTATATCTTTTTATTTTACGAAGATTTTTTTTTAATGTTACCACTTTGCCATAGCAACTTTCTGTAGGCTATCCAAATATCTGAATAAAAATTATATACAGGGTATCGTATAAATTGGGCCACTCTCAACTTTTAATTTTCAAATATGGACCTGTATCTTTTATTGCATTTTTTTGAATGCCAAGAGTCATGTTTCATATTGACGTAGAATTTTCATCTGAATTACAGAGTGTTTTGGAAATATTGAACTAATATCAGTGATATTCCATAATTTTTTTATTCCATAACAACTGTAATTGAATCATATCAGAGAATGAGAGGTGAATTAGACAAATTGATTCTTTAAGAATAGTCAATTTCCGAATTTCCAGATTATCTAGTCTCACTACTTGTTCGGAATAACAATAAAATGAAATCAACAATTCCAAGAGACATTTTTCTTTACCATAATGTAGCACTAGTAGAATAATTATTCATCTTCATGTCAATTGACCTCAGTAGGTATGAAGATCTGTTGTATGTATTCTGCTGAGAACTCACAAACATAATCTGTCACAAACATAACATTTTATTTGATCATATAGCTTTTCATATTTTATAACTAATCACACAAGAACTTGTTTAATTATTATCAAGAATTGGAATAACAGCCATTATAAGTATTCATAATCGAAATAAATGTTCAAATTGACGACCTTCTCGTTCCAGATATTTACGTAGTCGTTTTTTTATGTTATTATTTGTTCTGAAAATATCTCTTCGCCGTAGTGATGCGAAAGCGTTCTTAAATCTTCTATATTTTCAATTTCGTTTTGATATATTCTATTTTTTTGGGTACCCCATAAAAAAAAGTCAAGTACACTGAGATCAGGGGATCTTGCAGGTCATCTTATAGGCCCATTATTTGCTATCCATCTGTCTTGAAATGTTTCTTGTAAAAATTGATTAACGTCTCTTGTGCAATGTGGGCGAGCTCTATCGTGTTGAAACCACAACTGATTTGAATTAGCAATGGGAATATCATCGAGATATTCACTGAAAGTTTGTCTGAGGAAGTCTAGATAACGTTCGCCATTGAGCGTCCCGGCAAAGATGTAGGGACCTAGAACTCGATCCTTCAAAATTCCAGCCCATACATTTAGACCAAACCGCACTTGAGGTCTCGCTTCTCTAAAATTATTTTCATTGATTTGTGACCAAACATGCTCGTTGTTTCTATTGAAAACACCACAATTTGTGAAACGAGTTTCATCCGACCAAATAATACTATTCAAAAAGTTTCTGTCATCGCCCAATTTTTGCAACATCCAATTACAAAAATTTTGCCGTCTTTCGGCGTCTCCTGGATATAATTTATGAACAATTTTAACTTTATAGCATTTGAATCTGTTTTTTCTCAAAGTACGCCATACTGTAGTTTGCGGCAAATTCAATTCCTCAGCAATTTGAACTGTTGATTCTGATTGATTTGTATTGATCTGAAATATGGAGATGAGCCTAATTAACATTTTTTCAGTATTACCTACTTACCGCTTGAAGTGTGTTTTCCTGTAACTCAATAGGAGTTTTGTTCCCATATTTTCTCCTTGGTTTTCTGAAAGATCCATATTCGCGAAGGTTTCTGTTCAAAAGTCTGAAATATGTGGGATGCGGCTGATGTCTTTCTGGGTACAGATCTAAATAATTTTCAGCGGAAAGAAAATGTAGAAAACGTTAACCATATCTCTTTTCTGCTCTGTGGGGAAATCCATTTTCAGTACTAACAGATTTTTCATTAAATACCAACGATAATTTCCAAGAAACTGTCAAAATATTGACAAGTGAGGTGAACTAAATATTTATTTTCCAAAGCATACTATGGTTTAATCATAATTGTATATAGCAACAGAATGCCCATGAATTTGCTGAAAAATATAGGTAGTTCGAAAAGTGAGTAACAATGAAATATTTCCAAATTGGTGTCTGGAGTATGAATATTGTCATTCGAATATTTTTTTTGCAATGATTATATGCACATACACGTACTAGGAAGAATAAATTTTCACATTTTCGCACATTGATCATGGGTTGCGTGAACTGAAATGTGGATGAATTCTTGAAGAAGACATTCTTCGTCGAATAATCTTGATTTTTTTCCAAATCCTAGGCACTCTATACCTCATTCTATGATATTTTTTTTTAATTAGGGCTGGAATTTAAAAAAAAATTTGAAATTTTACTGGTAATAGTTCAATATTTCCAAAACACTCTGTAATTCAGATGAAAATGTTACTTCAATATGAAACATGACTCTTGGCATTCAAAAAAATGCAATAAAAAATACAGGTCCGTATTTGAAAATTAAAAGTTGAGAGTGGCCCAATTTATACGATACCCTGTATATAATTTTTATTCAGATATTTGGATAGCCCACAGAAAGTTGCTATGGCAAAGTGGCAACATTAAAAAAAAATCTTCGTAAAATAAAAAGATATAGGCAAAAGAAGAATTTCGAAATTTTCGATATTTCCTGTATAACTCCAGAACTAAAGAAGCTAGGTCAGATTTTTTTTATCCATATAATTGACCTCTGAAATATGCTACTTTGCCACCATTTAACCATCCCTCTATCTCTTACCGTTATCGAAATCCCCATGTATTGACTCGAATTTGAATAGCCCTGTATATATATCGATTCTTGAAAATCTTAAAAAAAAATCGATCGAGTTAATGAGGATGAAATTTGAAACGGAATTGCATGTTATTCGCTGGTAAACTTCTTCTACAATTATAATTATCTTTAAACAGTTGCATTGTTAGATCTTATTTTTATTGAGTGATTAAAAAGAAAAACTGCGAAACGCAGAATTCTTCAACAAAACGCAATTCAAAGAAAGGAAAGTTCTTTTGCTTTAAGTGATGAAGAAAATCTGAAAATAGTTGAGTTATGAGACGAGAATACTCCCGAGGAATTGCAAAAAAAACTCAATCATATAATAGCAGTTGAATTAGCGTGGAGAGGTGGAGAAGAGACTTTCTGTCCAATAAGTTACTTTAAATAAGTCGACCATAAAGGAAATTCTACAGGTAAAATGCTGAAAAGCATTTCTGTCAAGAAGTATAATTTTTTTCTTGTTGTAGGTACAATAGAATACAACCCCATTTTCACTAAAACTGCACAAGGGGGCGATAAATAAATCCTTTTTGAAAAAGACCCGAATCTACTACCTGGTACAAAAATTGCCCGATAGGAATAAATCAAATATCGAAATGCACCCGAGAAGCAGTACAGACAATCGGAATCAAGAAAGCAAAAATAACTAGCCATTCTAACCGATCAACAGCAGTTAGTAAGCTTGCTAAAAGTGAAGTTCCAGAACAGCAACTAATGAAAATCACAGGACATAACAGCGCATCTTCTATTAAACCATATCTTCAAATGAAATATTTTTTGCATGATTGTGCTTTTTGATACATAATTTCATGCACAACTATTTCAAAATAACACTCGAAGATTCATGTCCAAAGAATTAAATCCTCGAGCTTAAAAGCTCTCGGGATTTATTCAGAACATAAAAAAATCCTTTTTGCTGAAACTGAAAAATGTAATCGCTGATAAACGAGATCTTGTTATTTTATACGGAGTGAATTGTGAAATTATCTTTTTCATTTTACAGTTTATCTACATTGTAAAACCTAATATCCCTGTGCATGTTACGCCACTGGTGGAACATCACTGTGTAGTATAAGGTACATTCTTCTGTGAATACCCTTGAATTTGTAAAACACGACAAATCGTCTGGAATGGCTCAATCGAAGATTTCCGTGGTTTATTTTAGATTTTATCAGTTGGAATGCAATGGATTTCCCAGTGACTGGGAACAACCCCAGGTAGCAGAATAATAGTCTGAAAGAAATACAGGCAAAATACAATACTTGCTTTTGTTCGTGAGTGAATTCCTTGGGGATAGTTGTCAACATTGAAAAACAAATAGTAAACGCGACAACTTTACCATCAAAAATGCGCGGTGGACGAAATCTTGATAGAAATGAAGATGAAAAAATTTTCAATCCTTTTGCTGTGATAGTATATGTTATTTGCGTAAATTTTTTATTGCATGTACACATTCTTAATAATTTGATCGATTGAAATTTAATCAATCAATCGAATATTCACTGTATTATTTTTTTGGCATATACATGTTATAGGAATTGTCAAAATAATTTACATAGAAAATGAATTGCAATTACAAAACTGGCAGGTAATATACAATGAAACATTTATAAATACAACAAACTATGCAATTTTATCACACAACTCACTAACGTTATAAAAAGATTTGTCAGCTAAAATCAATTCGAGCCTTCGATTGAAAAGTGAGAGCGAATCGCTAGATTTTATTTCCTTTGGAAAATTGTTAAAAAAATCTGGTGCTATAAAATTAGATGCAAATTAAGAAAAGTTCAATTTTGTTCTGTCTACATGAATGTCTTTTTTTTTGCATTGTGTAATGTCCGTGAATATTCATATTCAAGAAGTCACTTTTGTTTTGGGAAACATATAAGCATAATTCAAATGTTATAATACTCGGGCCTTTCAAAATATGAAATGACCTAAAACATTTTTACAAGTACCCATGAAAACTTCATAAGCAAGTGTGGAATTGCCACAGAAGCAAATGCCACATTTCAATCTAGATTCAATTCAAAAAACATATATCTCAGTGAACGCAACCTTGAAATCAGTTGCTGGCACACTGAGGTTCCCAATTCAAAAACTCATCCAGATAACTTCCTAAGATATTAACTGGTTCATGTGGATTGAAGAGAAATATGTTCTCTATTGGAATTTGCAAATTTTCTGCAAGTCTCTGACGATGATGAATCCTAATCATTTGTGTTTTATCCGTATTAGAAAAGAGATCGCGTCCATTGAAGAATTTTGCTACCTTCTCAATGGTGCTTTTGCTTCCAATTCTTTTGAATTCGGATCAGATATGAGCAACGAAAAGTCATCTTAGTATGCAGTACTGTAATGTTCTTTGCCAATAACTTGATCCATATGACTAACGTACAGAATAAATAGTATAGGCCCTAGTACCGATCCTTGTGGGAGTCCCAATATCTGACAGAATGATTTTTGTTTTCCATTACATTGAAAATGTAAAGTTACAATTAGTTTTCGATTCTCTAAAAAAGATGAGATCCACTCAAGAGCAGGACCTCGCAAACCATATTTTCCTAATATCAATCAGAGTTTTTTGTACAACTATAAAAAAACTTGACATTTTTACATCTCTATTGATGTGTAAATATTTACTTTTTTTCACTGTCAAAATAGTTCACAAAATTAACATGAACATTTTTTTTGAAGGATTTATTTTTAACAGAGTCAGTTATTAATTGATAATTCATCACAAAACAATTTCATTTATTGGAATAATAATTGATAAAGTAAAGTTTGAACAATTACTTCCAACATAAATTCCTGAAGATATTCCATGTTGCTGCTGATCAGAATCATTAGATATTTCTTAGAGTTGATTCCACAATTTCATCAGATATTTTAATTTGTTTGGAAGAAGACGGACAATTTAGTATTTTGTAAGAAATCTCAATTCTGTTATTTAAACTATCTCCAGCCACCGTGACATTTTATGGATGTAATGTTGCCCCCTGCATTTGCCAGAAGAGTTACAGTGCTTCGTTTTTGGTAGAAGGAAGATATTGGTGTAGTTGTTGACATTCCCGAACAAAAACCATGTTGTTTATTGCTCATAACCTGATACATATCGAGAAATGGTAACAGCCTTTGGAGGAAGGCATATTTAAAGGTTACTGGCCGATAGTTTTCCAGTATGACTGTATTTTTTTTATATTGAAAAAGCTCAGCTCCGACTTTACTGAAAAGTTTCAATGCTCTGTTCATACACGAGTGATCCACTCTGTATGTAACGACCGTGCCCTCCGCACAAACCTCGTGGTTTCATACTCTAGTTCAAAAGCCCATTGAATGTCATCGCATAAAGCTCGGTACACATATCTAATCTGCAGATCTCATCGTACAACCTGGCTCGGTATCTGCCATCTCTATCCGATAATGGTGGATTTCGGATCCTCAAGACCACGTAAGTAGCCACATCTGCCCCGAGATGAAAGTACCAGAACCCTCTTGTCTCGCGGGTGGCTTGAAGCAGTTATTGTTGTTCGAAAGCTCGCAGGCTGGACTGATGTTTTGTTTTGATTTAAATGTTTTCTAATTGGTCTCAATACGACAGAAAAACGAGAAATTTCAAGGTTTTGAGATTAGTGAGGGTGGAAAAGTTTCATAAAAATCATTCAAGATACATATCGATTCAGAATTTTAAACTGTTTGTATGGATGTTAATATTATTCTCCAGCCCAGAACTTTCGGGGAAACCTAGGATACCACAGGAACCGAGGCAAAAAAAAGAAAGAACTGTTCGATGTCAGAGAGCAGATCGAAAATTATTCCCAACAAATCGAAACGAATAAAATCCACAAAGTCGAACTATTAATTTTCTCTACACGTTCATTTTTCCAATTGGTGGAAACGTGTGAAGAGAAGGGTACAACGTGGACCAAGTTGGACACTTTTAAAAGAAAAATCCTATTTTCAAACTAAATAAATGAAAATGGCTGTGTCTGAGGCAAACGTGTGCAGCTTCAGACGCTTCAAATTTGAAATTTTTCAAAGGCGTGTCGTGTTGAAACAATGGCGTAGAACACGGGAAAAATAGTGAAAAAAATTCCAGAACCGTCGGAAATGTTTTTTTTGGGCGGTTATATGGGTTGGGATACCGGATTGGCAGTTCGGAGGTGACCTGCGCCTGTCAGAACTTTTTCTAATTCTTTTCCATATCATATTCATAAAATGCAATGTTTTTTGTGAAGTTTTATTAAATTTCGAAGCGGTCGCTGGTTGAACGTGGTTTCTGTAGGCGTTTCGGCGAACGTCTGCATTTTCAAACGGGTCGAATTTGAAATTTGATTTTCTGCAATATTTCAAAAATGTGTCGTTTGGAATCGATGGCGGTGATTACGGAAAAAATAGTGAAAAAAGTCCAGAACCGTTCAAAGTATTTTTTTTGACGTTATATGGGTTAGGATTCCGGATTGGCCGTTCGGAGGTGACCTGCGCCAGCCACAAATTTTTCAAATTTTTTTCCATATCATATTCCTAAAATGCAATGTTTTTTCAAGGCGATCGCTGGTCGAACATAGTTTCTGTAGGCGTTTCAACGAACGTCTGCATCTTCAGACGCTTCGAATTTGAAACTCGATTGAAAATCTCCATACCATTGTCGTCATGCGGAATCGATTGGCGTTCGTAGAATTGCTCTATCTCGATCTGTTCGCGAGTTGAAACGGTCATTAGCCGTTCGGAGGTGACCTGCGGCCGCGAAATAATTTTCTAATTTTTTTCATACTTATCGTATTCGTAAAATTCAATATTTTTTCCATACTTTCACCAAATTTCAAAGCGATCGCTAGTCAAACATAGTTTCTGTAGTCGTTTCGGCGAACGTCTGCATCTTCAGACGCTTCAAATTTGAGACCTAATTTTTCGCAATATTTCAAAGATGTTTCGTGTTAAATCGATGGCGCAGAACACGGAAAAAATAGTGAAAAAATTCCAGAACCGTTGAACGTATTTTTTTTAAGGTTATATGGGTTAGGATACCGGATTGGCCGTTCGGAGGTGACCCACCAGAAATATTTATAATTTTTTTCCATATCGTTTTCGCATAATTCAATGTTTTTTCCATACTTTCACCAAATTTCAAAGCGATCGCTGGTCGACCATAGTTTCTGCAGGCGTTTCAGGTAACGTCTGCATCTTCAGATGCTTCGAATTTGAAACTTAATTTTTGGCAATTTTTCAAAGGTGTTTCGTAAAATGAAATGTTTTTGTGAAGTTTCACCAAATTTCAAAGCGATCGGAAGTACTTGAATACAAATGCAGTTGCATGAATGACACATAAACTACGAACGGTAATGGTACTAACATAATTCTTGTACTTTTCGTGCATGTTCAGGACAGCCTTGACAACCAACTCTTTTCAAAGTCACACAAATCGTGATTTTTAATCAAATGTAACCGTGTAATCCCACATTCAACTGTTCAACTGCAACAAATCAGATTAAAATTCCTTTTGAAGAATCTAATCAAGTCCCCTGTCAAATAACAAAAGACTACCACCGCTTTAAAAGTCTAATTATAAGGTTCGTCACAAGAACTGACCGTGCTGTCTCTTAAATTTGAGAAGGTAGGAAACGTATCTTGCTAAATCATTCCGAGAATATTTCTTCAAAATGACAAGTATATCACAGCGAAGATCAAAGGAGTATTAGTGTAATGACCATCCATTAATAGGGGAATTTAATCACATACTATTTGCATAAACACAATATCCGAAATCGTTTTTACGTTTCGATTCAGTTGATTATTGATAAAATGTGAAATTTACAGACTGAAATGGAAAGTTTTCAAATTTTATTCACAGAATCATTATCAGTAGTCTAAATTGTTGATATTACATGTTTATTACAGGATAAATCATACTTCTCCAAGAAATTGGAGCAACTGACGATTCCTCCATCTATCAGTGAGTAGTGGAAACAGCTTCAGTTGAGGTGTACGAATGGTGTGGGTACTTGTGGGGAATCTAGGAAAAAAAAACTGGAACCTCGGAAAAAATACCCCTGGAAAAAAAACAGGAAAACAAAGACCGGAAAAAAATACCGGAAAAAATGCCACACGGAAAAAAAACCCGAAAAGAAAACCCCCGGAAAAAAAACCCTCGGAAAAAATATCCCTTTATGCAATAACAATGGCCAGTACACAAAAAGTAATGAAATTTCAACTGTGTATCATGTTAAAGAAACTAGACCATATTTGATTCATTTTACAATACCAATAAAAGTTTTAACCTATCCTGTGGAATGTTCATCGTCGACGACCAAAAAAGACGATTTTTTATATTTTTATGACTCGATTGTTCCTGAACGAACTAACCTGGTGACAGATTCTTCTTTTTGCAAGGCTGGAAAATCTGTTGTTCCACCCCTCTGTATTGTAAAATGAATCAAATATGGTCTAGTTTCTCTAACATTGCACACTGTTGAAATTTCATTACTTTTGTTTACTACTGGCCATTGTTTTCGCATAATAGGGGTACTTTTTCATAAATTTAAATTCAAGAAGATATGTACGAGTGTAAAGGGGTTCTGAGAAAAATATTAAATTTTGACAGTAATTTAGCGTATTCTGAATTTTTTAATTGGTGTAAATGAGTTCCAAATCCCTTTTATACACTCGTTATCAAACTTTCAATAGTACTGTTTGACGAATTCTATATTTGACGAGAAATGCGAATAAATACTCAAATTTTACCAACAGCTCAGTTTCTTACGATGGATCAGTCAGAAAATATTAATCCTCAGACATCATCAGACCATTCTTGGAAAATATGATTGTCAAGAAGTATGGGAAAGTTATCCAAATCATGTAAACCATATTATTAATAATTGTTTTATCGGTTCTATTGAAATAGATATAGGTTATTAATTATCGATTCTATTTCAAGTTCCAATGATTTTTCAATTAGCTTGACTCTATATTTCTTTCTACTTCATGGCACAATTTTCTTAATCCAAAGCTTGAACATTATGACATTGCTGATTCCAATATCAATGGATAGTATGAAAAATAATCAAATATGTTTTTTTTTATTATCTAATTCAAACTGGTACTCAAATTTAAAGCTGTTTTCCTACTTGAATAATTTTTTAATTATCGTAATTTGTTTCCTCAGTGTAGGTATTTTGGAAAAATGTCAGTGCGTTCACCAATGACCGCGAATTTTCACGTTATCATATCCATTCACGACTAAGCTCGACAACAAAATTTCGTTGCACAAACGAATGCGAATGGTTTCAAGCTGATGAAAATAACGAAGTTAATCCAACATAGCTCAGCTCTATAACTGCGCTAATTCCACTAGCTCGGAGGCATATTGAAAAATACGCAGATTGTGGATCAATTCCATGCACTTGTTTATTCCAAATAAACCTTCAAAGGGATGTTTGATTCGCATTTTGTGAATGAGGTAGAAATAACTTGGTTTCATCGAGTTGAAATTAGTGAGTCATGAAGTTTGGAGCACGTTTAATGGATCACATTTCGGTCGATAGCGTTTCCTATCCGACATGAACACTATCCCAAAAAACTCATATTGAATTTTTTTTTTGATAATTCTTTGTATGGAAGTCCTTAATGAAATGATAAAAACGAAAAAATCAGGTGTACAAATCACATATAATATGTAAATGACATCAGTAATGATAACAATTTTTATTTCTGAGGACAAATGATTAGGATTTTTTCATTTTCCCTTATTACAGATCGCTGGGCCTCGATATGAACATTTTAGATATTATTGGACATCAGATATATTTGGAATCGGTTATTATCGTTTCTCTTCAAAAAATATCCAAAATATGTCATTTCCCGAAAATATAAATTATTCTAGCGTCATGCATGGAGCATGAAAAGGTGTTTGGAAAGATCTTGGAATTTGTATCTCATTCCATAGGCACTGTAGAGCAGTGTATGAAAAATTTTTGATAACGGTGCCTAACATCACTGAGGAAGACCATTTTTTAGTCGGGTTCTAGACATCGAACAGTCGAATTCCATCCCAACAAGAAATGAGAGCTCTCCGATGAATTCATTTTCAAAGCTCCATATCTCGAAAACTGTCCATTTTTGATGTGGCTGTAAACACTTTTGATCAGCTTATCAAAAACTACGATATACCAAAAATTCAGCCAAATTCACGGAAAGCCATTTCCCATAAGAAATGTGCGGAGTGCCTCAAAAAAAATTACTCTTCACGGCCATCAACAAATACCTATCCGTCCTGGCAAAAATTAAAAACTCTTCAATATTTCACAGTAAAAAGAGGAAAGGAATGCTCGATAAAAAACTGACACTTCAACATGAATGGCTTCCATTCTCGATTCGATGCTGTCACTCACCGAGTCTCTTAAAAATTCATATTCACTTTAAAAGGTGTCAGTCAGACGTAAGATTTTCCCATCTCCATCTCATTTTGGTTATTATCCTTTGACAGCAAGGACTCCACACAGGCGTGCTGGAGGGATATATCATTCTGCAGGTTGAATTCTTGTTTCTAATTATTTCCAATTAAAGACCTGAAAATCCAGTACAAAAACATCAAGATCTGAGAACATCAACAAGATCTGGTCAAGGACTTCGATACGGTTGATCATAACATTATTATTACGTTACAGAATTGTCATGAAAGGCAAAATCAATGAAATGTTAACGAGTTATTAAAGTGATCGAGTTCAGTATGTCAAGATATGCAATTCTCAATAAATGCACCAATAAATAAAAAAATTGTGTGCGCCACAAGGAACGGTACTTGGACCAGTCTCATTTTCAATATATATGAATTAACTTCATACCTTTGAGACAGAAGAAACAATTGTTCATTTTGTTGACTATTCAGCTTTTCATTACGAATCTGAATCTTGCTTGGATCTGAAAAACAAGTACCTACAGTATTCTTCTGTACTTATACTGTTAATAATTTCAATAATAATAAATGTAATCATTCATAAATAGTGAACTATACAAGAACTACATACCTACTTGTCACAAAAATTACTTCCCCTACTTCGGAAAACTGATTACCCATTCTAGATAGAAAACAACCATAGAAATCATCAGTTACCTCCAAATATTTAAACATCTTGGGATAATCATAGACAGTCACTCAAGATGAAAGTATTCGACAGATTATTTTCAACTTATCGTGTGAATCAGTCGTACTGTCGCTGTTTATGTTGTTGACGGCCATGCAGGATGGAAATAAATAAAAAATTATGGAGGCCTTATAAATTTGACACCAATTATAAGTCATGTGTTCATGACAAAATCAAATAACTCCCGTTTGTGACATGCAGAAATTGAACCTGATATTACTGCAGAGAACCGAACATAGAGGTGATAAATATTTCGTACAGGACTGAACTCAGACGCGAAATGTATTTTAGAGGGACTTTCGAAGAATTGCGGACTCATTGATTTGAGCAGATCAAGACATTCTCATCATAGTTAAATAGCAGGTTTTGAAGTTCCATATATTCAAAAAAAAAATAAAAATATCAATCCGTTCAAGAGTAAATATTAGGGGATTACTTTATTTTTCGAATAGTTCATCTAGATTTGAAATGAGTGAAATAGGTCTCGTTAGTCAAATTTTGCGTCTCTCCTCTTTTGAGAATAGGCTTTATTCAAGTGGTTTTGATATGATAGTCTTCTCATTTCAAAGAAGCTGCACTGTGAACAAAAGAAGGCAGAGCTGCATGCTGGTCCAATTTGGGATCGAAGAGCCAGAAACCCTAAGAAAAATACCAAAACTTGCAATGAATCCTGTCGACACGCTATTCAGGGAAATGATCTCTGGAGATACTCCTCGATACTCTCTTTCTAGATACAAGGGGAGCTAATACTCGCACACACAGTCGATGATAGGCCTATAGGAGAAACCTAAGATTCATCGAAAGAAGGATACAGCAATCTTCAGTCCATTCAAATGCACTCTGGCAGTGCCAGATGAAATCCAACCTGTACAACCACAGCAAGAGTCAGATCTACTGTTGCTACGCCTTGCTAAAAAAGCTGGCGAACCCAACTGATCGAAAACATGTGGGTGCACTACAACTTCCCACCTGTGCCAGTAATTAAGCAAAAGGAAGAATAAAAAAGCATGCATTTATAAAGCAGAGTGCTTCGTGGCTATATGGAAACAACTCACCCGGATGTTTTGATTGTTTTTTGTGCTCTCACCAAATGGAAAATGAGTTTTAAATAAGTAATAACGGTGTCCTCAGCAATGTCGAAACGATCTAGCATGGTGTACCGCAAGGTTCGGTACTGGGTCTCATCTTATTCAACATATACATCAAAGGAATTTTTTCATTCAATATCTGTAGATACACTGTTGGATTTGTAGATGATACAGCCATCTGGTACAAATCTGAAAGTTTGGAGACCTTCAAGGTAGAAGAGACAATGAGAAAAATAATTACTTACTCTTTTGTGGTCTCCCGAATGTCGACCAATTGGATATAAATGGGGGTACTGAACAGTTATTTTTTTATCTTATATATTATAAATCATGTTATAGGTTTACGTATGGTTGTGTGAATATTTTTATATGTTTCACCGATTCATTTTAATATTTTTTAATATTACATGTATATTTCCAAAATCTGATCAACAAATTTACTAACACAGGATCTTTTGCAAAATTATGACATGATCAGCCATGAGTTTTGACTGAAGACACACGAATGACAAAAATTAATAAATTCTATAAAACGAAAATAGGTCAAGAGTTGAGTGAAAGACGATTTTGAGAGACCAATTGGATTTTGTGAACAAATTACAACAATTATTAATAACAATATCGGTTTTTTAAAAAATGTCTGCTTCTCTGATGAGTTTTTTTTTGATTTGAATGGATTCGATAATAAACATAATTGCAGATATTGAAATAATGACAATGACCATGTGTTTGTCGAAGGGCATATCCAGTATCTCCAAAAATTCAATGTATATGTCAGTATGATAGGAAATCAAGTAATTGGTCCATTTTTCATCAATGGGAATCTAAATGGTGTGGAGAATTTGAATATGATAGAAAATACGATCTATCCTCTAATTACTGAAGCACCTGAAAATCAACTGGATAGAGATGAAAACACCGTTCTTGACAAAAATGAGTAACATTTTCAACAAGATGGAGCTCTTCTATGTGCTTCAGGTCCATCAATGGTGACAGAACGTAGTTTCCAGTAAGTGGATAGGGCGAAGAGGGCCTATGGAGGCCAGCCAGGTCCCCGGGTTTAGCACCATGTGATTCAATTTTATAGGGACATTTGAAATCAGTAGTTTACACACCCCTGCCGCAAAATTTACAAGAGCTTCAATTTAACAAAGAATGACTGCAGAATGTGAAGCACTTCGAACACAAATGTTTGAAAATGTTCGCCACGTATTTCAAAAGTGGTTATACCATTGTTTGGGCAATAATGGACAACATTTTGAGGAATTATCAAAGTGACAGTGGAGTAAAATATTGTAATTTAGGTTTGAACTAAAAGGAATAATAATAAACAGTTACAGTTTTTATTTCAATGGTACGAAGAACAGATTTTCCTAAATATTTCGATAACGGATAGATCAATTTCAAAAAAACGAACACTTCCTTGTAGAGATTCAAAAGATCTTCAAAATGAGGTGTTACTCGATGCCCTTTCGTGTTTAAAATTTTGAAATTGGTAGCTCCTCCTTGATTTTTCTGATGAAAACTTGTCTCTTTCGATATATTTGTTGACGTATTTCGGGATTTTTGAAAAAAATACATACATAAGTGAGTAGTCCTGAAATGAACACCCTGTATATTTGTTTATATATTGTATTTCTGAAATGTGAAATTATTGCCTTCTTCATATGTGAATAAATATTACTCGCTCAATAAACTCTAATATTTCGAATCCTCTCCAGTAAATTAGTTATTTTCTATGCAATCACAACGTTCAGGATATGGACATGTGGGCCAGTCCATTTCTGTCGAGCAGACTGAAGTAGCAACTTTCAAAATCGAGCTCATTGGCAGCTGGTCACGCTATTCCGACGTAAATTTTTTCTCGTTGGGTGCCATATTTGCATATCACATATTTTAAAAATTACTGAATAAAACAGCCTCATGGACGTATTACAATAAAAGTTTATTATCATAAAGTGTGCATAATCATTCGAGTTCAACATGCAACATCCTTATCCTCTATAAAGATAATTACAATGATTAACTCGGAAAACAAAACATTAAAATTTGAGCATTATTGCGTTTTTACGGCTATATTTTAATTTTATTAAGTAGCTTGCAGTAATTTTTTTTCGCCAAGGGCATGAGACTTCGCCAACCTGGTGGGAAGTTGTCTTGTGCAAGTTTGTAAAGGGTGAATGATGGATATCACTAAGAGGTAAAGTTGGGATTTCGAAAAATTGGAATTTCTAACTGTTTTTTCTTCGAAATGAATGGAAAATTGGTAAAAACACAAGAAATATCAGATGAACGAGAACTAAAGATAAAGCCTAGTTTAGTTTTATTGAGATTACGATTAAATATGTTTAGTAATGAGTAAGATTTTTTGGAAATATATGAGATAATCATAGAAAGACTGATTATTGAAGAAGACAAGAAATGATAGTTTCTAGAAAGTTGTTGTGGAAAGGATGGAGAAAGAGTTTTGAACGAGAATATATGAGAAAAATGATAAAGAAAACTCAATACAAAAAGCAATTTACAATAAGGATATTGGTGAGGTGTTCATACTCAACTATAAATCATATAAAACAACGAATAAAGTCTACCTGAATACAATTATAGGAGAGATACAAACTAGTCTAGATTCAGGTTACTTCCGAAACAATGATACAAGGTATACCACTTTAGATGAATTCCTGTGTAAATATATCCAACTTCATATTACATAAACTCATCGAAATTTATTTGACAGTTGGTAAATTCGAAACCTTACCTTGCTTACCCTGTACCTTTCACACTTTTACTCTCACTTGAAGTACGGTATCTTGAATTAGGGAAAGAGTGCTGTTAAATATCGAATTTCTATTCTTCAACAGTACACAATTCATATTATTGAAAGGATCGATATGAAAACTAGTTGTCGACAATACTTTACATCTCTTGGAATATTAACAGTGACAGTCTATAGTTTATACGTACTGGAAGCTTGCACTTACATACGGAATATACATTTTTTGCAGCGTGATTATCATTACTTTACCAAAGAAATTTTCATTGTATTGGTTGTAAGTCTACAATGTACTCGATAAACAGATTAAATCATCCCCCATTTTTATAATATCGTATTTATTGTATTTATTGTATTAATTGTATTTTTGTATTTATTGTATTCATTGTATTTATTGAATTTATTGTATTTCACAGCATCCAGTGGTCTTTTTGTGCCGTTACTATAGAAACGGTTTGTAGGTACGCCGCGTGTTTGACTGTTTATCTGTGTTTGCTCGTAGTTACTTCAAATTCAAGTTATTTTCAAGAAAATGGATGTAGATTATTATAGTATTTAATAAGTTACCGGCCAAATCCAAGTTAGTGTATGAGACTACTATGGCTTAGCAGAAGTTTTCGGTACAGAGATAGTTACAGGTAAAACTTCTGAGTTCACAGCAGATGCCAAAGTTGCAGTTTTCACGTGGCATGGTTATGTAGTGGAAGTGAGGGGTAAAACGGATGTAATATATACAGCTAAAGAAACCCCCATGGTGATATATTCAAACTGCCATGGAGCATTAGAGTTCATGAGAACAGACGCAGAGAAGGAAAATAAAAGAGGACCTATTGAAATGCTTGTTGGACCGAATAATGTTGGAAAATCAACCATCAGAATACTATTGAACTATGCAGTACGAATGGGAAGAAGGCCTATATTTGTAGATCTTGATGTTGGTCAGGGACATATTTCGATACCAGGAACAATAGGTACTATTACAAAATGGGTTTTATTTTAGTTTCCATCATTGACATTTTTTTTAATTTCAGTTGCTCTGATGATCGAGAGACATGCTTCAATTGATGAAGGCTTTTCCCAAGAAGCACTTCTTGTATACAATTTTGGACATAAATCTCCAACCAATTCAAGCCTGTTCAATCTCATTGCCCAACAGCTGGCAACAACAGTGAAAGAAAGACTGGAAGTTAACAAAAGAAGTATGTATTTATCACCCTTCAGCTTTATTAAATGAATATAAGTCCCACTTTATTTTCTACCAATAAAATGGCTTATATAATTACACATGTAATGTCAAGCAATGTATATTTTTTCTAGCACGATATTCAGGAGTTATTGTAAATACTTGTGGGTGGATCAAAGGCCCAGGATATAAGCAGTTGTTGACCTCGGCAAAAGCCCTCGAAGTTGATGTGGGCATTCTTGAACGATTTCAGAAAAATATCATTTTTCTGAAATCGTTCAAGAATGCCCACTTTCCCGGAGCAACTTCAGGCCTCAAAATATGCTAATCTAGTGTTTTAGTCCGTTGCTAAGCAAA
Organism: Chrysolina americana; assembly: GCA_958502065.1. Lineage (NCBI taxonomy): Eukaryota > Metazoa > Arthropoda > Insecta > Coleoptera > Chrysomelidae > Chrysolina > Chrysolina americana. The sequence goes on along the minus strand of OY293418.1, from coordinate 66,850,312 downwards.
GAACTTTCCCGGACCGTTTTCGGCACTAAACTGTACGGGATAGTACTTTTTCTGAAGTCGTTCAAGAATGCCCACTTTCTCGGAGCAACTTCAGGCCTCAAAATACGCTAATCTAGTGTTTTAGTCCGTTGCTAAGCAACGAACTTTCCCGTACTGTTTTCGGCATTAAACTGTACGGGAAAGTACTTTTTCTACAACCACACTCCAAAACATGCTTTTCTGCATAGTTTTACGTTCGCAAACATGATTATTTCTGACAATAATTGAAATTTGACATTAGTGTGCCGCAAAGTGACATTTCTGTGCCGCAAAGTGACATTTCTGTGCCACAAAGTGACATTTCTGTGCCGCAAAGTGACATTTCTGTGCCACAAAGTGACATTTCTGTGCCAAAATTCTTCAGTACCTAATTTCTAAGCAATACAGTTTTCGTGACAGCAAGGTGAAAGTATATTTTGAAAATTCTGCATTTCGAAAGGATATTCGATCAACTTCAAGAATGAATAGACAAAGTCTATTGGATTATATAATATGAGGGAAATTGTCTACAAATTCATAATATTTTGAACAAAAGTTATAGACATCACTACTGCTGTCTCAAATACCCACATACACACTATCCATTGCTAGGCAACGGAGCAACATCTATCGAATCATTTGAATGTCAACAAACGTCAAGCATAAAGTATTCGTAAAATATTCTTGTCCCGTAATTTTTTAATGAGATTGAACTAAAATGGATAGCAACAGTTCTGAAATTGAAAATACTCCGCCAGAACTAAGAGAACAAGTTAATTCATTGTCATTGAATTTACTACCTTCAACTTCAAGAGGAAAATATGAAAATGCATACAAACAGTTTATGGATTGGAAGGAAAAATACAAAACTAAAAGTGTTTCTGAAAATATAATGTTGGCATATTTTGAAGAACTATCCAAATCAAGAAAAGCTTCTACTCTCTGATCAATATATTCAATGCTAAAATCGACTATTAATATTAATCACGGAATTGACATGTCAACGTATGCAAAATTACGAGATTTTTTAAAGAGAAAGTCTGACGGATATTTCGCGAAGAAAGCACAGACTCTGACATCCGAGGAAATAAATATATTTATAAAAGAAGCCCCGGACAATATATACCTGTTAACAAAGGTAATGTTTAGAGAAAAATTCACATATTTGACAATAAAACGTTAATATTTATTATCGTAGGTTGCAATGGTTATCGCAATTAGTGGTGCATGTCGAAGAGGAGAATTATGGAAGCTATAAATGAGTGACATAGAAGACCTACATTCAACTCTAATAATAAAATTACAGGACACAAAAACAAAAGTTCCGAGAAGTTTCATAATTACCGGACCCTATAACCTTTGCAAAATATATATCTCTTTGCGTCCTTCTAATCTTTCTGAAAATCGTTTCTTTTTAAATTATCAAAAAAGAAGATGTACACGTCAAGTGGTAGGAATAAACAAATTTGGTAAAATGCCCCAAGAAATAGCAACATTTTTAAAGTTACCGAACCCAAACTTGTATACAGGGCACACATTCCGGCGGACATCGGCAACCATGTTAGCAGACGCAGGAGCTGATCTGTTAACACTGAAACGCCATGGTGGCTGGCGGTCAAATAGCGTAGCCGAAGGTTATGTTGATGACTCTTTGCACTCCAAAATGAACATTTCAAATAAAATAAAGCATTCAGTTAACCCACAAATGTCAAATATAGCGTCAACAAATATGAACCAGATATCACACCCTTCATTATCATCATCATTTTCGCCTTCAACTTCTGTTAAAATTGTAGAAAATTTCGCCAGTAATGCACATTCAATGTCTACATCTAATCTGAATATTACAGAAAATGTTTCCAAAACTAACTCTCCCAGAATTTTAATTCAAAATTGTTCCAATTTTACAGTGAATTATAACTACAAATAAATACTATTTTTAATCATACCAAGAATTAATTTTTGAGTGATTTTATTGAAATTTGTTTCTCAGTTATTACCATTACAACTAATAGTTAATAATTAACTTAAAAATATGTAATTAATTATTATAATAAATATTTGTTTGGAATTAAACTTAATTATACTATAAAACGGAATTAATAGTCAGCGACGTTCAGTTCAGAGAAAACAAGAATGAGATCGGCTTAAAATCCTCTCCCTCTTCCCTTGCTTCTCTTGGGCATCATACAGCTGAGAATGAGTCACTGACATTTCATTCCATCTTATAGTATAGTATTATTTTTAGCAAAAAGGGTGTTGTAGAAAAAGTATAGTGTGTAACACGAGCAGAAATGCCATTTCTCACTCGGTTGAATTGCAGCACTCGCTTGCGCTCGTGCCGCAACTTTTTCAAACTCGTGAGAAATTAGCACTTTTCTGCACTTGTTGCACAATATACTATTCCCGTATCGTAAACGATCCGGGAAAATTTTTGACGGCTTGTATACATTTTAGACAGTAAATGAATGCACGCAAACAATAAGTATAATTCCTTGATTTATGATAATGCTGATTGCGATTTAGTAAAAGCACATTCCCAGACTTCAATGCTTGTTGGCCTCGGCTTATCGCCTCGGCCAACAATTTACATTGTCGTCCGAGAATGTATTGCTTTTACTACTAGATACACAATATATATACTATTTTCATACATACATACATTGTGATCACATGTTTTTATGTACTTACACCTCACCTTGCTGGTGCAACTCAACTCAACTTTGACGTTTTCAATCATTTATGTAACCTGTGTACATTCAAATGATGAAAAAAATAATTTATTATTAATGTTACATTTCAGACAACTCACTGTCAGAACGAACACCAACAACTCCTGTTGATATTCGCTGATATTAGCAGAGTGTTAAATTGTTTCAGATCGATATCATCCCAGTGAAATAATTAATTGGCAATTCAGATGGTTCAGCACCTCACCTGGTAACCTATATCTCCACGTATCGATTGATACCACTGACCTACATGTAACAGTTGATTAACTGATATTACATAGGCATCAACTAAGCAAGAAGCGATGTAACTCCATCCATCCATCATAATTCACGAAATTCTTTATAGGAACGCCTTTATGGAGCACGCGAAGCGACAGCATTCGGCTTCGTAGAATTTCTGAGGAGAATTATTGTCACGTACATACGGTTGGTCCAAGTTCCATTGAAAGGTTGCAAATGCAGGATTTAAATATAGAGTAGTCTCATACATTTCATATCGATTTTCTTCAGGGACAAGCGATTCATCAATGAACTCGGGGGTGAACACAGCCGCAAGACAAGGTCTCTTCCAGAGCAATGTTCTAGAACCTGCTCTCTTCAACCTTCACAGCAATGATGAACCAACTATGCCTCTCACTGCAGAAATCACTGTTTTATAAATGAAAGCGTACTTTTTGAATTTCTAAGAGCAGGGAAAATGAGCGTTGGGAGAACTGTTGCTTGTGGTGTACCACGAGGGACAGTTTTGGGGGCCGATACTTTTCATCATTCACTTGATAGCTACAATGAACTCTGCTAGTACCATTATTTCATTCACCGATCATGCTTCCTTTAAAGAAACTCACCTTGATACGATAATATAACCATTGATGATTGTCTTTTATCACTCCCACCGTCAGTTGAATGTCTTGGCATAATGATGGACTTGAAGTGGGATGTTCACTTTCAAATGGTAGTCAATAAACTCCTTCAACTCATATATGAGTAAATTCAAGCAGAAGAAATACTTTTTCAAGGTGGATCATCTAAAGATAATTTATTTTTCCTTGGTAGGGTCTATCATTCAATATGGCTTAAAGGAAAACCAAACTGAGACATCTCGAAATTGTCCAAAAATGGATCTTAAGAATCATATTCGACAAACCACCTAGATACTCTTTTGATCTCTTGTTCAATGAAATTATAATGATGGAGATCATTGAAAGTATAACTAAGTCGCGACTGCCTAGCCTTCGTAAATCAAGAGTAGCTCAGAGTAATGTGCATGTGGCATGCAAACAGCTCACTGCATGCGAGATTCGACGGAGAAATAAACTCTCTTCGACAGTTTCACTACTTCGGCTCTGGTTTGGTTATGCATATGCACCAACAGCGCTCCCAAGACAAATTATTTTGTATCCTGGCGGATTTATTGGGAACTTCAGCACGTGGAAAGAATCTGTGTAGATGATTCCATGGTAAAAACACTAACCAAATTAAGGAATACTTGAAATCTTTGGTGTGAACAACATTTAAGAAATAAAAACCAACAAAAAAATCAGTTTCGGAAAATCCTAGTGAAGTAAAACTGGTCGAACAAAAGAGAGAAAGTCATCAAAATATTGAATAATCGTTTATAAAGGCAGAAAATAATAATGAATAAAAAATATTGGTAACACTGTCAAAAAAGCATAGGGCGCTTTGATTCATATTTTCGTATAACGAGTCCAAGCTTTTTTCACAGTGATACTAATATTTTCCTGCTCATACAAACAATAACTTTTTACTTTTCAGTTCACTGTGTTATAAAAGCCTGTTTTTAGTATTTTTCTTCAACTAAATTTTATTCATTACTTTCTAGTTCTCAATTTAACGAAAAAAAAATAATCTCCGTAGAGAGCTTGAAAAAAAAAATAGCGACCTTATCCAAGGCATGCACTTACATATTAGTATTCAGCAATAAGGTTTTCACCACTTCAGAAAATAAATCGCAACTAGAAGTGGTGTTTACAGGTTTTCATAACGCATTTGACCAGGTTAGGTTCATCACGACATTCTCTTAAAAAAGATAAGCAGATATGGAGTGCCCACAATTTTTTTAGACTGAATTGAAAATTATTTACAAAGTAGATATTTTATTTTTAGGCTCACATCTGGAAAAATGCGGTCCAATTCTCGACTGCCACAAGGTGCGAACCTAGGGCCCCTCCTTGGTGAAAGTATTTTGGAAATTCTGCATTTTGAAGGGATATTCGATCAGAAAATTTCAAGCATAAAAGATACATGTGTCATTAATGTCAGTTGAAGAGTTGAACCGTCAAACTGACGATTCTATATTTACCGTGATTGTTGTAACTATGAAAATGTACACACAAGCTAGAAGCGAAACACCGTTTTGAAAATACCACGGGCTGGAGGAAGTGTTTTTAAAAAGTCCTGTTCTCATTGGTTCGAAATGAGAAAATTATGGCATTTGATTGGTTTATTGGTGGGGAAAAATGACAATGAAATTTATTTAATATATTAATAAATCTCCTGCAATTCTGGTTCAAAATTTATAATTCTGAATTTATAATTCATGATTATTATTTATGCACAAATATAATTATTTATGTATTTATTTAAGGTACCTCGTATAATTTTGATAATACCTGATTATATATAGAGTAGCTCCACCAATCGAAAATTTTAAAATAATTTCATTTTCATAGCAACCACATCGACATCAATATACAACAAACAGAACTGTCAAATTGTGACGTTTATCAAAAATTGTTCAAAAATGAGTCGATTCGGAGATTTATCATCAAATGCAATAGACGAAAGTATACAAAATACTGAGCCTCATAATACAGTGAAAACAAAAAAGTACGTATGGAAACAATTTCTTACGTTTTGCAGTGAAAGAAACTATGTGCTAAATGAATCAATTTCCACTGAAATGATAGCGTCCATTTTGAAAGATTGGGATTTCAATATGCGAAAATGTAATGGAGAAAATTATAAAGAAAATGTGGTTAAAACGATGTGGAACATTACGGCAAAACAAGTACAAGAAAAATATATGAGGGAGTTTAATAGAGTAATTGATCCATTCTCTAGTCCCATATTTTTAGCCGCACGAAACGCAAGAAATTCAAAAAGAAGGGAACTTCAAATGTTACCGGACAAGAGAAAGGTTAGTGCATCAGCATTTGAAGATAACGAGTACATAGCAATGATAGAAGCGTGGGATCAAAACACACCGGAAGGATTACAAATAAAATTTTTCCTAATTGCTTCTGTAGAACTTGCGTGGAGAGGAAATGAAGGAGCGTCATGCTTGACTCATTATTTTTAAAAAGAAACTGGAAATGATGATACTCCAACTGGTAGAATACAATATAATCCTATTTTTACCAAAACCACACAGGGAGGAGCAAAACCATGTGCTAATAATAAATGGCTTGTACCTAACCATAATGAAGTGAGTCGTTGGCCAGTGAGACTTCTAGATAAGCTAATGATGAAAAGAAGCGAAAACATCAATATTAAAACAGATATGCCAATTGGAGTGCATGAAATTAGTAAATGGACCAAAAAGTCTGCAGAATTGGCAAATTTGAATATGACAAACAAAAAATTTTCAAATCATTCTCACCGAGCCACTGCTGTTTCACAATTGGCAAACGCAGGTGTATCGGAACAAGAACTTATTAAAATAGCAGGACATGGTAATAGCAATTCTATCAAACCCTACCTACAGATAGATGAACATCACCAAAACATAATAAATAAGATGAGATCCAATTTTAAAAACGCTGCAGGTTCAAGTGATATCACCTCCAGTATTTCCAGCACTTCAATGAGCAGTGGCCACGTTTCCTGCGCCGAAAATAACTCAGTTAAAAAAAACGTAGTATATAATAATTGTAACTTTCATTGCACCAATTTGTATTTAAATTAATAAATTGTTTATATATTCACTTAATTTACTCAAAAAATAATCGTATCAAATACAATACGTACTTCAAAATAAATACGGTTATACATCTCAAACTTCCTGCATAATTACAAATCGTGTCAGTTTGACAGAATAATCCTCCCGCTTCGCGGTCGGATTATTCAAACTGTCAAAATGACACTCTTTATAATTACGCAACAAGTTATCGATGTATAACCTGATTATTTTGAAGTACTCATAGTATTACTACTGATTATTTTATGTTCCCAGAATTATCCAAGTAATTAGGCTACAATATCGTGTTTGAGTAATAATAAAAAAATTAAATAATAACCCATCCACATGTATTTTTTTAATTATGGCGAAGGCTCTCACACAGAGTAAGTATATTATGAGAGGCAAATCTGGCGATCCAGATCGGGATAATGAGACAAAATCTTGATAAATCTGAATACAGAGGAAGTGTAGAAAACCTCATTGAAATCGGTCCATACGAACAGTTGACCAGAGATTCACTGCCCAAGATGGTTTCAGAAGTGAAAATTACCTTTAACGAATGCAAGACTTTGGTCAAATCGAAGTTGAAAAGAACAGTATGACTCTCAAACAAACATTATATTATCTTCACAAGATTTACGAAAGAAGGGGATTATGAATGTAGCTGTAAGGACTGCGAGAAGAAGCATGTGGGTCAAACGAGAAGGGTAGTGGAAGTACGGATCAAAGAGCACATTGCCGATTTAAATTTTTGTAAAAAGAAAAAACGAATGCGGCCCAACATATTTTGGATAACGACCACTGATTTGCAGACACAAGTGTGAAGTTAATGAAACGAGTTCATGAACATAGACTTCTCGATGAAATCGAGTCTGGAAATCGCGAAATTTAATGATAATATGAATACGGATGAGGGCCCAGTACCATAAAGTTCCTTGTTCAAGTTCATGCACGCTTTTCATTCAATTCAGTATGAATGAGTAGTTGTCAAAACATGACAATCCTTCTGATTTTCAGGCTGATTTATGTCAGTTTTCAGATAACAGTTTTGGCCACAATTAACTTCACTTATTTATCCTTTGATGCAAATATTTTTCACAGACTTTTTGTGGGACGGAGTTTGAATATAAAACACAGGCCTCAATTTGAATATCGCTTCTTTTTATCATTTTCATTCTATATCATATCAGAACACGCCACCATGAGACGGCATTATGAATAAACTAAATTGATTAAAAGCCGTTCCATCACGAATGATTATTTTACCTCACGCACACCTGATATCTTCAATGATAGACCGCCAAGATAAATCAACACATTTGGAAATAGCCCAGGTATTCATGATTACGAACCACGAACCCCTTCAAGCTTGTTCGGACGTGAAACAAATCCTTATATGTATCATGCGTTTGTCTCAGATCTGTTGTATTGTTTTTCATATGTGAACATATTTGCATACGTGAATTCATGTGGATCTGATGATTTCATATTTTTCATGATTTTTAGGGGTCCACTTCTCAGGACTTTTTTCGACTATGTTTTTGTTCCAGTTGATCGACCTAAAATTCACAGAGTATACTAATTTCATCATTCTGAATCGATTGGTGACCGAATATATATATTCAACCGTACTGAAGTTGAAAAGTTCATTATGGAATTGTGAGAGATCATTTTCCTCCGAAATTTGAGTTTTCGTAAAGTTTCTATTATTTTTTGTTGAATACAACATTTTTCCTGTATGCACACATATTTGCATATGCAAATTCAAGTGGATCTGTACATTTCATATTTTTCATGATTTTTAGGATTCTACCCCTTAGGACTTTTTCGAATATTTTTTTCTTTCAGTTGATCGACTTGAAATTCACAGAGTATACTAATTTCATCATTCTGAATCGATTGGCAGAATTGCTCTATCTTCAACCGTTCTAAAGTTGAAAAGTTCATGTGGAGTTGAAAGAGGCCATTTCCCTCCGAAATTTGAGTTTTCGTAATATTTCTGTTAATTACAGTTGAATTCAATATTTTTCTTGTATGCACAAATTTATGCATCTGCAAATTCAAGTCGATATGTAGATTTCATATTTTTCATGATTTTCAGGGGTCTACCCCTTAGGACTTTTTTCGACTATTTTTTTGTTCTAGTTGATTGACTTGAAATTCACAGAGTATACTATTGTCTTCATTTTGAATCGATTTGCGTTCGCAGAATTGCTCTATCTTCAACCGTTCTAAAGTTGAATAGTTCAAATGGAGTTGAGAGACGTCATTTCCTTCCAAAATTTGAATTTTTGTATCCATCGTTGAGTTCAACGTTTTTCTCATATGCACACATATTTTCGTATGAAAATTAAAATGGTTAATCTGTTTAATCCACTTGGAATTTCCATAGCATAAGTACTGAATCCATCATTCTTAGTCGATTGGCGTTCTCAGAATTGTTTTATTTCCAACCGTTCGTTAGTTGAACAGTCCATTCAGAAAGGGGTGATTTTCGCCATTTTTTCATTGTTTGGAGTCAAGCTCTTCGAGATACATTCGAGGGTATGTTGAGATTTTTTCACTCGACATTACGTGACTTTGAATCACCTCAAACGACAACGTCAAAAGTCCTATTTTTGGAATCGAAAGCTATTTCAATTAAAAAAATGTTAGTTTTATGGATAGGTGCATTTTTTCTACTCATTGTTTTCAGAAATCTTATCTGGAAACCGAGTCGAAACGGTTTTTCCATTCGAAAGTTGCCATTTCAAAGAATATAGCTTCTAAGAACAATCCTTCTGCTTCCATAGTCAAAGTCAGTGGTTTTGCTGTATCTCTTCGTACATTAGATATTTTGTTTCTATAAAAAATATCACTTGAATTTTGGGTAATAGTTTTGGGCACCAGCAATTTCGCATTCAAGGAATACGTCTGTGGTTAACCATTTTGTATTGTGTTATGAAATTGTAACGATTTCGAGACCAACCACGAGACCGGTCCTGATCCTCTCATTACGCATTCACCTCATTAGGTATGCACCCCAAGAAAACATTCCTAAGCTCACAATCACGTGGAAGAAGCGCGAACGTTCTAAGAAATCTAATATAAAGTGTTAGAGCGGCTTTACATTATGCAATTTTCATGCAATTTTTGTGCAATGCAAGACTAAATATTACATTGCGCTTGCACCCATGCAAGTTTCGTGTAAGCCCAAAAAATTTCGACTGGTTGAAATTTCCACGCAATTCGTGAGCAATTCTAGTGAGTTTTCTGGTGAGAAATTCAATGCCAATAGCACACCAAAGTACCTGCAGATATTGTTTTTCGAATGTCTCCTAACATTTAACTCCAACTTAAAAAAAAAAATTGAAAATTTGTCACAAGCGTTAGTGATAGGTGGAATGTCATTTTTCGAATTTCAGTAAAGTATAAACCAACAAAATATCAAAATATTTTATTGAGGTTAGATTTTCTCGAAATATATTATGTTGGTATAAACTGCTGGCAACACAACAATAATTGCATAAATGTAAGACACAATTTCTACATTGCCTTGCAATTCCTGTCTTGCATTGCAAATGCATTGCATAAATGTAAAGCCGCTCTTAGCAATACATAACATTTCATAATACAACACAAAATGGTTCTCCACACGACTATTTCCATCAACTTTTCCTTGATTTCTACAGGATGTGAAAGAAATATGTGCCCAATTCCTGAATCTGTATTAGTATCCCTGCATCCTCCTTCGCAGTCTGAACCTGGTGAACGTTTAACCAAGAAACTTATATACGCTACGATGTTATTTATTCCATTGCACATCTAGATCGCATTCCAACCGACTTTTATTCAAATTTGCAGCATTTGAAGCGTTTCGCACCGCCATAAATCACACGAAACAGAAAATTAAAAATGAAATAAGATAGCGCACTCTGTTCTGCATTCCGTACTTTCATCATTCATCATTCTAACTGTTACCTGCTACATTTCACTTGCATATTCCGCAGTCCCCTTCTCGTTGCTTCCCCATAGCGGGGGTGGAGCACATGGCCGAGGTGTTAATGTCATTATAATTCATATTATTAATTATCGTTAAGGGGTGGACGTCAACGCCACTTTGATATTCGTAACTATTTACCTTCCAGAGGGAGGGTGAGAAATTAAATTCAAATGGAAACAAATTGATGGGAGTGCTTTGAGTTCGGTAACGAGTCCTGATTCCCTTTTATGGAAGCGATTCTACTTTCATTTCGTAAACTCTTGGGGAGTCTACTCCTTAAGAATATTGATTTCTGGATGCAGCGCTACGAATTTTCTAGTGAAGTTGAAATTAAAGCGAGTGTACCATTACCAAGTACTTTAGAGAAAGTTGAACTTCTGGGGGTAATTCTACTGAAAAATTTATATCTACTTATTATCCAACATTTCAGTTCTAATAATAATAGGATTTTCATCGGACCAAAACCTTACATTTTGCCTATACACGTGACTGTTTAAAAAAAGTTTCCCCATCACTGAAATAAACGTATTTCAGACAGCTGGAATTTTGCAGAATATCATTTGGTACAATTTCACAATATTCTATTTCATAGGGCTGATATAAATTCTTTTAGGAACTCTCATTACAGTCATCTTCGAAATCGTCCAGAACCTTTTTTTATTTTGCGCACTGCCGCTCTCATAATATTTTTCCACAAACTATTTCAAATAATGTCTATCAATAAGACGATCTTGAAATCCTGATTCTACAATAAACGCATTTGTTGATACTCTATAAAATTTGATTGGGGAAGCGAAGATTCACAAAAGTAGTAGAAGAAAATATACAGGAATTGCACCTTGCGTGACAAACGCTTTATTAAAATCAATAGACACAAAAAATTGAATTTATAAAAACACTCTCAATTATCTCAGAAATGTGGAAATGAAAAATGATTACAAACAATACAAAAATAAATAAAATTCGTTGATGAAAAAGCAAAGTTCAATTACTCTAGCAATATTTTCATAAAAAATGGCAACAACTCAAAATAATTACGGAAATACAAAATTCGGAGGAAAATTACTTCTCTCAACTCCAAATGAACTTTGCAACTTCAGAATGGTTGAAGATAAAGCAATTCTGCGGAGACCAATCGATTCAGAAGGATGAAATTAGTATACTCTGTGAAGTTCAAGCCGATCAACGAGAACAAGAAATAGTCGAAAAAATTCCTAAGGGGTAGACCCCTAAAAATCATGAAAAATATTAAATCTACAGATCCACTTGAATTTGCATATACAAATATGTGTGCGTACAAGAAAAATGTTGAATTCAACGATATTTAATAGAAAAATTACGAAAATACAAATTTTGGAGGGAAATCACCTCTCTTCAACTACATTTGAACTTTTCAACTTTGGAACGGTTGAAGATAGAGCAATTCTGCGAACGCCAATCGATTCAGAATGATGAAATTAGTATACTCTGTGAAGTTCAAGCCGATCAACGAGAACAAGAAATAGTCGAAAAAATTCCTAAGGGGTAGACCCCTAAAAATCATGAAAAATATTAAATCTACAGATCCACTTGAATTTGCATATACAAATATGTGTGCGTACAAGAAAAATGTTGAATTCAACGATAGTTAATAGAAAAATTACGAAAATACAAATTTTGGAGGGAAATCACCTCTCTTCAACTACATTTGAACTTTTCAACTTTGGAACGGTTGAAGATAGAGCAATTCTGCGAACGCCAATCGATTCAGAATGATGAAATTAGTATACTCTGTGAAGTTCAAGCCGATCAACGAAAACAAGAAATAGTCGAAAAAATTCCTAAGGGGTAGACCCCTAAAAATCATGAAAAATATTAAATCTACAGATCCACTTGAATTTGCATATACAAATATGTGTGCGTACAAGAAAAATGTTGAATTCAACGATAGTTAATAGAAAAATTACGAAAATACAAATTTTGGAGGAAAATCACCTCTCTTCAACTACATTTGAACTTTTCAACTTTGGAACGGTTGAAGATAGAGCAATTCTGCGAACGCCAATCGATTCAGAATGATGAAATTAGTATACTCTGTGAAGTTCAAGCCGATCAACGAGAACAAGAAATAGTCGAAAAAATTCCTAAGGGGTAGACCCCTAAAAATCATGAAAAATATTAAATCTACAGTTCCACTTGAATTTGCATATGCAAATATGTGTGCGTACAAGAAAAATGTTGAATTCAACGATAGTTAATAGAAAAATTACGAAAATACAAATTTTGGAGGAAAATCACCTCTCTTCAACTACATTTGAACTTTTCAACTTTGGAACGGTTGAAGATAGAGCAATTCTGCGAACGCCAATCGATTCAGAATGATGAAATTAGTATACTCTGGGAAGTTCAAGCCGATCGACGATAACAAGAAATAGTCGAAAAAATTCCTAAGGGGTAGACACCTAAAAATCATGAAAAATATTAAATCTACAGATACACTTGAATTTGCATATGCAAATATGTGTGCGTACAAGAAAAATGTTGAATTCAACGATAATTAATGGAAATATTACGAAAATACAAATTTTGGAGGGAAATCACCTCTCTTCAACTACATGTGAACTTTTCAACTTTGGAACGGTTGAAGATAGAGCAATTCTGCGAACGTCAATCGATTCAGAATGATGAAATTAGTATACTCTGTGAAGTTCAAGCCGATCAACGAGAACAAGAAATAGTCGAAAAAATTCCTAAGGGGTAGACCCCTAAAAATCATGAAAAATATTAAATCTACAGATACACTTGAATTTGCATATGCAAATATGTGTGCGTACAAGAAAAATGTTGAATTCAACGATAATTAATGGAAAAATTACGAAAATACAAATTTTGGAGGGAAATCACCTCTCTTCAACTACATTTGAACTTTTCAACTTTGGAACGGTTGAAGATAGAGCAATTCTGCAAACGCCAATCGATTCAGAATGATGAAATTAGTGTACTCTGTGAAGTTCAAGCCGATCAACGAGAACAAGAAATAGTCGAAAAAATTCCTAAGGGGTAGACCCCTAAAAATCATGAAAAATATTAAATCTACAAATACACTTGAATTTGCATATGCAAATATGTGTGCGTACAAGAAAAATGTTGAATTCAACGATAATTAATGGAAAAATTACGAAAATACAAATTTTGGAGGGAAATCACCTCCCTTCAACTAAATTTGAACTTTTCAACTTTGGAACGGTTGAAGATAGAGCAATTCTGCGAACGTCAATCGATTCAGAATGATGAAATTAGTATACTCTGGGAAGTTCAAGCCGATCAACGATAACAAGAAATAGTCGAAAAAATTCCTAAGGGGTAGACCCCTAAAAATCATGAAAAATATTAAATCTACAGATACACTTGAATTTGCATATGCAAATATGTGTGCGTACAAGAAAAATGTTGAATTCAACGATAATTAATGGAAAAATTACGAAAATACAAATTTTGGAGGGAAATCACCTCTCTTCAACTACATTTGAACTTTTCAACTTTGGAACGGTTGAAGATAGAGCAATTCTGCGAACGCCAATCGATTCAGAATGATGAAATTAGTGTACTCTGTGAAGTTCAAGCCGATAAACGAGAACAAGAAATAGTCGAAAAAATTCCTAAGGGGTAGACCCCTAAAAATCATGAAAAATATTAAATCTACAGATCCACTTGAATTTGCATATGCAAATATGTGTGCGTACAAGAAAAATGTTGAATTCAACGATAGTTAATTGAAAAATTACGAAAATACAAATTTTGGAGGGAAATCACCTCTCTTCAACTACATTTGAACTTTTCAACTTTGGAACGGTTGAAGATAGAGCAATTCTGCGAACGCCAATCGATTCAGAATGATGAAATTAGTATACTCTGTGAAGTTCAAGCCGATCAACGAGAACAAGAAATAGTCGAAAAAATTCCTAAGGGGTAGACCCCTAAAAATCATGAAAAATATTAAATCTACAAATACACTTGAATTTGCATATGCAAATATGTGTGCGTACAAGAAAAATGTTGAATTCAACGATAATTAATGGAAAAATTACGAAAATACAAATTTTGGAGGGAAATCACCTCCCTTCAACTACATTTGAACTTTTCAACTTTGGAACGGTTGAAGATAGAGCAATTCTGCGAACGCCAATCGATTCAAAATGATGAAATTAGTATACTCTGTGAAGTTCAAGCCGATCAACGAGAACAAGAAATAGTCGAAAAAATTCCTAAGGGGTAGACCCCTAAAAATCATGAAAAATATTAAATCTACAGATCCACTTGAATTTGCATATACAAATATGTGTGCGTACAAGAAAAATGTTGAATTCAACGATAGTTAATAGAAAAATTACGAAAATACAAATTTTGGAGGGAAATCACCTCTCTTCAACTACATTTGAATTTTTCAACTTTGGAACGGTTGAAGATAGAGCAATTCTGCGATCGCCAATCGATTCAGAATGATGAAATTAGTATACTCTGTGAAGTTCAAGCCGATCAACGAGAACAAGAAATAGTCGAAAAAATTCCTAAGGGGTAGACCCCTAAAAATTTTGAAAAATATCAAATCTACAGATCCACTTGAATTTGCATATACAAATATGTGTGCGTACAAGAAAAATGTTGAATTCAACGATAGTTAATAGAAAAATTACGAAAATACAAATTTTGGAGGGAAATCACCTCTCTTCAACTACATTTGAACTTTTCAACTTTGGAACGGTTGAAGATAGAGCAATTCTGCGAACGCCAATCGATTCAGAATGATGAAATTAGTATACTCTGTGAAGTTCAAGCCGATCAACGAGAACAAGAAATAGTCGAAAAAATTCCTAAGGGGTAGACCCCTAAAAATCATGAAAAATATTAAATCTACAGATCCACTTGAATTTGCATATACAAATATGTGTGCGTACAAGAAAAATGTTGAATTCAACGATAGTTAATAGAAAAATTACGAAAATACAAATTTTGGAGGAAAATCACCTCTCTTCAACTACATTTGAACTTTTCAACTTTGGAACGGTTGAAGATAGAGCAATTCTGCGAACGCCAATCGATTCAGAATGATGAAATTAGTATACTCTGTGAAGTTCAAGCCGATCAACGAGAACAAGAATTAGTCGAAAAAATTCCTAAGGGGTAGACCCCTAAAAATCATGAAAAATATTAAATCTACAGATACACTTGAATTTGCATATGCAAATATGTGTGCGTACAAGAAAAATGTTGAATTCAACGATAATTAATGGAAAAATTACGAAAATACAAATTTTGGAGGGAAATCACCTCTCTTCAACTACATTTGAACTTTTCAACTTTGGAACGGTTGAAGATAGAGCAATTCTGCGAACGTCAATCGATTCAGAATGATGAAATTAGTATACTCTGGGAAGTTCAAGCCGATCAACGAGAACAAGAAATAGTCGAAAAAATTCCTAAGGGGTAGACCCCTAAAAATCATGAAAAATATTAAATCTACAGATCCACTTGAATTTGCATATACAAATATGTGTGCGTACAAGAAAAATGTTGAATTCAACGATAGTTAATAGAAAAATTACGAAAATACAAATTTTGGAGGGAAATCACCTCTCTTCAACTACATTTGAACTTTTCAACTTTGGAACGGTTGAAGATAGAGCAATTCTGCGAACGCCAATCGATTCAGAATGATGAAATTAGTATACTCTGTGAAGTTCAAGCCGATCAACGAGAACAAGAAATAGTCGAAAAAATTCCTAAGGGGTAGACCCCTAAAAATCATGAAAAGTATTAAATCTACAGATCCACTTGAATTTGCATATACAAATATGTGTGCGTACAAGAAAAATGTTGAATTCAACGATAGTTAATAGAAAAAGTACGAAAATACAAATTTTGGAGGGAAATCACCTCTCTTCAACTACATTTGAACTTTTCAACTTTGGAACGGTTGAAGATAGAGCAATTCTGCGAACGCCAATCGATTCAGAATGATGAAATTAGTATACTCTGTGAAGTTCAAGCCGATCAACGAGAACAAGAAATAGTCGAAAAAATTCCTAAGGGGTAGACCCCTAAAAATCATGAAAAATATTAAATCTACAGATCCACTTGAATTTGCATATACAAATATGTGTGCGTACAAGAAAAATGTTGAATTCAACGATAGTTAATAGAAAAATTACGAAAATACAAATTTTGGAGGGAAATCACCTCTCTTCAACTACATTTGAACTTTTCAACTTTGGAACGGTTGAAGATAGAGCAATTCTGCGAAAGCCAATCGATTCAGAATGATGAAATTAGTATACTCTGTGAAGTTCAAGCCGATCAACGAGAACAAGAAATAGTCGAAAAAATTCCTAAGGGGTAGAACCCTAAAAATCATGAAAAATATTAAATCTACAGATCCACTTGAATTTGCATATACAAATATGTGTGCGTACAAGAAAAATGTTGAATTCAACGATAGTTAATAGAAAAATTACGAAAATACAAATTTTGGAGGGAAATCACCTCTCTTCAACTACATTTGAACTTTTCAACTTTGGAACGGTTGAAGATAGAGCAATTCTGCGAACGCCAATCGATTCAGAATGATGAAATTAGTATACTCTGTGAAGTTCAAGCCGATCAACGAGAACAAGAAATAGTCGAAAAAATTCCTAAGGGGTAGACCCCTAAAAATCATGAAAAATATTAAATCTACAGATCCACTTGAATTTGTATATGCAAATATGTGTGCGTACAAGAAAAATGTTTAATTCAACGATAATTAATGAAAAAATTACGAAATTACAAATTTTGGAGGGAAATCACCTCTCTTCAACTACATTTGAACTTTTCAACTTTGGAACGGTTGAAGATAGAGCAATTCTGCGAACGTCAATCGATTCAGAATGATGAAATTAGTATACTATGGGAAGTTCAAGCCGATCAACGATAACAAGAAATAGTCGAAAAAATTCCTAAGGGGTAGACCCCTAAAAATCATGGAAAATATGAAATCTACAGATCCACTTGAATTTGCATATGTCCTGATAATTAATGGAAAAATTACGAAAATACAAATTTTGGAGGGAAATCACCTCCCTTCAACTACATTTGAACTTTTCAACTTTGGAACGGTTGAAGATAGAGCAATTCTGCGAACGTCAATCGATTCAGAATGATGAAATTAGTATACTCTGGGAAGTTCAAGCCGATCAACGATAACAAGAAATAGTCGAAAAAATTCCTAAGGGGTAGACCCCTAAAAATCATGAAAAATATTAAATCTACAGATACACTTGAATTTGCATATGCAAATATGTGTGCGTACAAGAAAAATGTTGAATTCAACGATAATTAATGGAAAAATTACGAAAATACAAATTTTGGAGGGAAATCACCTCTCTTCAACTACATTTGAACTTTTCAACTTTGGAACGGTTGAAGATAGAGCAATTCTGCGAACGCCAATCGATTCAGAATGATGAAATTAGTGTACTCTGTGAAGTTCAAGCCGATCAACGAGAACAAGAAATAGTCGAAAAAATTCCTAAGGGGTAGACCCCTAAAAATCATGAAAAATATTAAATCTACAGATACACTTGAATTTGCATATGCAAATATGTGTGCGTACAAGAAAAATGTTGAATTCAACGATAATTAATGGAAAAATTACGAAAATACAAATTTTAGAGGGAAATCACCTCTCTTCAACTACATTTGAACTTTTCAACTCTGGAACGGTTGAAGATAGAGCAATTCTGCGAACGTCAATCGATTCAGAATGATGAAATTAGTATACTCTGTGAAGTTCAAGCCGATCAACGAGAACAAGAAATAGTCGAAAAAATTCCTAAGGGGTAGACCCCTAAAAATCATGAAAAATATTAAATCTACAGATACACTTGAATTTGCATATGCAAATATGTGTGCGTACAAGAAAAATGTTGAATTCAACGATAATTAATGGAAAAATTACGAAAATACAAATTTTGGAGGGAAATCACCTCTCTTCAACTACATTTGAACTTTTCAACTTTGGAACGGTTGAAGATAGAGCAATTCTGCGAACGTCAATCGATTCAGAAAGATGAAATTAGTATACTCTGGGAAGTTCAAGCCGATCAACGAGAACAAGAAATAGTCGAAAAAATTCCTAAGGGGTAGACCCCTAAAAATCATGAAAAATATTAAATCTACAGATCCACTTGAATTTGCATATACAAATATGTGAGCGTACAAGAAAAATGTTGAATTCAACGATAGTTAATAGAAAAATTACGAAAATACAAATTTTGGAGGGAAATCACCTCTCTTCAACTACATTTGATCTTTTCAACTTTGGAACGGTTGAAGATAGAGCAATTCTGCGAACGCCAATCGATTCAGAATGATGAAATTAGTATACTCTGTGAAGTTCAAGCCGATCAACGAGAACAAGAAATTGTCGAAAAAATTCCTAAGGGGTAGACCCCTAAAAATCATGAAAAATATTAAATCTACAGATACACTTGAATTTGCATATGCAAATATGTGTGCGTACAAGAAAAATGTTGAATTCAACGATAATTAATGGAAAAATTACGAAAATACAAATTTTGGAGGGAAATCACCTTTCTTCAACTACATTTGAACTTTTCAACTTTGGAACGGTTGAAGATAGAGCAATTCTGCGAACGCCAATCGATTCAGAATGATGAAATTAGTATACTCTGTGAAGTTCAAGCCGATCAACGAGAACAAGAAATAGTCGAAAAAATTCCTAAGGGGTAGACCCCTAAAAATCATGAAAAATATTAAATCTACAGATCCACTTGAATTTGCATATACAAATATGTGTGCGTACAAGAAAAATGTTGAATTCAACGATAGTTAATAGAAAAATTACGAAAATACAAATTTTGGAGGGAAATCACCTCTCTTCAACTACATTTGAATTTTTCAACTTTGGAACGGTTGAAGATAGAGCAATTCTGCGATCGCCAATCGATTCAGAATGATGAAATTAGTATACTCTGTGAAGTTCAAGCCGATCAACGAGAACAAGAAATAGTCGAAAAAATTCCTAAGGGGTAGACCTCTAAAAATTTTGCAAAATATCAAATCTACAGATCCACTTGAATTTGCATATACAAATATGTGTGCGTACAAAAAAAATGTTGAATTCAACGATAGTTAATAGAAAAATTACGAAAATACAAATTTTGGAGGGAAATCACCTCTCTTCAACTACATTTGAACTTTTCAACTTTGGAACGGTTGAAGATAGAGCAATTCTGCGAACGCCAATCGATTCAGAATGATGAAATTAGTATACTCTGTGAAGTTCAAGCCGATCAACGAGAACAAGAAATAGTCGAAAAAATTCCTAAGGGGTAGACCCCTAAAAATCATGAAAAATATTAAATCTACAGATACACTTGAATTTGCATATGCAAATATGTGTGCGTACAAGAAAAATGTTGAATTCAACGATAATTAATGGAAAAATTACGAAAATACAAATTTTGGAGGGAAATCACCTTTCTTCAACTACATTTGAACTTTTCAACTTTGGAACGGTTGAAGATAGAGCAATTCTGCGAACGCCAATCGATTCAGAATGATGAAATTAGTATACTCTGTGAAGTTCAAGCCGATCAACGAGAACAAGAAATAGTCGAAAAAATTCCTAAGGGGTAGACCCCTAAAAATCATGAAAAATATTAAATCTACAGTTCCACTTGAATTTGCATATACAAATATGTGTGCGTACAAGAAAAATGTTGAATTCAACGATAGTTAATAGAAAAATTACGAAAATACAAATTTTGGAGGAAAATCACCTCTCTTCAACTACATTTGAACTTTTCAACTTTGGAACGGTTGAAGATAGAGCAATTCTGCGAACGCCAATCGATTCAGAATGATGAAATTAGTATACTCTGTGAAGTTCAAGCCGATCAACGAGAACAAGAAATAGTCGAAAAAATTCCTAAGGGGTAGACCCCTAAAAATCATGAAAAATATTAAATCTACAGATACACTTGAATTTGCATATGCAAATATGTGTGCGTACAAGAAAAATGTTGAATTCAACGATAATTAATGGAAAAATTACGAAAATACAAATTTTGGAGGGAAATCACCTCTCTTCAACTACATTTGAACTTTTCAACTTTGGAACGGTTGAAGATAGAGCAATTCTGCGAACGTCAATCGATTCAGAATGATGAAATTAGTATACTCTGGGAAGTTCAAGCCGATCAACGAGAACAAGAAATAGTCGAAAAAATTCCTAAGGGGTAGACCCCTAAAAATCATGAAAAATATTAAATCTACAGATCCACTTGAATTTGCATATACAAATATGTGTGCGTACAAGAAAAATGTTGAATTCAACGATAGTTAATAGAAAAATTACGAAAATACAAATTTTGGAGGGAAATCACCTCTCTTCAACTACATTTGAACTTTTCAACTTTGGAACGGTTGAAGATAGAACAATTCTGCGAACGCCAATCGATTCAGAATGTTGAAATTAGTATACTCTGTGAAGTTCAAGCCGATCAACGAGAACAAGAAATAGTCGAAAAAATTCCTAAGGGGTAGACCCCTAAAAATCATGAAAAGTATTAAATCTACAGATCCACTTGAATTTGCATATACAAATATGTGTGCGTACAAGAAAAATGTTGAATTCAACGATAGTTAATAGAAAAATTACGAAAATACAAATTTTGGAGGGAAATCACCTCTCTTCAACTACATTTGAACTTTTCAACTTTGGAACGGTTGAAGATAGAGCAATTCTGCGAACGCCAATCGATTCAGAATGATGAAATTAGTATACTCTGTGAAGTTCAAGCCGATCAACGAGAACAAGAAATAGTCGAAAAAATTCCTAAGGGGTAGACCCCTAAAAATCATGAAAAATATTAAATCTACAGATCCACTTGAATTTGCATATACAAATATGTGTGCGTACAAGAAAAATGTTGAATTCAACGATAGTTAATAGAAAAATTACGAAAATACAAATTTTGGAGGGAAATCACCTCTTTTCAACTACATTTGAACTTTTCAACTTTGGAATGGTTGAAGATAGAGCAATTCTGCGAACGCCAATCGATTCAGAATGATGAAATTAGTATACTCTCTGAAGTTCAAGCCGATCAACGAGAACAAGAATTAGTCGAAAAAATTCCTAAGGGGTAGACCCCTAAAAATCATGAAAAATATTAAATCTACAGATCCACTTGAATTTGCATATACAAATATGTGTGCGTACAAGAAAAATGTTGAATTCAACGATAGTTAATAGAAAAATTACGAAAATACAAATTTTGGAGGGAAATCACCTCTCTTCAACTACATTTGAACTTTTCAACTTTGGAACGGTTGAAGATAGAGCAATTCTGCGAACGCCAATCGATTCAGAATGATGAAATTAGTATACTCTGTGAAGTTCAAGCCGATCAACGAGAACAAGAAATAGTCGAAAAAATTCCTAAGGGGTAGACCCCTAAAAATCATGGAAAATATGAAATCTACAGATCCACTTGAATTTGCATATGCAGATATGTGTGCGTACAAGAAAAAAATTTAATTCAATGATAATTAATAGAAAAGTTACGAAAATTCGAAATTCGGAAATACAAAATTCGGAGGAAAATTACTTCTCTCAACTCCATATGAACTTTTCAACTTTAAAACAGTTGAAGAAAAAGCAATTCTGCGAATGCCTATTGATTCAGAATGACGAAATTAGTATACTTTGTGAATTTCAAGTCGATCAACTGGAACAAAAGAATAGTCGAAAAACGACTTGAGTAAAGGTAAAAAATCTAAAATTTCAATACACTCACTCAAAACTGACTCAGGTTTGTTGATAACAAGCAAAACTGATACTTTGTTTCACTACCTACTTCTGCAAACATCAGAGGACATTGGTATAAGGAATGTAAACCTGAAGTTATTTGAAAGCAACATCACCAATAGACGACAGATCGTAAAGATAGACGATGTTCTCAGTGAGGAAAAAACTACTGTTGAATATGGTGTGCTACAAGGTAGTGTTCTGGAACCACATTTACTCATAATTTATATAGACTGATATAGGATTGTTCTCATTACAAAGCAGTGGTGAAATAATTGGAATTGCCGATGACACACCGATGGTGAATAACTATCACTAAAATCGGGAAAATCTACTTTACAATTGGCCACAAAATTAGGCAACTTTTGTATGAAACAGAATGGATCGGACGATATTCGGTGAACTCATGGCCTCTTAGATCTCCTGACCTGAGCCCATGCAATTTCTTCTATTGAAAATATTTGAAATCTGAGGTTCATCAATATAGACCTTTTAGAGATCAAGAACACTTTGAAAATACGATAAAAGAATGTGGCTCCCAAGTTCCTACAGTAATATTAAGGAAAATGTATAATCGAAACATCGTGTACGTTGAAGGGAATGAAGGAGATGTTGAGAGTTCTTTACTGCTCATTTGATTCATTTTGTTGTTCAATTAAGTTTTTGATTTTATATCACGTGTTGTTACTTTTTTCTGAAAAATATAACTCATGAGATTTGGCCAATTTTGAAAAATGTGTTTTTCCAAGAAAGTGAAAATCACTCAGTATATATGATAGGGGCTAAGTAGTTGATTTCGAGATATCAATTTTCCTCTGAGACACTGTATGTTAACGTAAAACGTGGCCAGAAGTGAATCCAGGAATTCAAAATTTATCACGAGCTTAGTTATCTTCACACTATTCCTCGTTCCCCACCCATGCACCTAATATGGCTAAAAAGCGCGTTCGAAAAGGATTCGCGTGACTTTCAGTAATAGCACTCTCGGAGCCAACTAGATTTATGCCAGAGTTGGCACATAACTCTCCTATTATCACTGTTTGTCAGAGCAAAATACTACAAAACTTGCATGCACCTATGACTGAAACCCGGGGACATATATTCATGCGGAAAAAATGTTCATATCGTCGCGAAATGTCTGAACGACTTGACTTATTAGGGTGTGTGTTGAAAAGTCACATGAAGGCAAAGGAGTGTATCTGATCAGATTCATGTGGGAATGTGGCGGAAGATCAACCAGAGATTCAAACGTGATAGTTTCTAGGGCAAATTAGTTATCACGCTGTTGAATAATTTTTCTTTATCTCTTTTGACCAAGAAAGAAAAAAAACAGTATCAGCTGTAATCTAAATCTACTCCCTCCCCTGAAGAATTGGAAAATTGAAATTGTAAAACTGATCCAAACTGTGTTTAGCCAATCCAAACATGGACTTTTGCAGTTTTGTCGATTTAAACATCACTTTCGTAATTTACAGAAGTTTTCTAGGAGAAAGATGCCGTAGACGATAGAAAATACCATTTTCTTTCGCAGTTCCTTCGTCTTCAGATAATATTACTACGAACTTCATTAAACGATCACCAGAGGACACAACAAAAGGGAGGATTCACTAAAGTACTGAATACTCCTCTCTCCTCTGTCCTCTGTCCTCTGTCCTCTGTCCTCTGTCCTCTGTCCTCTGTCCTCTGTCCTCTGTCCTCTGTCCTCTGTCCTCTGTCCTCTGTCCTCTGTCCTCTGTCCTCTGTCCTCTGTCCTCTGTCTTCTGTCCTCTGTCCTCTGTCCTCTGTCCTCTGTCCTCTGTCCTCTGTCCTCTGTCCTCTGTCCTCTGTCCTCTGTTCTCTGTCCTCTGTCCTCTGTCCTCTGTCCTCTCTGTCCTCTGTCCTCTCTGTCCTCTGTCCTCTCTGTCCTCTGTCCTCTCTGTCCTCTGTCCTCTCTGTCCTCTCTGTCCTCTCTGTCCTCTGTCCTCTCTGTCCTCTGTCCTCTCTGTCCTCTGTCCTCTGTCCTCTGTCCTCTGTCCTCTGTCCTCTGTCCTCTGTCCTCTGTCCTCTGTCCTCTGTCCTCTGTCCTCTGTCCTCTGTCCTCTGTCCTCTGTCCTCTGTCCTCTGTCCTCTGTCCTCTGTCCTCTGTCCTCTGTCCTCTGTCCTCTGTCCTCTGTCCTCTGTCCTCTGTCCTCTGTCCTCTGTCCTCTGTCCTCTGTCCTCTCTCCTCTGTCGTCCTCTGTCCTCTGTCCTCTGTCCTCTGTCCTCTGTCCTCTGTCCTCTGTCCTCTGTCCTCTGTCCTCTGTCCTCTGTCCTCTGTCCTCTGTCCTCTGTCCTCTGTCCTCTGTCCTCTGTCCTCTGTCCTCTGTCCTCTGTCCTCTGTCCTCTGTCCTCTGTCCTCTCTCCTCTGTCCTCTGTCCTCTGTCCTCTGTCCTCTGTCCTCTGTCCTCTGTCCTCTGTCCTCTGTCCTCTGTCCTCTGTCCTCTGTCCTCTGTCCTCTGTCCTCTGTCCTCTGTCCTCTGTCCTCTGTCCTCTGTCCTCTGTCCTCTGTCCTCTGTCCTCTGTCCTCTGTCCTCTGTCCTCTGTCCTCTGTCCTCTGTCCTCTGTCCTCTGTCCTCTGTCCTCTGTCCTCTGTCCTCTGTCCTCTGTCCTCTGTCCTCTGTCCTCTGTCCTCTGTCCGCTGTCCGCTGTCCTCTGCCCTCTGCCCTCTGCCCTCTGCCCTCTGCCCTCTGCCCTCTGCCCTCTGTCCTCTGCCCTCTGCCCTCTGCCCTCTGCCCTCTGCCCTCTGCCCTCTGCCCTCTGCCCTCTGCCCTCTGCCCTCTGCCCTCTGCCCTCTGCCCTCTGCCCTCTGCCCTCTGCCCTCTGCCCTCTGCCCTCTGCCCTCTGCCCTCTGCCCTCTGCCCTCTGCCCTCTGCCCTCTGCCCTCTGCCCTCTGCCCTCTGCCCTCTGCCCTCTGCCCACTGCCCTCTGCCCTCTGCCCTCTGCCCTCTGCCCTCTGCCCTCTGCCCTCTGAAATAATAAGAGAATTTGTAAAGCAGGTATTGGTTGCGCTAATATTCCGAGAGGTGATTTGACTTGGCTCAAATTGTCACCTATTTTCATTTTTTATGTCATTTGTGAAATATTCAAAAATCAGATAAGGGGGACGACATATTTCTTAAGGCTCGTTTATCCAACGAAAGGCAGAGGCAGAAATTATGGAAGAACACCAATTCTTACTTAGTTTTCTTCCACTCACACGATGTTCTTTTTCGTGGGAACAAGAAGATAACAAACAAACGTTCAATGGAGACTCCTCTATCAAGATCAGATACAAAAACAAACTTCAGACGAATTTTTTGTATCATGATAGGCTTCTCACGCGAGCCACCTTCATATTTCACTCAATCGATCAAATTTATGATCCCTATTGCTGACTTCTTGTAAAGTTAGTCTCCCAAGAAACAACCATCAATTTTGAGGGTCAGCTAACGTGCAACCGTTCTGTTAATCTCTCTCGGCGAAGTCACGTTCGTATATATCCATTCCGAGACAGATATCGAATGGCAGAAGGACGTTGGTGGATTATTTGAATCAATAAGTTAGTCATTTTACACGAGGAGGAAAAAAATTGTGAGTGGACGATTGGTGTCATTTTGTGTCTTTGTATCAGTGTGATTTTATGTTATTCAGACAAAACGAATCCATCTTTACACCCTATAAATTCTCTTGTCAAATATCAAATTTTGATGGCCGAACATGTCACAGACATTAGTTCCATTACAAGAGAATATGTAATCGCAGACAACCAGTTCCTAGTTCACTAGTGAGTTTCGTCAAATGTATTCATCAGGTGATAATTTTTCATTTCTCTTTCCAAAACCACGAAATACTCGGATGAACTGTGGCAGGACTAAAACTGTGTTTCCTGGAACAAACATTTCCCCAGTCATTTTATAGGGCAGTTAAATCAATCAGTTGCGGTCTAGTTACGAAGTCCAACACTTTCATCGACCTACATAAAATGCTGGAAAAGCAATTTGGCGAATAGCATTAATTATAGTGCATGGCCTGCATGAGTGTGTTGTTTTTTTTATCATATTTACGCTTAAATCTGATACTGATGTATATTTATCACCAAAAGCAATGAAAATGTCATTTCAAACTACGTTATCATGTCAGCTGATGATGATTGGGACAGAGTACGAGAAGTAATAAGTATAAGATTACTATTGGGAAATTTCTAAAATGATGCATCCCAACAAGAGCCTTCCAGAAACAGGAAAACAGAGTGGAGAAAACTGGACATCCATATGATGAATTTGGCCGTCATTTCAACCAATTACCTGATCCAAATTCACGGAATTGCTCGTTAGAAAAAAACTTTCATACTGGCACCACAAAATTATACAATGATTAACAGGGTCATACCGATCCATCAAACGGTCGAACTGGAATAGTGTCTCATGCATATGTTTGGAGGCAAAGTGATAGGACTAGATTGGGAAGATTATCGGCCACCAAGATCATCAGACTTATCTCCAATGGACTTTTTTCTATGGGGTTATCTGAATGAGAAAGTGTATAAGCAGAGACCATTTGCAAACAAATAACCTTTTGAGAGTACTATTCGGGAGTGTTGTGTTAACATAAATTACCTATTTATCAAAAATTCCACAAAGTATGTGAATGAAAGGTCAATAATTTGTATAAAATGAGAAGGGCGGCATAATGAATGAAGAATTCGGATTCTATATGAGATTATTGAGGTAAATCAATGAATGAATGCTACGATGTCTTGATGACTAGTGCAAAAATGGTGCATTTTGATATAAAAAGTGGTTACAAAGTTCAAAATGGTGACTGAACACCAAGTCCTTTCTGTTGTGTATTCAAAGCCATTTTATTTTTCAAAATCGGTAGTGCTATTCGAAAAGTATAAATAAATAATATCAATTTTGAACATTTCATTGAATAAATCATATATATCAGGTAATTTCAACATAATTTCACTTTTCAACTACTTTTACTACTTCTTGAAATGTTCATCATGTAATTTCTGACAAAAAATATGCCAGCTTACGTTACAGATAATTCTTATTCTTCGACTGACAGACGTCTGATATTTCATTAACCAATTCAACAAAAATTCAAGGGTGTCAGATCGGGCGACCTAGCTGGCTTATCCAGTGTACCACGTCTACCTATCTACTAATCAGGATAATGGGCTTTTCATTTTGCATATTCGATGTTCTCATAAGAATTCTTGAACGTCAAGTATTTTTTCTACACCGACAACATGGAAGATACATAAACCAACGTGAATAAAACAGTCATACAGCTACGAGGGAGAAAAATTAAGTCCATTTTCCACAGAATTATCGCCCCATCATGTGGTATATTTCATATCGGCTATGTACGAGAAGGTGTTCTTATCATTATTAACTAAGTCAAGAGATATCAGTTCGTTACCGTCACTTGATGAATTGTAAAATACAATTATCAAATTCTAACATGGCAAATGCCGGCTTATAAATTTAAACCGTTCGAGTGATTCATCACGTGGAAAAAATAAAACGAATCCTATTTTAGGGAACTTTTTGCGTCGTGTTGGAATTTTAATAACCATAAATTGCAATAAACGCTAATGGAGTGTGATACAATTCGCTTCGCCAGCGTTTTAAATCTGGGAAATTAGAAAAATCCTCAAGAAATTTCATCGAAGATGGATGTCACCGATGGGAAAAACGATGTTTTCAGCGAGGTGATTTCTCACGTTTGGCAAATTCGAGGAAAACTGATGAACTTATGCGAGAATGAATTTCTTACAGGGTAGTTACATCAAATTCGCAGTCCATTTTGGAAATATGTCATTGATATCTTGACTATTTTTATCATCAAATGAATGATATATAACAAATTTAGGAGATATCACTGCTGAAAAGCAGTAGATATATCTAGTGTTCTTTTTTTTTTTTATTGGCTTTGACATTTCGTCATTCAGCCAGCCAAGTGGAGTATGAAATATTGTATTATATCAAGTTAATACCTAAACGATTAAAAAAGAAATGGAAAATTGAAATAGAAAACCGTACAACAGGTATAGACAGGTACACACGCTTCACGTCCAGGGGTCCGTCGGGACGACTTTTTCTACGACACACAACAATTAGACCACGGATTGATGGGTATATAACACAAGGATAGGTAGTGTTTTCTTAAATATCTCAAAAATCATCACTTAATTTATTATTCCTGTGCTGAAGGTACAAGAAAAAATTCATAAAAAACGCTCAGATACGTCAACAACATAGTTCGCGATGAAATTTACTCAAAATACATTCCATCCCTCAGAGCTGTGACCGCTACCTCTAAAACAATATACAAAAGAGATTCTGGTTTGGTGGCATGGATTTAGTTTTTCAAGTAACCTCACAGAAAAAAAGCCGAGTGGGGTTAAATCTGGAGATCTGGATGGCCACTCTTAGAGCCTATTCTTACTTTATTTATTTATTTTATTTTATTTTATTTTATTTTATTTTAACAAACAGGAATACAAACAGGACGAACCCAGAAACAGTATTCACACGTATTCTAAATATGCTATGATATTATAGTATACAGTAGAAAACTTATAAACAAAATATTGAACACATTATCAACATTATCAATCAGAACGTGGCACAAAGTGTTTCTTAAGTTTATTCACAAGGTAGTTAAAGATTCAGAAAAAATATCAATAACTATTATGTTTGAGATGGAGTTATAACTTTTCAAGCATCGATGTAAAGGGGAGTTCAAATAGTAATTTGTGTTTGGGATAGATGTATGGAACAAATCATAGTGACGAGCTGAGTATTGTGGAACATTGTATCGAATCGTATTATTTATAGATGATGAATGAATTATACCGTTTATTAATTTAAAAGAAAATGATATATCTGAGATAGCTCTTCTGTCAGCAAGACTAATCAAATTGAGCTTCCGTCTTACGAAGTGATTTTGTGGTAGGTTTCCGAAATATTTTTTGTTGATATAGTTAATGAATTTGTTCTGAATGCTTTCAATTTGTTTCAGGTATATTATATAGTGGGGATTCCATACGGTTGAAGCGAAACCTAGCAGACTATTCACGTATGACATGAAAAGAGTACGCAAAGTATTATAGACTCTGAAAGGATAGGTTGTTCTTGAAATAAAACCTAGCATTTTGTTCCCTTTCTTCGAAATATAAGAAATGTGTTTGTTGAAAGTCATTTTCGAATCGAAAGCTGATAGAAAATGATCGGCAAATGCTTCACAAATGGTTTGACCTTCCGTCACAAATTCATCGTTTATGATTATAGATGTTATCCTACTGGATGAGTTCTTTTTTGTTTTTACATATTGACAAAATTGTTTGGGATCGGAAGATATATTTATCTCACATGAATCTAGGTAATTTGAGTAGTCAAATTCTAACAAATATTTGGAACGCCCACGTAAGATTTTAAAGGTAAGATAATCCATGTCATTATGGTATTTTTTCCATCTTGAATGATATTTATTCTTCTCTTTAACCACCTTGATGGTGCTAACAGAAAACCAACTAGGAAATTTTTTAAAGATTCTTGAATTTTTATGAACAAATTTTTCTATAACTATATTGATCTTAGAGTATAAAAGAGCAGTGGTCTCATCAACAGTTTTCTCCAGGAACATATCATGCCAATCAATCCCAGCGAGAAAATTATAAATCAAGTCATAATTCGTTTTATTGAAGTTATAGGCATGAAATTTTTTCTCCAGATTTTTAGTTGAATTGATACTTGATAATTCCAGTAGGAAATCAAGGGTAGTATGAAACTTATCTTCGCGAACCAGAGGGGATTGGCACAATTGTAACCTTCGTGAGCAACCACAGTTATTGAAGACAAGGTCAAGTGTATTTCCAGATGTATTAGTCAAATAATTGTGTTGAGTGAAATTTCCAAAAGAGACTGTGTCGATTAACAAATCAATACTTAGATCAGTATAATTTCTAAGACTACAGAAATTATTGACTTCATCATGATGCCATTGTATTGAGGGAATATTGAAGTCACCAAAGATTACGATTTTGTCATTCGGATTGCTAGTGATAATATTTGTCAATTTTGAGCAGAACGAGCGCAAGGCCACATAATTGGATGGGGGAATATATACACAACACAAATGAAATTTCATAGATTTTTTATCACCTGCATCAGCTACTACGGTTACCCAAAGATCCTCTGCATCAGATGACCATTCTTCTTGTATGTGACTGTTGATTGAGTTATTGACAGCAATTAAGGTCCCACCTCCTTCCAATTTGCAACAAGTTGTTGATGCTCGATCTCTACGATAAACATTATCGAGCACATTAATATTGAGCCATGTTTCGGTGAAGCACACAATGTCATAATCACAGAGCAAAGTTCCAGTATATAATGTTGATAATTTGGATTTTATACCTCGGACATACTGGTAATATACCGATGAAGCCATTGGTACAAACAACTTCTTCAATCTAGTTGGGTTCATAGAATAGAATTACTGCAGTTTTGAAATATCACCTTCATTTCCAATGCTAATCATCTTCGATCTATCGTCTTTCCTTACTAAAATTTTCCCATTAAAAATATATCTACAATATTATTTGTGTAGCAAGGTTTTCATCTACAAACTATCTTTCTAAAGACAATACTTGTGTCGTTATTTGAGTGTGAAAAAGAGCCTCCATTATTATCTACTGCTCATTAGGTAATTATTGAAATCAGTAATTGATAGACTAAACTGAATAACTGAAAATATCTTTGAATTGCAAACAACTTTTTTCATTAACATTTTCCGATATTTTGTATAGTAATGCCACTTTACTCTATAGTGAAAATAGAATATCGGCCGATTCCCGCTTAACCGCACGCCACTGTATGCGCATATTTAGTCTAATTGAATGCACCAACTTTTATGTTGAGGGAAATTTTTTGAGAAACCATTAGTTGAAAAGTTTCCCATATGGTTCCAAGTTTTCGGCGGACACTGTATAATTCGATTCTGCCGACCTACAGAGACGCTTTTTCCTTTTCAGTGACCCACTCTGTATATTCACTTACAGCTTTTCCTGAACTTCGAATTCGTATCATCAATAACAATGGATTTGGCAATGGTGCCGACTCAATTTGGAACACCCTATGTATTATCGCAAATATTGCAGATGACCTTAATCGAAAAAAGCATGACATTTACTATTCCCCCAGAGTTTCGACCCCTTTTCATGCCCCAAGCTGCGAATTACACGAGTTTTCCGAGTACAACAAAACAACGGATACTGAGCTGATAATTGAAACTTATTAGAAACTGTCATTTGTTGGGTTGCGGCTTTCTATCCGCGGTTGTTTCATCTTAATTTCTGACGAAGCCGTAATTCACTCCTACTACGGGTAACATTTAGCAGCCATTCTGTTCTTAGATGAGAATTCCCCACTATGGTTTAGGAGAACTTGAGCTTCAGTTTAATTTCGGGATAAATGGCTGAATTGAAAGTCATCGAGGACGAAACCAAGATTAATATGTTTCGAACTTGTATCGTTAATACGGCAGCTGGTATTATGTATTCGCTGAACTGTGCACCTTGAAATGATTTCGTAACGTTAACAGCAACAATAGGGATCATTGGAACTTCATGCAGCGACATATGGAAACCAAAATATGTTGACTTCTCAGTTGTTAACGTCCTTGTTCTATTATTCAGTACCCTTTCAATCCGTCGCGGTTAGTAAAAGTGTTTTTGAATATTTCATACCGACAGATACTTCCATTTTCCTTCCATGGTTCTTCGACCGGACCCCGTTAAAACAATTCAGTGATGATCTCAATCCACACTCAGGGGATAGAAAAATTTCCCCTGGGCAAGGGAGATCTTGAAGAGGGAGTTAGTGCTAGGCATCGGAGACTTATAGATCGGATCGTGAACGATCATCAAGAAATATTAAGTAAAATTTTAACGTATGAGACCAACGCGGGCCTCGAGTACTTTACTTGGACTCATACAAGACTCATTGGTGATAAATGATAAACGAAACGTGAAGTTTGATTGAACATGAGTGTTACTCCAGACGATCAAATAGGACTAACTGCTGTGATAAACTCAAGGTTAGGTATGAGTATGAGTATTTGAATTTTTTTTTTGTAATTCACCACTGAGGCTCTGATTTCGGAAGCTACTTTAATGATAATATTGATAAGAATAATAAAAGATCTACTCTTAGAACTCCTCAGGCTTAATTTATCCAAACCATTATGTTAAAATGGTGGTTCTGATAATAGGGGTCCTTGGTGGAATGATGGACACACTGCTATCAAGCTACTCAGGGCACATGATTCTCGGACCCAGTAATCATTCACCTCAAAGACGGTTGTATCGGGGCTCCAGAGAGTGGTAAATTCCTGACGGAGAAAAAACAGAAAGTATTGAAAACCCCGACTTATCCAGAATACCGCTCAAGAATGTCTGTAAGTATAGAAGTGACTTCATTAGACATGTTGAGCTAGTGGGAAAATAGCCATAGGAGACACCTCTAACAAAGTTTTGTTTTTTTTTCTCTATAAACCCTCTAAAAGATATGTCCTTGGCCAATTTACCAGGGCAAACCAGGAAAATAACTGAATTGGTCCATTATCTACAGAAAGTAGATTGGTCTATAGAAACCCTACATAATCCAACGTATACTACCACATTGAACAGCAGACCTACTGAATTAATTTTCTGCCATGCAAGGTGAGACTGATATACAGTGACCGGCAGAAAGTACGCATCATATGGGAAATTCTTTTGTTAATAGATTTTGACAAATATTGATACGTGCAATCGCTTCTGCATCTAAAGAAACCCCAGAAGACGTTGTACAGTGCCGTTCGTCTTTTCGTATGTGGCGGGAAATTTCAAAAGTTTAAATTTTTTGTCTCAAAACACACTTATTTGAAAAAATATCGAAAAATGTTATTCGGAAAAGTTGTTCAGAACGACATTTTATACCTATGTACAAGTTTTGAGAGGAATCTGAGATAAAATAATAAAAATTAATTTTTTGCCATAAAAAAATTTCTGTGTGGAAATAATAGATTTCTGGAATAGAAGCTTATTAGTAATGATTACAGTGATATTTCAAATAATATTTTGAAGAGATTCACAAGCTATATCTATTGCATTCAGAGAAAATTTGAAATCTGTGAATTTGCCATGTGTTCAGCTGCTTCATAAGAGGTCACTGAAATATCTTCAGGACATTATAATCCCGTTATAGAAAATTATTAATAAAGAACCATGTTTCTACACAATTTCAATTTGAATTTTTCATTAGAACAAAAAGTTAATGATATTTGGCAAATTGTTGGAATCAGGCATACCTACAATATTGTCATTGTTGATACCTGCATCGACAGATTTTTTCATGATCGAAGCGACCATGAAACCATTGACTTGTAATGCTAATATGTCATTAAGAGTTGTCAAACGATTCAGAAGTATCTTTCTTGCATAGTTTCTTCCATTGTAAAAGATATTTTGTAATTTTGTTGTGCATTACCAAAAATTAGAGATGCCTCAAGAAAAGCTAAGTTTGCAAGAAAAAATTGAGCTCGTCTTAATATGTGGCTAGTATATTCATAGTTCCAGAGAAGCAGCAGATATATTCAATGCTAGACATCCAAATAAGAATATCCATGGATCTACTGTGTTGCGTATTTTGAACAAATTTAAAGCTACAGGCAGTGTTGGAAATCGTTACAAAATAGTAAACCCGTCACTAATGAAGAAAGTACCTTTAATGCTTTGTTATCGGTCACAGAAAATCCACAAATGGCACTATCGGAGAGGCAAGAAAAAACTGGTACATCAGAAAAATCCATAAGAAGAATTTTTAAGAATAATAAATTTCGTGCATACAAACCAAAATTTATCCACACCTTGCTCGATAGAGATTTCGATGCGCGCTTAGATTTTTCATTCTGGTTCCAAGGCATGATTGAATCATGCCAAAATTTTCCTACGAAAATTTTATTTACTGATGAGTCGACTTTTACATCAAACGGTACTGTCAGTTCTCAGAACAGTAGATGGTGGGCAAAAAGTCAATTTTCCTTCAAAACTAATGTTTGGTGCGGCTTATTAGATACTCAGATCGTTGGGTCTTACTTTTTTAAGGGCAACATTAATTCACGAAGTTATTTAGAGTTTTTAAATAACGAGATTTTAGATTTCTTACATGGATTACCGCTTCAAAGAAGAATTGAAATTTTTTTTCAACAAATGGAGCGTCCATACATAGTATCCTTGAAGTCAGAGCGTGGCTCAACGAACAGTTTCCTCATAAATGGATAGGACGATATTCAGAAAATCCGTGGCCTGCAAGATCCCCAGATTTGACGCCCTTGGATTTCTTTTTATGGGAGTACCTTAAAAGTGAGGTTTATAAACATCGACCATTTCATAATATCGACCATTTAGAAGAAGTAATACGGCAATGTATCAATAATATTACACCACAAATGCTGCTAAATGTGTCCAGGGAAATGAAATTCCGAACAACTACTTGTATTGAAAGTCAGGGTAGACATGTCGAGTAACGGACGGTTTGAAAATAAAAAGTAAAAAATATTTAAGTTCTTGTTATGTCAAAAATTACATAAACTTTTTGTTCTAATAAAAAATTCATATTGAAATTGTGTAGAAACATGGTTCTTTATTAATAATTTTCTATAACGGGATTATAATGTCCTGAAGATATTTCAGTGACCTCTTATGAAGCAGCTGAACACATGGCAAATTCACAGATTTCAAATTTTCTCTGAATTCAATAGATATAGCTTGAGAATCTCTACAAAATATTATTTGAAATATCACTGTTGTCATTACTAATGAGCTTCTATTCCAGAAATCTATTATTTCCAAACAGAAAATTTTTTATGGCAAAAAATTAATTTTTATTTTTTTATCTCAGATTTTCCTCAAAACTTGTACATAGCTATAAAATGTCGTTCTGAACAACTTTTCCGAATATCATTTTTCGAATTTTTTTCAAATAAGTGTGTTTTGAGACAAAAATTTAAAATTTTTGGAATTTTCCGCCACATACGAAAGGACGAACGGCACTGTACAACGTCTTCTGGGGTTTCTTCAGATGCAGAAGCGATTGCACGTATCGATATTATGCCGGTCACTGTATGCGTACATACCTAGCACTCGGCCAAGGTACTCTTCATACCGAAACCAGATAAACCATAGGCCTAGTCTAAGACATTCAGACAAGTTTGCCTTCCATCGTTCATACCGGAACGATGGAAAAACTATTTGATAGGAATATCTCAGTGGTCTCAGTGGTCCGGTAGCTGAAGTACCTAGCAGTGGAACTTTTGGCTCGCATCAGTCAGGTACTCCTGTACGCGATTATCTTGTTTCATCAAATGAATGAGTATCTTCAGGTGGCCACATGCCTTGTTGTGAATCAAGTGTGATGTGAGTTGCCTGGATGCCAATCCCGACGTCTGGTGCTAGCTTGAAGTGCGCACCGGCCACCCGGGGAGGTGCTGTAGTTTTTTCGAGTTTTCCTACAGATGAAAAGGAACTTCACCACCAGAAACATCAGTAAGTCGCCCAGGAGCGCCACGGCAAATAATAACACCAGCCATCCTCAACCCGCACAGGCTATGCCTTTGGGTATGTTTATGAGGAAGTATTATTATAATATCATTACAATTCCAGTGGAAAATATTCAATTTTTTTGGAGTGCCAACATGCGTACCAACCTGTATATGATATTCGTTCTTCACAGAAACAGTCTTTCACGAGACTCTTGGAATTCAAGAATTCTCGTCTCATCTCGATTTCGAGACGAGATCGAGAAATACACTTCGAGATCGAGAAATTATTTCGAGATTTCTCGATCTCGGAAAATATATGTGCTGCACCCCGCTATGCTACTCAAGATGCCCGATCAGGCGGTCAGTGTTGCCAGGTCGAAACACAAGGGTCAATGAGAATGAGGTCAATGAAGATTATTATATTTTTTTATTTTTATTTTTCGTCTCGATGAAACCCTGCACAGAACTAATAGTCCAAAAGGAAATTTCAACTTTGACGGTAGAGCTTGGTTGGCCACCCTACAACATTTTTCCCACATTTGCCCGATTACATCGCGTGCAATGAAGCTCTTCATTCTCCCCAAACAATCTGATACGGAATGACCCATGCATTATCCACTAACTTATCCATTAGTCATGTTGTGAAATGTGATATTAATATTATTAACACATTCATAAACAATTAACCCTAATTCAAGACATGCAAGGTCTATCCCGATCCCGCCAGGAATCGAAAACCGGACACTGTTACTCAGTGGTCGTCAGCTGGCAGGAGAATCGGCCATTGCGATGATCGATAAAGCACAGTGGTGGACGAAAAAGAGAAAACGAGAATGAACAAAGTGATAAAAAGTGTGCAGAATATAATGAATTAAAAATTCTCACATTACCATGTTGCATAAATGGGAATATTTGAAAGGAAATTCCACATGAGAGAACATATTTTTCCAGAAGAGTGGAAGAGGTAACATCCAAAGCGTCCTATATTCATTGAATTTCAAGGACATCCTTTTCCTACATGCGATGACTGGATGCGATACCACCTAAGCTCTATTTGGAATTGGAAAAATATAGGCCCCGCAACATCTTGTCATCTATCAGATGCAAGTGTGCAACTGGATGCAGGCCTCTTGTGCACAACCATGTGCAAGAACTGCGCTGAAAATGGCTGTGGGAACTCTCCAGAGGCTGAATTGAACAACGAAGATACCGATGAAGAAAACGAGGATGAGCCGACCCTCTTTGATCAGTTGTGTGCTCGCGAGGAGGAGGCAGTCGAGAGCGACGACGACTAAGAAGACGACGTTAGGTAAGTAGTTCTGATATCGAGTTTTGTTTCCTGTAAGATTTAATTCAATATTTTCTTCAGTTTTGCGTTTTTTCTTCTCCCTCTACGTATCAACTTCTTGAACTGGGATTTCGGGTGGAGGCATTTCTTGAGGGAGTGTAGCTTCTTCATCTTGAAGGTTGTTCTGTTCATTGCTAGAGGTTAAGGTATCTGAATGAGCTCTTTTTTCGCCAACTGCAGGTTGGTTTGAATTTGTTCTGTACGAGTTGGAGGATTTGATTCTGTATTATTTACGATTTCAGAGGTTACATTTGATGGTTTTAGTGACATAGTGTTAGTACTGATATTTGGACATACGTTTGCTGCTAAGAAACTGTGTAGTGATTGGTAAATAATTTATTTTAGATTATTAGTGCACTATATCTTTTTTGATAATATAATTGCAAATGTTTTGCAGCCCAAAACTGCATTTTTCTGCATTTTCTCACATTTTGAGAAATTTTACCTTTTTTTGACAGCCTGTATTTTGGTTAATATTTCATAGTTTAGAAGATATAGCAAATAACCGAAAAAAGTCCGGAAAAATCACGTTTCCCTCTCCCCCTCCCTGAAGAGAGAGCACAGGGTCCTCGTGTTCGAACACTCAGCAAACACACCCTCTACCGTCCCTAAACAATCCTACAAATTTTCGTTAAAATAATCAATGATAGATTTAATATGATTAAATAAAATGTGTTTGTAAACAAAGAAAGCTAAAACAATTTCAATTTTTAAACTTTTTCTTGTCCTCTTCCAGGAGTCAAAATTTTTTTCTTGTCTCAGTTCTTCACGGCGTATTTCCATAAGTATAGAGTTCCTATTTTTTTCAACTTTTGAATGTTCTCACTGATATTTTGGGTCTGCTGTGAACGATTTCAACAAAAATTCGCTTTGTTTACGAAGGTACTTATACATATGACAAAATTGACAAACCAGACAAGTAAACCAAGGTTATGTAAGCTCAATACGACACAGAACATATCATTCCTTCTTTTTATACAACGTTGCCAAATGGTTCAACTATGTAAACTCGATTTAGTTAATCGGGAATTTCTTTGGTGGATTGATGTGTGGTGAAACAGAAAACATTCTCAATCCGGATTTACCAACAATCCGAGATCGAAAAATCCTAGATTAAGAAATGTTTTACTGTTTGATTTCAGTGGTTAAAAACAGGGTAGGGCTCGACCAGTCAATTGAAACTGTCATGATAAAAAAGATCTCTGATGAGGGAAACAATCCATCTTTCGCAGATATTTCCTCTTTCCGGTAAACGAGACGCATCTGCATAAATTTCAACCGCAAGTTTGTTGATTTTTGAGCTTTGCAAGCACATTTTCGACGAAAATTTTGGATTCGGTTGCGTGGAAGTTCCAATGAACGTATATTGAATAAATAAATCCTCCACTGGATCGTGACTATGTTAAGTGGGGTTATTCTAATTCGGAACGTTGAGCGGTAAACATGGTGCACGTTCGGTGCAATTGTTTACAAATACTCATGAAGTTACGGTCGCATCGATATTCGGTTCGTTGCATGGCCACGTTTTGATTCTGTTAAGATAATCTAAATTGAAATGGCCAAATTCAAAAACTGGCAATTATCTCCCATGAATTTTATGGAGTGTGGAAAATAATATACCTACACATCTCTGGTCTTCAATGAATTTTGGAATAATCGGTTCTAAAACGTGGCAGCTAGAAGCCTGGGTCGGTTTTAGTTGCCACCCGGTATTGACAACGGAAATAGTGATAATTTTTCAACTGCATACAAGTTTCTAAAGGGAAAGCAGAAGTTCAATGGAGCTTACCAACCATTTAGTCTAAAATATGATGAAATATACTGTTTCTTATGAATCGAGCCAGGAATATTTCGAATTAAATAGCAGAAAATGACTTTTGTAGACGTTTTCGGAAAACAATATATTTTGACAACTAATATAAATATAATAACAAATCTCCACGTGAACACACAATAATAAATATGGACTACTAAATTTTGTTCTTTTCAATATAATAGCATCACTGATTGAAAACTGTTCAAAAACTGTTTTTTCCGTTAACCAGCTGTCGTCCCCTCAAGACCGACAGCCCTCACAATTTTTGTCATTTTGTTTGCAAGTCATGAAACTCTGATTTACTTTTGCTACCTCTGTCAACTACTGTCCTTCAAAGAGTTGAACTCATTTGCCTATCTGCTATCAATTTGTATGGAAAATATTGAGAAATCAACGTGTGTTCATGACATGTAATTCCTAATACCGCGTCTTACAAGTGCAAAGTGTCGCTAAATGTTCGTGGGAATTTCATTTGCACTGATTGAGCTCAACCGGATTCAATCAGTTTATCCCATAGATCAGTTTACACAGATATCGGATTTCAATCCGCACAGGTGTTTTGCATTTCCACACATCCTTTCAGTTTTGTATCTAGAAAATATGACGTTCTTTCCATTCAGGTGTTATTGAATTTGATTAGATATTCTATGTATATTTTTCATTTCATTTATTATAATGATATGTTATAATATTTTATGTAGTGATACCGGAAGACTTTTGAAAACAAATGGTAAAAATTAAATTTACCCAGTTAACATGTATCATTCAGTTTAGAAAGGTTACGTTTTTAACATTATTATGTAATTTCTTCAACTCCCTACAACAGTTGAAAAAATATAATCAGTAAACGACATAGATGTTAGAATCTTTGCAAATAAAAGGAGGACACTTACTACATGACAAATAATATACTAATATATCCAGTACTAGTTCAAAATAACATAACCTAGCTGCCACTGGCTAGATTATTATATCGATCGAACATCACTAGTTAAATGCATAAGTCACATAACGTCTAAAAAATAAATCAGCCAATTACTATATCAAAGGAAAGACAAGTCATTACAAGTTCTTTCATTCCATTACGTGAAATGTGATTTCAGTTCACCGTCGACTGAACTCAAATACTACAAAATTGATGTAATTAAACCGCTATTCATTTCCCTGGAAGGCTTTTCCTAATCAGATTTCTGTTCAGAACTAATTATCGAAATACTTATTCTGTATGAATTCCATCAATTTAAACTTTCCTTTCGCGCTATTTGCCAAAACGCCTACTCTAAGACATTTTCCGGAGGAAAATCAATGGTGGCTTTGAGTATTATTATGATGAAATATGGCAATTTTCAGAAAATCCAAAGGTGTTATCAATCAATTATTACTGCTGAGAGCGGAGAGAGGAGAGAGGAGAGAGGAGAGAGGAGAGAGGAGAGAGGAGAGAGGAGAGAGGAGAGAGGAGAGAGGAGAGAGGAGAGAGGAGAGAGGAGAGAGGAGAGAGGAGAGAGGAGAGAGGAGAGAGGAGAGAGGAGAGAGGAGAGAGGAGAGAGGAGAGAGGAGAGAGGAGAGAGGAGAGAGGAGAGAGGAGAGAGGAGAGAGGAGAGAGGAGAGAGGAGAGAGGAGAGAGGAGAGAGGAGAGAGGAGAGAGGAGAGAGGAGAGAGGAGAGAGGAGAGAGGAGAGAGGAGAGAGGAGAGAGGAGAGAGGAGAGAGGAGAGAGGAGAGAGGAGAGAGGAGAGAGGAGAGAGGAGAGAGGAGAGAGGAGAGAGGAGAGAGGAGAGAGGAGAGAGGAGAGAGGAGAGAGGAGAGAGGAGAGAGGAGAGAGGAGAGAGGAGAGAGGAGAGAGGAGAGAGGAGAGAGGAGAGAGGAGAGAGGAGAGAGGAGAGAGGAGAGAGGAGAGAGGAGAGAGGAGAGAGGAGAGAGGAGAGAGGAGAGAGGAGAGAGGAGAGGAAGTTAGGGAAAAGTGGAAAATATTATACGTAGGTTAAGGCAGGGTGGGTAGAGAAGAAGAGAGTACAGTAGAGTCGACTAGAGTGAAGAACAGTGGAGCAGAATAGAATGGAATGGGATAGTATTAGTAGGGCAGGTGAAGTAAAAGAGATTAGTGCAGAGTAGGGTAGAGTAGAATAGAATAAAGTAGAGGGGAATGGAATGTAATAGAATTATATTAGAATGGTAGGGTATGAAGAAAGGGTAGGGTACGTAGAAAGGGTAGGGAGAAAGATAGTAAAAGGGAATAAGTTGAAATATCAACAAGTCGTAATTTTAACGAATTAAGCTGAATCAATATAGAAGTTTGTGTTAGTTTTGATAATTTCTTCTTCGATCGATATGAAACAAAGTCAAAACGGCAATTCATTGTAATTTTGCGAGAAGATAACTATGAAAGTGGCTTTAAAGGATATAAAATGATTTTATGGATGCCTCAATCACACAGTTACAATCCTGAAAAGGGTTTATCATTCAATAGGTGTTTATTTTAGAATTCAAAAACAAAAAAAAAATGAAGAATGCACTTATTTCTCAACCACCTTGTATAGCAGCATTCTCACCAACTTGTCAACATCTGAACTTTAGTTTTCGATTGCCAAAGCGGAAATATCGTCTTGTTCCGTCCTTTTTCAATAACGGAAACCTCAGATAGCGATCGATGCACGTGAGTTTATCATTGACAGGCGTGAGCTCATTTACAATTATTAGCTATGAGGAAGTAAGGTATCCAGTAAATTATTTTATGAGGCCTTTACACTTCATTTACCTGCATTAAAAGACAATACGTTGTTTTTAATGAGTCAGTGAATACTTCCTTCGTGAAAATTTGAATACGTACGTTAGTATGTTTCAAGTTATTTGAAATTTCTCGGAAGAATTATGTAGATTTACTTTTTCCTACTGGAGTATATTCCAAATGCAAACATTCGCAAATAACATAAATTTAAATTAAATCAAAGGGAACAGGTTGAACTCTTCATGAATTGGAATATTTCTCACCAAGAGTTGAGTGGCTAATATCAATAAATCACTAACGAAATATTAACCCAAAGGTACACATTTTCTTCTTTATCTGTTGTGACGGTATCTTTTTCTTTAAAAGTTTCCAATTTGGCCCACTCCGTACAATATTCCTACTGGACGTTCAACTACTCCTTCATGAGAGTCCTTACTATTATATCGGATTCGCCCTCATTTTCCACAAGT
Source organism: Chrysolina americana (assembly GCA_958502065.1). Lineage (NCBI taxonomy): Eukaryota > Metazoa > Arthropoda > Insecta > Coleoptera > Chrysomelidae > Chrysolina > Chrysolina americana. The sequence goes on along the minus strand of OY293418.1, from coordinate 66,807,857 downwards.
GTCCCTCAAAAGTAATTGTTATTTTTGATGATCCATCCTAGCTCTCCTCTAGGAAGACTTTGTTATCTGTCATCCCATCAATAACGTCCAATCCCGTCCAAGGCACTTTCCTAATCTTTAATTTGCTCGAAACGTTGTGGAGTGAAAAGTTCTTTGAAACGTTCGCGATTCGATTCGAGGATGAACTCCAAAAAAGTACGGACGAGATAAAGCGAAAACCGCCTTTACATCATAAATCGACAAATTGTCATTCAATACGTTGATTCTGGCCCACAAAAGCGACCCTCAAGCGTCGACAGCCCGCAATACGTCCCGAATTCGGTTTACCTTTGAAAAATTCCCTTTGGGATTTGAGTGTTTTTTCAGTGTTATCTCGGCTATCTATATGAAAATACCCTCTGCGGAAAAACAATTAAATGGAACGTCAAAATTCAATGATGCCCTAAAGACGTCAGCTTTAATCGTTTTTTGATAAGAAGGAAAAAACCGCATTCAGTGAAGTACTGAAAAAGTTTATGTCAAAGCTATCAATCCATCGAACTTTTTCACAATATTGCAATAGTGTTATAATGAGGGGAAAACTGGGATGACATCAGAGCCAGTTTATATAAATATGGGCGTCCCACAAGGTTCTTTTTTGAGACCCATTTCATCTTCAATATATTTCAATCAAACTGATGAAACGTACTTGACTGTGTGTACAAATGACGTTTCATTGATAGTTGAAAAATTAAGCACTTTGTCATGCCACTTTTTGTAGATGATGCAATTTCAAATACGGAACTGTACTTTTCATAAAAATTTTCCAAATGTCAGCAGTTATAAGTATGTATTTCATATTGGCGTAGTATTTTCATCTGAACTACAGAGTGGTTTGGAAATTTGAACTATCACCAGTGGGCTTTCAAATTTTTTTCAATTCAATAACAGTTGTACTTGAAATATATCTGAGAATAAAAAATGAATAAATGTCAAGTTGACATATTTCAGTTGCAGCTGTTATGGAATCAAAACGACGTTAGAAACTTTTGAGTATATAGTGCAAACCACAAATTCTCTCGAGTAAATTTTCGAGTAAATTTTGTTCTTGTCGATCGACTTCAAATCCACAGTATATACTGATTTCATCATTCTGAATCGATTATCTTTCGCAGAATCCATCCGTTCTGGAATTGAAAAGTTCAATTCAACATTTTCCCCATTTGCACACATATTTTCTCAAAGATTTTCAATTGGATGTAATAATTCTTTATTTTTCATTATTTTAAGGAGTCTACCCCTTAGGACTTTTTCCGAGTATATTTAATAAACAACTAATAGATGTCTACTGGTAACTTATCTAGTAAATACTGTTTTTATAAATATAGTTTGATTCGTCTTGAATTTATCAGCTGGATGTTTAAGAACTTCGAAGTATAAACATATATTTCTTGTCAGATTTTCTTCTTAGCACATAATTGTCGAATTGAAATGAACAAAAATGGAAAGTTATGCCGATTGTTTCAGAAAGTGCTACAAAACCTGACCATTGAAAAATAACGAATTTTTTTACAACACAATTTTATAAAATAGTGCAATTTGGGTCAAAGCTGCATTAAGTTTTCGAAGCCTGGAATAATAATGGCGGTGGATCAGCGGTCTAATGCACAGGCCGTTCGAAACTCCAGCATAGCGATAGTCGGCTCGAGCCCAATGTAGGTACGATAATTTTTCTCAACTACTTTATATCGGATCGTTAGAAGAGTTTTACGGGTTTTTCTACTGCTGAAAAGTGAATACATCTCCTAAAACATCAGTAATTCGGCCCGGAGCGCCACGGCAAATAATAATAATAGCCGTCTTCTACCCGCACAGGCTATGCCTTTGGGTACACTCAACGAGTGTAAATGCGGGAGTATTATTATTATTATCATTCACAATTATTTGGTAATGGTAATGGTAAATATGGATGGTGACTGATGCGCTGCGACCTAATTAAATCTATTGTGTCCCATCTTCTGGTGTTCTCGTTTACAGCAGGCCCCTCAAGCCCAAATTCCTTGAGGAATATAAAGATTTTGAGGGGGTCTATTCGTGGTATTTCTCCCACAGTCAGCTGGTGTTATCCCAGTGTATTCAATCTTTTGTGATGTACAGCATAACACTCCATCAATATATGGTGTGGTGTTTCTGGATGTTTCCCACAGAATCTGCAGGTGATGTCCTCCTCTGAGTCTAGCTTCCTTAGGTGTTCTTTGAGTCTGCAGTGCCCCGTAAGAAATCCCGTGATTGCCTTTAGACTAGTTTTGCTGAGGTTAATCAGTGTCTTCGATCTTGCTCGGTTGAAGTTACCGAGGAGATCTTTGGCCTGCCTTAGCCCTGGAAGTCTTTGCCAGTATGTTGCTCTCATTGCTTCCAAGTCCGCAAAATAGTTCTGGCATTGATGCCCCTTTTCGTGCCAGGGTATCTGCTTGTTCATTGCTCTCCACTACGACGTGCCTCGGCACCCAGAGGAGGATCACCTTGTTGTTCCTGCCTAGATTATTAAGTTTGTCTAGGCATTCCTAGACCATCTTTGAGTTGATGTGATATGACCTCAACGCTTTGATGGTTGCTTGACTATCGGAGGTTGAATTGAATGCACCTTCCTATGGCGTGAATTTCCGCTTGAAAAATAATGGGGAACTGGCCCATGGGTTCGGAGTATTTGGTGCGAGGCCCAAAGACTCCTGCTCCAGTTCCGGCGGAAGTTTTGGACCCGTCTGTATACCATGTTATGGTATTCTTTCCCAGTGCTCGAATGGATTCTATGCTCCATCCACTCTTGTTATTTAATTCCGTTCGAAAAACTTTCTGTAAACTAAATTTCCTGGTAATTTCGTCAGTTGGGAGATCGAAAAGGTGTGCACTTTCGGTGGGGGTTGAGCCCCTTACGATGTGTGCTGTCCCTTTGAGTCCGACTTTAGCCAACCTGAGGTTTGCTCCCCAAGCAGTTCTCCTCACCATGATATGGAGAGGAGTGTGGTCCAGAATTTTCTCTATTGATGCTGTTGGAGTCGACCTCATTGCTCCTGTTATACAAAGACATGCTAGTCTTTGCACTTTCTCCAGGCTTTTTCATCCATCGCAGTATTGATGGGTTACAGCCCCACGTTTTTCCTGCAATGTTCCTGCACACCATCAGTGATGATTTTACCTTGTTAACGGTATCTTCTACGTGTCTGTTCCAGAGTAGTTTTGGATCTTGGGTAATCCCTAGATACTTCACCTCTTGCTTCCATTCTGAGTCTGCTCCGTCGAGGCGAACAGCCCTTAGGTGCTGAAACTTTGTTCTTTTAGTGGATGGTACCACTGTGGCTTTTGATGAGTTAATTCTCAACCCCACAGAAAGGCACCGTCTTCTCCCTTTCTTTGAGATCGCAGAGGGTTCCTTCGAATTTGCCTTTGGCCATGATGACTATGTCGTCAGCATATCCAAGGCAAGTGACTCCGTCCCCGGTTAGTGTTCCTAGTAGTTCGTACTAAGAGACTCCACATCAGAGGTGATATTCACAATTATTTTGTTGGCTTCTCAAACATTTCTACCAGCCTTCGATTTCACTGCACAGCATTTACATGCAAGACACGACATCCTTCCTGATGACAAAGTTTTGCGCTACACATCGGCCAGAAACACCCACTCATACACTTTCCTATCAGATCAAGTTTAATGATGGCGAGCGATCTCTCCTGTTGTAGTCGTTCAGATATTCAGTGAAAGAATTCGGTCTTCGACAATCACTCAGGTGATAAAGAATATAATCCCAGCCTCCGCATTGATAACAAGTCGATTCAATTTGAGTAACAGCACCATCCGAATCGAAATCTACACATTAGCAACGGCTATACTTTTTCACTTCCACATTCACAATATGCAGATTTCGGTCCAAACGCAATAAATATTCATTACCAATAAACTTTATGAGAGGGTTGATAAGGAGTCTTAATTAGTCTCCAATAAGATTAATTTAGATTACCGAATCGGCTTTGAGAGGAACCAGTTTTAGTACAAATTCTGCGGTTATCACGGAACATGGAAAGCGTTTCAACGAGTGGAGATTGGGGGAGAATTATAAGTGCCCTCGGAGGCTATAACGCCGAAAGAGAAAAAAGTGTATTGAACTTCTTTATGGACGTCCCTAGTCTCGGATGTATCTCTGAAACACGGGATCCATTTCACGTATCAAGTAGTGACAAAGGTGAAATTCATCGGGGGGTGATATCAAAACTGGGTTATGTTGCAGCATTGAAATAAGTGTATTCAATACAGCGCATTCCATTTAAAACGAGCTACCCTGAATAACTTTTGGTACAATGATTTTCAGGAAAGATTAAAAAACACCTCGACAATAATATACAGGGGAACACATTTTGACATATTCACATTTGATATTACTTCCCCTATCGCATCTCCAGAGCATTTCACTGTTTTTTAATGGATCACTCTATATTGTTTTGCATTATCAGATGTTCCATAATGAACAGATTTCAACAAAGTAGTTTACATTTTGGCCTGAAGCTCTTGGAAGCTATAAATTATTTGAGTTGGAAACGAGCCACCCTGAATGAACTTTTGTACAATATGTTACCTAGGTTTCATAGGTATTTTTTTAAAGTATACTTCAAAAACTCTTATTTTGCCTAGTTAAGTTTGAATCCGATATTCTCTTCGTATTGTATTTGTCTCATTCTACAATAACGATTACCTAACATGGGTGAAGTTACAATTGGTGATTCTGTTTTTTGTGAATTCTTGAGAAGCAATGGTTCATACGCTTTGAGAACGAATTGGATTAGTGAGTTTGTAGTACTTGAATGGAAATAGTGCTAGAGCTGCTGCCCGTATGTTCAATGATTATCATCTAGGAAAAAATGTACGACACAAATGAGTTTCGGAATTATTGAACAAATGTATGGAAACTGGATCTGTTAACAGTGAAAAGCATAACCGTTCAGGAGTTGTCAACGATGAAGCTATTTCTATTGCAGTTTTAGGACACGTTGAACTAATGGAAAATACGCAATTTCTTACTAAGTTATCTCGACAATCAGGAATTAGTCGTACAAATGAATGAATGAATGAATTGAACGAAGATGATTTCGATAGACGTATCGAGTTTTGTAAAAGTCTCACTGAACAGATCAACTTGCATCAGAATTTCTTGTATGAAATTTCGGATGAAAGTACGTTTAGTTTGAATAGAGAGTTGATCGACCTCAAAAATAGTATATTGTGTATCTAGTGCGTGAAGTATACTTTTTTACGCGAGTGTGGAAGTTTGTGGAACGAGCCACAGGCGAGATGAACGCCGTAGGCTGTGCCCGGTAAATTTGTTGGGATTGGAGAGTTTAAAAAATGTGGCAACTTCTGAAGGGACTTTTCCTATCTTATTTATACCAATCACTTGCCGAGTACATTTCCCTCGTTGATAATTAATAAAGAGTTTATTTTCGGCATAATCCTTGGGACGAAGAGCCACGTATTTGTGATATATGTCCAAGTATTCAGTAACAGTAAATTTCCTAGAAACCTTAATCTTCGTATCATTAACTGATACAATAAGAACTGTTCCCAAATTTTGGATGTCATCCATTTTTAATTTATAGAGCTCATCTCTGCGCAGGGCTCCAGCTACCCCAAACAACAAAATAAGCTAAAAATTTAAAGATATTTATACAAATGGACTTACTTTGGTAATGAATATTTTTCATCGGGTGCCTCTTTGAGAAATTTTAATACATGTTCCTTTTCCAAAACGCGTGATTTTTTAGGAATGTAACCCTCGTTTTTCCGTTTCAAGAAAGCGCGAACTTTCGGATAATCACCGATTTGTACGTTGTACTTAACACTAAGGGTGCTTTTCAACATTGAGTAGTAACTCCATAAGGTAGAAGATTTAACCTTTGTTGATAATTCAGATAGGTAGGCTAATATTACCCTTTCGGAGAATGATTGGACGTTGTTTGTATTGCGCCATTGCATAAACTTTTCCAAAGTGTTTTCGTAAATTCCCAACGATTTTTGTGGCAATAACGCTGAACTTGCTTCACTGGCTGCTAACGTTATATTTGGAGGAGTTGATGGGAGTACTTCAATGCTGTCCATCAGGAATTTGCGTGAAATACACGGCTAATCGGCTTAAATCAAAATTTCGTCGTACTATTTATTAATTCAGAGGGTAATTAATTACTATTTACGGTCTATTAACTGATGTAACTCTGAACTTCACTCTGCGGGAACTGTCATATTTGTCAATTTCTTTCGCCACCGCTACCTAGACCAGCGACCGGTGTGTGAATTTGTATTGACTTTTATGGCACCGGTGCGTGCAATAAATCCCATAAGAAAAGCAAGGCACTTCACACACCGATTCGTGAAATGAAGCTTTACACATTTTTATCGATGTGTGACGTTAGTAATTCACATACGGGAGTAGAAAAATTAATGTTTTGGCAGGAATTTTAGGTGACCACATCATAGGACATTTTTTTATCGATGATAATTGGACTGGTGAGAAATATTTGGATATGTTGGAGAATCGAATAATACCGTTCATCAATACGGCAATTGAGGACGAAAACGAAATAGTTTTTCAGCAGGATGGTGCACCTCCTCAATATGCAGCTCCAGTGCGACAATTTTTGGATGATCGTTTTCCTGGTCGCTGAATTGGCGGAAGAGGTCCTACAGAATGCCACCCAGGTCTCCGGATATCACTCCTTTCGATTACTTTTTATGGAGTCTAAAGTGTATGAGATATACTTAATCAACAACATTAGAAGATTTGAGAGAAAATATCATGAGGCATTGCAGAGAAATAACTCCCGAAATTCTCAACCATGTAAGGGCGGCAATGGAAGCTCGTTTGTACCATTGTATGGAAGTTGGTGGAAACGGTTTTGAATATTTGCTATAGAAAATTTATTTCTTCTCATTGTCAAGTAATCAGATTTTAATTTAAGAATTTGATAAAAAATATTTTTTTCTGATTTATTGCTTCCATATTTGTCTCTAGAACGAATATTGCCAAATGTGGCCTCCTTTATAATAATTGTTGACCTGATTTTCTATTTTTATTGTAAATTGTTGTTTCAAAAGTTATTCAGGGTAGCTCGTTTTAAATGGGATGCACTGTATAAGTTTCTCACCAACCTGGGAAGTTGGTGTGATTTGAATTTCCTGAAACCCACAAAAAATTTTTTATTCTTCATACCAGAACTGTTACCAAAACACCGAAATCAGCTGTAGAGCAGTATTTCACATTACTTTCGTAACAAGTTTTTCGGTATCTGGGATGATCGACGCACTGTATTTCAAAAACTGAGCGTTTACAGATTCATTGAAACCATTTTCATTATTATGATAATTTGAACTGGAAGCTTGTGGAAACTTCTATGAGGCACCCGTTGAAAGATTTGGTGTTGAAATTACCACATTGAAAAAACAATGAACCCATCTAATCTGATAATCTTTTGTAGAGTAGCTCTCTATGTGTTTTCCCTACTGTCACCTGGTATAATCCTATATTTTCTAAACTGTGAAAAACATTTAAATGTCCTGATTTTTCAGAAAATCTTAATATCAGTTGTAATATCACAAGAGAGTGAGAATGAAGTGAAAATAATTTGACAGATTTTTCGAAAACTTGACAATAGACACGAGAGCCGGATGGCAACAAGTTTGAGAAAAAATTTGGAGAATTATTTTCTACTTTATCGAACTCTCGTGTGGTATTCGATAGATTATTTTTTGATGCCCCAATCATAGACCTATTCTCTATACATATAACATTTTATTTCAACAATTTACTTGAATCACTATAAACAGAATGATGTTTGGAATTTGAAGTTCTCATCATGAAATATACAATTATTTTGGATGTTTTGTCGTTGGCTGGAGGATTCCGTAACATTGTTTTGTTCTGTTGGATTGAAAGCTATTGCTTTCTCTCTGTCCCTAGGTTATCAATTGAAAACTTTTTCCAAATTGACACGTTACTCAAAATAGTATTCTTACATGCATTTTCGTTGATTTTCTCAAAATATCATCGAATTATGATGTACTAAACCGTTTTCGAATCATTTTTCACTTTTCATGCAAACTGATGACAGACGTCAGATCTAAAGTATGAGTTGTCACATAATAAAAATAAAATACCACAAAAATTCCCGCGGCAATTTTCACGTTAGAAAATTCCCACTATAATAATGCTGTGATTGGCCTAAACGTACATGAATGCTTTGAATTGATGGTATCGATTGGTTTCAAAAATTGTCGAAAACTAATCGACGGAAATCACTGCACCAATATAAACTTTTCCAAATCATGCTTGCCGCTGTTTTCGAAAATAAAAGATTCTGTTCTCCTGGCCTACTTCATGTTTATTTATCTGCCCTGTAAAATACCTTGAAATTTTTTTGAGAATGTATAGTCACAACCAAGTATTTTTCATGAAGAACAAAATTTTCTGAAAACTTTTTTTTCTTGTGGTGCATACTTTGAGGTAGGCATAGTAGTCTTAGTAAGCGAAAGAGTCGCAAACGAGAGTTTTGAACTTCCCGCCCATTTTCCTATGGTCATAGCTTCAGCCACGAGATGGCAGCACCGCAGAAGTTTTCTACACGGACGAACCAATCGCCAATAGTTCTCTGAGGGGATGACTAGGGTGCTAGTAACTGTGGCCAAGAATAAAGTTCTTCAGCTGACGTTGCTCCCAGTGTTACAATCATATTAATATTCACCAATCCTATCAAGGAACGATGAATGCATGATGAACTCTAATTCCTCGATAACTCGCTACAATGTCACTCGAAGAAAGTTTCCACTCAACTGTCAGAAAAAGAAATTTTCCTGGCGAATTTGGCATAAAATTTTAACAAGTTCAACAACTTGGAGACGACTTATCCGGAAGAATTTGTGTAAATATTTCATCCTTCGCTGAACTTGTCTGGTCTTCCATCCAGATCTCAACATAGCTTGAATTAGTTCATTAAAAACTTACTTCCCGCTTTAAAAGAAAAAATAAGTACGTTTCAAGTTTCAGTTTGGGTAACAATTTCTGAAGATTTTTGAACAAAGTTTTATACTATTAATTCACTTGTATTTTGCGTCGTATGATCTAATTCGAAAGTACAATGTTCTCATTTAAATAGCTTCACTTAATTGCCGCTAGAGGGCTCTGTTTTTAAATTCCATATTAATTTCTCAATTTGACACAACTTAGAATATTAAACTTCTTCATTGTTTGGCATATTTCATTGATTTATTTCGATATTCAGTCCATTTTTCCTCCTGATCTTGGGCAATATTAGTTCCTTATAGATTGACATAGAGGGTGTTTCCGAAATTGTAGCAATGAATGAAATGGGTAAAAGAAAACGAAAAATTAAAGCGGAATGAAAGAATACATTTTTGTCGAAAGAACGTTATTTTGGAAAATATTGGACTTTTCGGAAAACTCTGGCAAACTTTTGGGAACCTCTGGCCAGAGATCAACGGCCCCTAGAGGTGACCGAAGCGTTGACGAAAAAATGCCGGTGGGTCATAAATAACTTTGACAATGTTTCCGACGTTAAATGTTGAAAGATGATATGATGAAGTAAACGATATTCTTCCTTCGAACAGTTCCCCTTTAAGCAGTGGTGGTGGCTGAGTTGGCTTGGCCCCGGCCTCAACAACCCTCATCATCATCAGTTCCCCTTTGTGGGCAAAGCTCGTGAGCTAATCGATTTAGAGTCGTATATTGTTTGTCGTGGTATTCTTCGATCATATCGCTTCTTGCATTCATTAGAATATTTTTGACTATTTTACGTGCGTATCAAAGATGAATTTTGGTTAAATCGTTCGACGAATACATACGTATTATGTAGGTAGGTACCTAGATTCTTGTCGTGTTTCGATATTTTCGAATTTTTTTTACCTACTTCTCTGTTCTTCGAAGTTCCTACAATCCCTATTGGATTCACCAATATGCAAAATGTTAGTGTTGTTAGGTATTACGCACACGTTATTTGCAATCGCAGTACTTTTCCAGGAACTGGATATTTCAATCAGATAATAGACAAAAATTACGAAGCAATAAGGTAGGTAGTTGGAACCTAAGTAAAATAACAACGGCTTTCAACAGATGCGACAACAAGGTAGTTTTCAGCGAGCTTGTGACTCGTTACTTCGTCGTGCGAGATTCTGCATAGAAAGTGGTGGTGGTCATTTCGAACATCTGCTGTGAAATCAAATTCCATTTATTTTCAGTAACTTTTTAATCCCTTGTTATGAAATGAGAATGCCTCATTGCCCTCATTTTAATTCAATTCAGTGTTTATTTCGGTTCACTTCGAAGCCAAATGTAATAACTGGCAAGGTTCACGAAATAATAATAAACTGGCAACGGTGCGGAATTACGAGTAATAAATACAATACCAGAAGATAGACGCCCCAGGAACTGATGAGTGAAACCAGTGCTTCCCAAACAATCGAAAGTAAATGAGCTATTTCTGGCAAATTTTTCGATCCCAAATTCCATTCCCATAGCATGCGTTTGTGTACTTTTCTATGGCCCTCAAAGAATAATAGAGATTCTCTCCACCCAAATCATAAAATTTCAGGTCATTTCCTTATGTCTCCTATTGCTGGTGGTGGTGCAATTGTATCTACAAGTTTTCCTGAGTGAAACGAACAATTGCAATTGATAGATACTGGAAAGAAAAAGGCTAAGAGAATCTTCCTGATAAACGTTGCTTCTATAGATTACCTGTCAAGGTAGAAAATTCCCACTATAATAATGCTATGATTGGCCTGAACGTACATGAATGCTTTGAATTGGTGATTTCGATTGGTTGCAAGAATTTTCAAAAAATATTCAGGAAATCAATATCTGCCATGATTTTCATCACAGTTTTGAATAAGTTTCAACTGAGACCATAATAGTTTTTATTCTCTAGCATATCATAATGACAACTTGACAACGTTATGTGATTGTATTCTGGTAACATAATGAAATTCATTACGGTCCTAGGATTATTATAAGTCGCATAATAATCTTGTTACATATAGCTCTAAGTGTGCAGTCCAACTTTTTTTACTAACTTCATACGGGAAAAAATATTTTTGCAACAAACTCAACCAAAACTTCAAACAACTCTTACAGTGTTCATGCAGATCACCCTGTTCTTCTCCCGGAGTTATTATCAGGGTTCACCTATGCAGCAGAGTGGATCGAGGAAGGAAGCATGCCGCAAAATTATTTTTCCCGGTATCTTCATATAAAATTCCCCATTGTGCTGTAAAGTTTTACTTAAAAGCGGCGAGAACAAAGCTATAAACCATTCTGATTTACTTTGTACCGCACAATTTATTACGAAACCCGAGTCCAATAACACGTTCGGATTCAATTAATTTTAGTTGAGGCATTGTAGAAACCGAACTACAGTCGGGAAATATACAGTGGCCAAAGTTATCAAACCTTACTCAAATTTGAGCCCCATTCATGAGTAATGAATAGATATTTTATTCAGATTCGGTAGCCTTAATTTCATTGAAATAAATCGAAAGCTTGACTAAGGTTCAATTGTATTCTGTTTGTTAAAGTTACATCTAAGGAAATCCATATTGGAAATATCTGTTGTGGGGTGCCACAAGGTTCCATTTTAGGTCTCATACTTACTATTTTTAGTGTACACGTGTGACATGAATAGGTGTTTGGTTGGATGTAATCCAGTGACGTTTGCTGATGGTACCAAAATCGAGTTCACCCTTTCAAACGAGCGTAATGATTATCGAAAAATTTTTCAAATTGGGTTTATTTAGAAATTTTTCAGAAGCAAAAGTTTTGATCTTTGGAAAAAAGGCAGGAAAAGTTTTTTGTCACAAATTGAACGAAGAATCCAAAAATGATTGTTAGTTTGGAATATCTCAGTGGCGTACCACTTTTTTCTTAAAAAAATTGAGATCACTACCCGTATGCCGCCAATTATGAACAAAAAATTCTTACTTGCATGTCAGAAAATGCACAATAACTACCTTTTAAAACCCACCAAATTGAATTTGCATATCTCTACCGGTTTCAGAGCAATAAATAAATAGTCAATTTTGAAGAAAAACTTTAACACCCCGTATCTCGGAATACGAAGCATTTGCGGACAAAAGCTATATAACAAACTGTCATAATTTTTTCATGCAGAATCACCTCCTGAAGTTTGTCGCACTTATTCACTAACACCCTGTATAAAGTTCGTCAACTGTATTACCTGCATCTCTATGAAATGGAATATAGTTTCAAATTCCAATTTGCACCTACATTTCTTCAAAGACCTCGAAGGAACGAGTATCTAACTTTCAGTTGGCTCGCAGTGTGAAAGTTAACTTCACTCCCGTTTGTTCTGTGTGATAAATAATATAGATAGGCTACTGGTATTGCTGAATTCTACGTGCCTGTTAGATTCATTCCAATAACTCTATTGCTATCTACACGTTCTGCAACAGTAAATTACCTGCACCTTAGGAATTGCGGAACTTTTATCATATCGATAAGTTATGTTGAAGTTTTTTCAAAATTGTGTCGAGTATTGGTATGAGGATCTCATTTTGCCGAATATGAAATGGAGCTGTCTGAAGTTCTAAACAATAGAGTTAACAATGTCAATAAATGTCCAAATATATTTAAACTAACAGGTTGATTCAGAATAGGGCCAACACACTTCGTTTATTATGAATCCAGGAACGAAACAGAATATACAGAAAATACCACGATAAACTAAGTCGATATACAGGGGGTTCCAAATTAAGTCGGAACCATTGCCAACTCCGTTATTATTAATGCTACGAATTCGGTTAAATGACAGTCGCGTTTTCAGAATATTTCATAAAATGATATTCCTTTCAATGGAATACCCTATATTTTTTCATGCATTTCGATTCGTAATAACATTCTCAGCAACAAAGCTCATACAACTTTTCTTTCCAAAGTGGAAAATGAGCAACTTATGTGAAAATATTTCTTTCTTTCACTAGTACAAAAAGTTTCATTGTTTTGGCGAATAAAACCTCATGATAGTCCATACATCCAATTTTGGTACTTATACCAATGACAATATTTTGTTACTAATAGCAAAATAAGACAGTAGAAAGAAAAAATTGCGCTGGGATTTCTGGAAAATGATGTGTACAAAATGAAACATTATAATGTAGATGATCTGAAAAATTATATTGAAACTTTAATTCATAGAATTGATGGCCGAACTGTGTTGAATGCCACACGAAGTGTCAATAGAAGGGCCCAAATATGTGTTCAACAAAAAGGCGATGTGTTTGAACATTTACTCGATATTTTACAGCGCTTTATCAAATCCGTTTTCTATAAATGTTTCCTATTCATAAAACTGTCTCATTTCCACCTTTACGAAAAAAGTCAAATGAGAATTGTTGTTGAGAATGTTATTACGAATCGAAATGCATGAAAGAATATAGGGTGTTCCATTGAAAGAATTAAAATTTTATGAAATATTCTGAAAACGCGACTGTCAATTTTATGTTTGTTTTTGGCATCGAGAAGGCCATTAAAAATGCTACTAGTTTGCCCATTCAACCGAATTCGTAGCATCAATAATAACGGAGTTGGCAATGGTACCGACTCAATATGGAACACCCTGTATATACAAAGTCAATAATCCAAAAAACATACTACAAATTAAATGACGATACTGGATTTGTAATGCTTTCAAATGGGTATACGATACATTTATGTTTTTCAACAGAAATATAGCGTTGAAAAAATTGAAAAATTCAGATTTCTCACTTCATTATCAACAATCAAAGGTATTAAAATATAAAGAATGTGATTAAAGCAATCAGGATTTTTTTTTCTTTTATTTTGATTATTTTGTTCACTTATAACTGAAAGATATTTCAATTTTTGATTGTTATTACTTGAATAATTGTTATAAACAAATGCATTGTTATTAAGACTTTTAATTTGTTTTTCTGGAATCTATTCCTTGATGAAAATAAACATATAAAAAATAATAGTAAAAAAATTTTAAACGATTGAAAATGTACTTGTGAGTTAACTATTTTTTCTTACTAAATATTAATATTAAGAATTTTTTTTTTATTACATTTTCTGATCTTTTTTTAATTTTCACTTGTTTATTACAAACAATTTGTTATAATCAAATTAATTCCAAACGTTTATGAATTCTGTCACTCTGAATTTTTCTCGGAGAAAGAGATCGTAATGCAATCCTAACTCTCTCCTGGCATTCTGCAGCGCAGCATAAACAATTTTTTTTATACGACCCTATATAAAAAAGTCTGATATAGTGATATCAGGCAAGCAAATGTGTTCTCTCAGTATAAATTTTTCACATTCCACTTGCTGTTCATACAAAGTTTCACGAAAGATAAACGTTTCATTCATTAAACGAAATTTTCCGTTTCGGTTTGTTCTGGATTTTCATTAAATTTGTTCCTCCCGCATCGCTCAATCAATTCGGAGTTATAATCAAAAGATACCCCAATGAATAGTAAACGAACTCAAATGGATGCAGTATTAAACCTTTCATGTGTTTCGGCATCGTGGAAATGGATTAGTAGTCACCCCTACAGTCCAAAACCACTGAAGTACTATTGGTGTAACCAACTCAATTTGTTAGTTTCTGTTTAGGGAGATCCGGAGTTTAATAATTCTACTGAGTGAAATATCGCCCTTTTTAGTGGGATAAGCCTATTGTATGTTTTAGTAAGTCTGGGGAGGATCATTTGCCCCATTTTATATCGTGGTCCGTTCTTTGTTACAGACGTTTAATACAGTGGCGTGAAATGGGGCCTAGATGCTATCAAAGAATCATTTTTCTTGCAGGAATCATAAAAGTTTGTCGTACCTGTGTCTTACCGTTCATCAACTGACTTGAGAAATGCGAAGGTGAGGTTTCTGGATAAGCCAAGGTCTTCAATGTTCTTGAAGAAGCCCCAATGCATTGGCTTATCGTTATGTAGCTGCAGGAGCCTCTCACACTCCGCAGCTTTGACGTGGGCTTTTTGCTAAACGGGTTCTTACTCTGTGACACAGTTTTGGTTCGTATGTTCAGTGTCAAATACGAGACCGAGTATATGGGCTGCCTTGAAAATAAATGCCCCAATCCCTGCTTTTCCATGATCGTATACCAAGGGGATCTGAACTCCTAATGACTTTACAGGCTCCTTCCAATAACATTTTGTTATGTAGACACTCCAAACTCAAAAGTCTACGGTCTCCCCGTTGTCTAGTGAAGTATAACTGTGGAACAAACGATTTGGGAGTAAAGTAGAATCAGAACAACAACCATATTAGTTGCAGCAACTTTGATCTTCCCTGACAGTTTTGATGACTAGATCTGTCGGAGTTTGTGCTGATACTTGCCGCGGAGAGAGTATTCAACAGTAACTACCTCTTGGGTGTGGCGTTGATCCACCCCTAGGTAGGTATACGTCTCTCCGACATCCAGATGCTTCCGTCTACGAGATGAACCGTGGCACATTTGACGATCCCAAACTCTGTACTCTTGCACCGCTCTTAAGGACTGATGAAGGTCCTTTTCTCCGGAGGCATAAAGTTCAAGATCATCCATGTAAAACAGATGCCTCCCGACCAGATAACATAATTAATAATAATATTATTAATCTTATTGAAACAA
Organism: Chrysolina americana; assembly: GCA_958502065.1. Lineage (NCBI taxonomy): Eukaryota > Metazoa > Arthropoda > Insecta > Coleoptera > Chrysomelidae > Chrysolina > Chrysolina americana. The sequence goes on along the minus strand of OY293418.1, from coordinate 66,792,170 downwards.
GAACGAACTCCAGCAACAATATTCAAACTACTGTCATGAAACTTCCATAAAAACAAAATGAATGTGTGAGGAACACTTTTAGCTCATCAAGTTTGTGCCAACGCCCTATAGAGATTGAACGTGAATTTTCTGTTGATGAAATTGTATTTGGACGATCTCCGTCAACTTTCGCCGAATTAGCGCACATTCTGGAGCGTTAACCTCGCCGTACCCGTCACTGAACTTTAAATATGCAAGTTATATTACGTCTAGATTCAAAGTCGAAAATTAATTTAGTTTAACAGCTTGCTAGAGGGGAGTTTCACATCAGAGTTTTTGTTTATGTTTGCCTCGGGATAGATGAACTTTAATAATCGAAGGTTTGCCAGCAGCTTTAGCAAGCTACGAATTAATATGGCGTTTATTCGTTTTCGTAGAGTGTTTGAAATCAATGCGAGGGGGATTTAAAGGCATTTTCACAGTTGGCAATGGACCCTACTCTATGATCTAGATGAATAAATTCAAGTAGCAGCAGTGTCAGATTGTACCACTGGGAAACCGGGAAATTTCTTGGTAGGCTCTTACGTAAGAGGCCTCCAAAATGGCCACCAATTTAGGTTTCATTGTCTGGCCTCTGTTGTCAATAATTTTGAAAGAGGAGACTTCCATCCAACTAGTTTTATAAAATGTTTGGGAGTTACGGTTTTCGCTACGAGTGGTGTCTCATTTATATTTCAATTTATTTAAGATTTTTCTCTGAAGCTAAAGGACTGGTTCAGCGATTTGATATTTTAAATATTTCCGACGTAGAAACACTGTTGCAGGATTTATGCTGAACAGTTCATTCTAACCAATCATTGACGAATATTCTTACGACTTGCGACTTAAAACTTCTGCAAAAATCCAGCATATATCTTTTATTATTTGGAATATAACATTCCCTAATTCCGTGTCTACTCACCCTGGGTTTTTCACGCACGCCGACAGGCACAGGTATGAATGTCGGCAAGCATGCCTTTCTCATACAGGGTTGAAAATGAAGGATGAGCATGCATGTATCTGAATCGGCCTATGAGTATCTAACAGTTTGAGAAGTGCTTAATGTTCCCTGGCTATAATTACTTTTTGAAAGTACTCGGTAATCGCAAGAATTTTATAAATAAAAGTTTTTGGTGCTAAAGATTTTAGCACTTTCCATCAGTACTCGGCAAAAATCATGATTGATACAAAATCGGCAAATTCACTAGCAATCCGAAATATATTCCGAAAATATATGATTTGTTTATGCTCAGATTCAAGGTTTGACACAGAAAAAAAATGCAACGTCAAAAATGTCACGAATAGAAGTAGAAAAAAATATGGAGGGAAATGACTCCTTCCCACTTCAGATGAACTCTTCAACTCGGGAACGGTTGAAGATAGAGCAATTCTGCGAACGCCAATCGATTCAAAATAATCAAATTAGTATAATCTGGGAATTTCAAGTCAATCGATATGAAACAAAATTATTCGAAGAAAAGAAAAAAGTCCAAAGGGGTAGACCCCTAAAAATCATGAAAAATACAAATTCGACAATTTCACTTGCATACGCACTATATACGCGAAATTTCAAGAAAAAATATTGAAGGAAAGTACTCCTTCCCACTCCAGATGAACTCTTCAACTCGGGAACGGTTGAAGATAGAGCAATTCTGCGAACGCCAATCGATTCAGAATGATCAAATTAGTGTAATTTGTGAATATCAAGTCAATCGATATGAAAAAAAATTATTCGAAAAATCGAGAAAAGTCCAAAAATCATGGAAAATACAAAATTGGCAGATTCACTTGCAATCCGCACTATATACGCAAAATTTCATACAGAGTCCGAAAATATATGATTTTTTAATGCTCAGATTCAAGGTTTGGATATAAAAAGAATACAAAGTCAGAAATGTCAAAAGTAGGACTGGAGAATCATATGAAGGGAAGTGACTCCTTCCCACTCCAGATGAACTCTTCAACTAGGGAACGGTTGAAAATAGAGCAATTCTGCGAACGCCAATCGATTCAGAATGATCAAATTAGTATAATATGTGAATATCAAGTCAATCGATATGAAACAAAATTATTCGAAAAATCGAGAAAAGTCCAAAGGGGTAGACCCCTAAAAATCATGGAAAATACAAAATTGGCAGATTCACTTGCAATCCGCACTATATACGCAAAATTTCATACAGAGTCCGAAAATATATGATTTTTTAATGCTCAGATTCAAGGTTTGGATATAAAAAAAATACTATGTCAGAAATGTCAAAAGTAGGACTGGAGAATCATATGAAGGGAAGTGACTCCTTCCCACTCCAGATGAACTCTTTAACTCGGGAACGGTTGAAGATAGAGCAATTCTGCGAACGCCAATCGATTCAGAATGATCAAATTAGTATGATATGTGAATTTTGAGTCGATCGATATAAAACGAAATTATTCGAAAAATCAAGAAAAGTCCAAAGGGGTAGACCCCTAAAAATCATGAAAAATACAAAACTGGCTGATTCACTTGCAATCCGCACTATATACGCAAAATGTCATATAGATTCCGAAAATATATGATTTTTTAATGCTCATATTGAAGGTTTGGATATAAAAAAAATACTATGTCAGAAATGTCAAAAGTAGGACTGGAGAATCATATGAAGGGAAGTGACTCCTTCCCACTCCAGACGAACTCTTTAACTCGGGAACGGTTGAAGATTGAGCAATTCTGCGAACGCCAATCGATTCAGAATGATCAAATTAATATGATCTGTGAATTTTGAGTCGATCGATATAAAACGAAATTATTCGAAAAATCGAGAAAAATCCAAAGGGGTAGACCCCTAAAAATCACTAAAAATACAAAATTAGCAGATTCACTTGCAATCCGCACTATATACGCAAAATTTCATACAGATTCCGAAAATATATGATTTTTTAATGCTCAGATTCAAGGTTTGGATATAAAAAGAATACAATGTCAGAAATGTCACTAGTAGGACTGGAAAAACAAAAGAAGAGAAGTGACTCCTTCCCACTCCAGACGAACTCTTCAACTTGGGAACGGTTAGAGATAGAACAATTCTGCGAACGCCAGTCGATTCAGAATGATCAAATTAGTATACTCTGGGAATTTCAAGTCGATGGATATGAAACAAAATTATTCGAAGAATAGAAAAAAGTCCAAAGCCCTAATAATCACGAAAAATACAAATTCGGCAAATTCACTTGCATACGCACTATATACGCGAAATTTCAAGAAAAAATATTGAAGGAAAGTACTCCTTCCCATTCCAGATGAACTCTTCAGTTTGAAAATGGTTGAAGTTAGAGCAATTCTGCGAACGTCAATCGATTCAGAATGATCAAATTGGTATAATCTGTGTATTCTGAGTCGATCGATATTAAACGAAATTATTCGAAAAATCGAGAAAAGTCCAAAGGTGTAGACCCCTGAAAATCATGGAAAATACAATTTTGGCAGATTCACTTGCAATCTGCACTAGGTATATAGGCAAAATTTCGCAGATTCCGAAAATATAATTATGATATTTTCATTTCGATCTATATACGTTCTGAAGAGTTTATATGACAAAATTCAGATCGATTTGAGTATGTTCTGGGATTTCAAAATTTGAGAGCTGTTTTTCTTAATTTTTGCTCAATTTTGTCGTTTTTTGTGGTAGATAAAAAAGTTTAAATGAAAAATTCATAATACGATTTTGACTGCGATCACAATTCTCTGAACTCCAAAATCACATTCGTTACGATTTTGTCCAATAGACATTGCATGGGTCCCAGCACATATTCCTGTAGAACTCTCTGATTGATGCTATGGCAGCTTGAGATCAAACTTTTGAAAATTTGGCAATTGGTAGGTATTTATCTTAATATATTGTTGACGGTTTCTCGTAAACGAAATTTCAACACTATATCAGCAATCATAGAAGCTGAATCTATTTCGTTCAGTTTCCCACCCGTATCCCAACAGAAATGTTTCTGTATTGTGTAACTGAGAACTAAGAGGATAAGAAGGAAACAATCACTAATTTGTTGATTTCTATAGCAACTGAAATGTAACAGGATAGGATATCCAGCCTCTCCAGAAGGAAATCTACTTTTCGTTTCAATTTGCTAAAAAACCTTCTTATCCCTGCGAATACTCTCAAACAACTTCGAAGGGTTTTCTTTTTCGCTTTCCTTAAGTTTCGTCTGGACTGGAAGTGGAATTGAAAATGATACATTCTACATGAGAAACAGAGCTCGTATACTTTTAAGACTTTTTCCAGTTTCAGTCAAGTATTAGATACATGCTTGTATTAACACCTCTTGAATTCATTTGTAGATTTCGAATTTGATATAGTCAGAGACGTCCTGTGACTGTTTCCGATGAGTATTCAGGGAGTATACATAACAAAAAAGCAATCGACCGGGAATAGTTATTTCTGTATTGAGTGCGTAAAATTAGTGTTTGTTCAAAGGCACATGAGAGTGTTTATTTTTGGCCGAGTCCACAGGTCAAGGCCAAAAATTCTCCAATATTTCCAATACAATTTCACAACATCCCGTGGTCTTTCTGTGTCGTTAATATAGAAAGGGATTGTTGACACACCGCGTGTTTGACTGTTTGTGTTTGCTCGTAGTTGCTTCAATTTCAAGCTATTTTCAAGAAGATGGATGTTGATTATGATAGTTGTATTGATGCTTCACCTAGTGCCGCACCTAAATAAATAATTTTTTTGATTTTTCCAACTCGGCCTAACGACCTCGTCGGACAATTTCACGTCGAGTGCAATAAACACGTTTTGCACTTGTTGCATAAATAACTATTGAATCATGACCTGTTATATATCTGATAACATTCTGTTATTTCTAGAAACAATAAACATATATCTATCTTACTTTCGTAGTAGTATCTAGATGAAAGCCACTCCGTGTGTCCTTTGTCATTTGAAGATATAGCAACCAATTCTTGTATTGGTATCAGCTATGTTAGCTTGTTTGTTGCAAAATATGCTACGATGACAATAATAATAATTTGCCGTAGTTAAAGCACATTATAAACTGAATTCATATGCAATTCAGTTCGATTACTAATTTTCTATGTTTGTTTGTAGCTTTTAATTTCGGAACGGGATAAATCATGCAAATGACCGTAAAGGCTTTGGGAAAACGCGATCATGTATAGAATTTATTGATAAACTGCCGTACTTTATTGTAACATTAACTACGGTAATTAATATTATCATCGTTAAATTTTATATGCGGGTCTGTATGATGCAAACGAGTTCGGTATTTACTGTACCACGATGGCCTTTGTATTAGTTAATGGAAATTGACAGCCATAATTCCTAATTTAGTTTTGGGTAATACGCATCCACCACCTGATCATTGTTTGTATATCCATGGATTGTGTTTTCATATGGAAACGAAAGTATGCAGTGAGACTGACTCTAGAATTTTCTAAATCTATTCCCAACATCGGAAGGATTAATCTCTCAGAGGGTTGAGGATTACTGCTCGATACCGTTAATCATGAAATTATGATTGATTTACTGGAGGATCTTGGATTCAGAGGAGTAGCATTGGAATTATTCAGATCTTATACCTGGAAGATAGAGCACAAGATGTAAAAATCAACAACATCTCTAGTGGACCGAATGTAATGGACTTTGGCGTGCCACGAGGCACAGTTTTGGGCCCATTACTTTTCTCGGGGTACATAAACGGGCTATCGAATCTAACTAGTATTGGCGTAATTTCTTCATTTGCCGAAGATAGAGTTACACGAGGATATAATGAAAGAATCCGAAAGAAAGACTTGTTGAAAATATAAACAGGGTTTGAAAAAGGTCAATGACAGTTAATTTAGAGAAAACGAATTACATTCTATTGAGCGGCGATGAAAGTACTGCCATGGTTTTCTTCTGTACTTATTATCAATGTTTCAAGGAATATCAATATCTGCCATGATTTCAATTGAAAACATATTAACTTTTATGGCACGTCAAATGACCAAACCGAAATACACAAATGTCGCACTAATTAGTAAATCAAAATTACAATTCGAACGTCAACAGTGCCCAAAAGGACAAGTGAAAAGTCTTAGCCCGCTATTTCAGTTTGTTACTTCACTATTTCTCTTTCATTTACTTACTAGCGCTTATCTGATAAAAAAAATGCAAGAGATAAAAATTTTAGGTTTTTTCATGACCAACTAAATTATGATGTTCAAATGTTTTTCTGTTGGAGGAAATATGAAATTTTGGCTATAAAACTGTAGGCAACCTCCATTCACCTCTTCGAGTCAGAGTTTCATTTTTTTGAAGCAAGAAATTAATGACGCGTCCAAAAAACAAGGACCTGTATATTATCCGAAAATTAAATGCATAATTCTAGCAACAATTGTAAATTTACGATTTTTTCTGGCAACTTGCGATGTCTGTAGTTTGGAAGAGGTGAACTTTAGGACACATGTTTGTGGGAAAAAATCTCATTTTGATACCAGGAATACACCCTTGAAAAATGTTTATTGAACTTGTATGTGCAGAAAAGACTTTGAAATTTCTAAATTAAATTTGACAACCACTTGTTGTCATCAACAACTATACAACATGATCATCAAAATAGAAAATAATAATCCACAATACTGATACAGTCCTTTCCAAATTCTACTATCGCAGCCCGATGAATTGAACTCATTGGGTCAGAACAAGTTTCAAGAACAACCTCCAAAGAAAATTAATTGCAGATATTATCGAAGAACAAACAAACACCAACCTCTCGGTCAATTCGAAACAAAAACCGAATATATCGCCTCTCCACCCAATGTCCATTAATTCAATTTGGCCATCTCTCGATATAGCGAATTCAAAGCAAACAATACTTGAAATATGAGTTGGCCGCTGAGTTTTCGATTTCGCCGTGTTGGTTCACGAGATACCATCAGAAACAAATAAGTGAAAAATTAATTTAATTGTTTGTAATGAACTTTTTTCAGAAAGGCGGATCTGATTCGTGTTGCGATGGACGATGGCGAGACTGACCGTAGTTACTCACGGGTGACGGCAAAAAATCGCCCATTTTCACTGACAAGGATCGTTCCCAACTTCAGTAGGGGAGCATATGATGATCAGCACTGACAATTCCAATGAGGAGAGGTCCTTGGGATTATTATTTATTTTTGACGAAAATTACAGCGAATTTTTGCATTTGTACGTATACAAAAGCCATAAAACCTATCAGTCCATATACCGGGTCCATTTTATTACCAGGTATGAATAAATTCCTTATTAATAGTACTAATAAATGGTACCGCGGTACCAATTTGGTTCTATTTGAAAAAATTGAGTTTTACCCCAGCATCGATTCCGATGAACTTCATTTGCTCATAAAAACCGCGATTTATTTTTCTAGCATTAGATGGTTCAACTGGTAAATCGAAACCGTCATGGCACACCTAAATGAAAAACTAAAAAATTAATTATTGAAATTTTGACGTTTGGAATGTCAGTTATGTGGTATCATTGGATTTAGAAAATTATGCAGAAAAAAAAATCATTTTTCATGACCCTGTTACACCCGGTATAATGTCCATTTAATAACGCAAATTATTCATAAATCTCGGAAAAAAATTTTTTTTGACAAAATGGCAACGAAAAGGTGGTCAATTTGTAACGCCCTTCAATAACAACCCAAAACTAATAAAATAAACAAAATACCAAATAAAATTTAAAAATCGTTCCGACTTTTCCCAAAATGATTTGCACTACATCTAAATACAAATATATTCCAGAAATTGGGTATTTCTTTCTCGTCATACTTCTTTTTTGGCTTTGTTTTTCGGATTTTTCTCCATAAATTTCAAATACACAACCAATAAATCAAGATTCTTTGAATGAATGACAAAGATTTTCATGATAATGGCTTCAATATTTTGACATTCGCATTGTAGCTTTCAGTTTAAAATACAATAAAAATAATTTTCTGAGTTATTTTTTGACACTTGGCATATGTGTGCTTCCAAATAGATTACTGGGTGTTCAGTCAATAGAAGATTTTATCGAATCCAAAGTTTTTCTTGGCTGTAGTGTTTATTTTAATTTTTATTTCCATGGAAGTTTCGAAATTAGTTTTCCTAGCAGTCTCAAAAATTATAACATAAGATTAGAAAGAGAATCGGTCCCAATATTGATACTCATAATTAAAGAACATTACATGAAAGTTTATTCAAATGGTGTGTGTGTAAAATGCAGTCCGTTCCTGGCGCCGAACAAATCAAACTAAATGTTGTTTGTTATTCACAAAAGCTCGTTCTTCTGTAATCGCCAGCGATTTGCATTAACGATTCCAAATTCAACATTCCTTTTTGAATAACAAAGTCGAAATTAACGAGACAACAAAACCATTATAAATAGCTGAAGCGTATTTTGACATCATTTCCATTCGAAATGATATGAGATCGCAGCAAGCTTTAATCGTGCGTTAAACGTTATACGTTATATTGACTACCATTTACTGTGAAGCCCATAATACGAAATATAACTGACGTACCCCAGTAAAATGAGTGACAGTACAATTTTGTATTCACGAATATCATGCAGACGGGGAATGGAAATGGAAATACTCATTTGAAATTGAAGGAAGCAACTAGGTTGGCGGAAGACCACATTTTTTCGACTATGAATTGTAGTGCCGTTGATTTCAGGTGCCAAAGAATAATATAACATACTCTAAATGTACTTCAATTACAGCGTGATATACAATATTGATATCACAATATCTAATTCCTTCGATAATATTGGCATCCAAGTAACAAATCAAATGTCATTTGGATTTTTCCTTGTTTTATGCAAGTATTATGATGGTTAAGTGACAGACAATTTGATTTGTGATTTATGAATCGGTTTCCAAAAGCTTTTCCCAAATTTCTCTATAATTTTTTTCAGCATTTTCCATTACGTCAAATTTTTTTGAATACAAAGACCAAATTTGAAATCCTCAAAGTTAATTTCGGATTCATTCATAAAAAATGCTTTCATGGGAATGGGACACAATGCATCTTGTTGAATCGCCATTAGCCTAATGTGCCCGAAATTTCAGCAGAATTGCACAAACTGGACTATAAATAATGGAGCGCGGTTTCCATAAACACATGCAGGTCAGCACGTGCTGTTGGTTTTGCTGCAATTCGTTTCATGTGTCAGATTATACTTCAATATCGTAATTTTCCTATTTGTTTTAGAGCAATTAAGGTAACCGCCAGACCCAGATTTGTGTGCTCACCTGTGTAATTGCATATTTGCTCTTTTAATCAATATCGGCGGAACGCTGGGCCCGATGGAATTCGAGAACGCAAGGGGTTGATTTTATTTAAATCTGGACCTGATTTCTACCAGCGAAAACCAAGGTTTCAATTAAAAATTCACTGTCAAGATTTCAGAAGTGTATTTTTTGGGAGAAAATAAGACTTTTTTTTCCTGTAACCATGTGTCCATGAACGCTTTGTTACCGAGGGTGTTAAAACTTCAAGATTTTTTCAAGTTTTTATTCCAGATCAAATTCAAACCTCAGCTTGAATTTCGAGGCTCATATCGTCTAGCAATCGTCTATCGATTGATAAAAAGAACCTACAGAGATATTTTTCAGGGGTCTAGTAATTTTTCACCTGTACTTTATTTCTGATGTAGCGCTGGTGAATTCTAAATTCATAAATACGTGTTTTGTTTCGTTCATGAACTTTTTTTTTTCTTGTTATATTTACGCATCTACAACTATCTTCTTGTAATTCGTTTTGGTTTTGTTCATTTAAAATTGCTCTGAATATTTTAACTCTAATATGAGAGGTTGAAAGGTAGAAAATACGCAAAAATTGCCTCTTTACTAATTTTTTTCGCAACTTTTTTCCTCGTTCGATTCATACTCTTTTTCATACTGAAATCTTCATTCCTCTGGTATTAAGACAAACTCAGTAATTTTGCATCTTCCTGTATTTCGTCGGGTATAACTATTTCTTCGTATTTTTTTAACTCGTCATTATTTAAATATGAGTTTATTGAACTCAGTATCAAATGAATACAGACGAATACGAATTAAACGTCTTGGGACAAATTTAACTGGTTGAAAAAAGGGAATATTCTCAAATGAAAATTGTTTTCTAATGAAAACAAGCTACGATGAAAATAAAGATGCTTAGAATATATGAGTGTCTGAGGGATGCTGCAAACTTTGCCTACAACTTCACAAACTACTCTGAAGGTGTTCTTTGTCCCAGACTATCATTCTGCAACGCATTCAATGCAAAAATTGCAAAGTTAATTTTTAATGTTTCACTTTGCACGGTATGGAGCACAGACTTACTCATAAAGGAGTTTCAGGGTGTCATAATAAAGTTTCCGTTGCTTTGAACAAAGAAATATTGAAAGGGAAAGCTTCTGCAATTTCTATATGGGACAGACATGAACAAAAGGAAGAATACGAAGTTTCAGTATTACCAAACTTTCTCACTGATTTTATGCAATAAATTAAAAAATAACTATGCAGAGTTTTTGAAGCACGTGCGATTTACAATCATATGCATTTTTGACTCCTGTGCCTGAAAACTGCAGGGCAACAATATGTGCCACAGTTCATCAGAAATGCAGTGAAGAATGTACACAAAAGAATCATGCTCTGTATTGAGAAGAGAAGAAAGACAGTTTGTCTTCTCAGAAAATTCTTAATAACAATTTGTGTTTTGGTATCAAAATAGTTTATAATTTTTTGTTGGACTGTACACCCTAGAATTCGTAATTGAGTGAAACTGACAATATTTTCTTTGGAAGATTTGTTATAACATAATTTGATTATGATTATAGATTACACGTTTCATTTATCTCCAAAGCATACTTCGCAAAATTGATGAAAGTTTCATAGATAGACTAGTAGACATTTCTATTCTAAATGTTTAAAGATACGTCAATTGTGCATCAAACATGACAGAAATTTTTAGCAGTAATTTTCATTCTCTAGAGAAAAACATAATTTTGTTGATGAATTGTCATTAAAAGTTTGTCGCTTTCAGCTGCAAGTAAGTAATAATGGAAAAATAGAAAAGTTAAGAAATTTTGAATTACTTGCTCGTCAAGTATTCATACAGGAGCAATATAAAAAGTCAACAAAACCATGGTTAACCTTGGTTTGATCGGACATACATACAAAATGTTAAAATTAATTACTTAATGTGTACCCTTAATGGGATTTTTGTTTAATATTTCCGGTTTCGAATTTTTCCAGGCAATACAGAAGCCTACTCGTGTTGTACTAACAACCACGAGGTGAAACCGGAAAGGATACGAAAATTTTGAAATTTGATATGTGAAATTGAAAACTGACAGATGAAATGTGGTGACATTGACGACCGTAAGGTCCATGTCCAATTGATTTCATTCTCCTACGATTTACTCTCGTGACCAATAGCTATTATTTGATGCTCGTCGAATAATAAACCATCATTTTATCACAATCGATTCGAATGTAGTGTCACCACTCAACATACAGCGGAATCGAACTGATGCAGCCACCGATACCGAATCTGAATCACTAAACAAACCCACACCATTTTTGCCACACGATTTAGAAATAACAAAAAAGTGTCGAGTGAAACGATAAGAATCAGTTTCAGCGGCCATTGTATGCAAAAGCTACCAGAATACATATTTCTGTCAACGTCTGGACACTATAACTTAAAACGACCCGCATTTTCACGTTTTTACTTTTGTTTTATGCTATAGATAGATATTCTCCGTGTGTAAGACAAGTTATGTACACGCATTTCATATGAGCGTAAGTGCTGAGAGCTGGTTTCTCGCCACACCAAAGGGACAATCGGTTTCATCGAAATTCGTGAGGAATTCTCATGAATGTTGCAAAAGGTTACCTTCTGTGTTTATGGAACTCAACTTTTCCGCCGGTTTGGAAATATCTAGTTGCCATGGTCGAATACGACCCAAGAGTGTTGCCGATCAAATTATATTGCAATTGCTTGGCAACTTTAACATAATTACGTTCAATATTGAGATCAATAAGAGACGTATGTGCTTATAGAAGCCTTTCCACATCCAGACCTGTCCCAAAGCACAGTGCTTAAAGCACTCAATGCACTTTGTTACCAGTGCTTAATGCTTCGAACCATTAAACGAGTTTTTTCTAATTTTGACATAAAGTGACACCTTCCAAAACTGACGTGAATCTCATAACGTCCAACTTTTCATCACCAGCTAGGAAATCTTTTACTTTTCCTAACTGGTTAGGAAAAGTTCATCACGTCATCGATTTTTCATATATTAAATCATATTTCGCTTTCGACTTAGCAGGAATCAATGACAGCACAGCAATTCTTACAGCCTTTTCAATATCGCTAGGGATATCTGAACCGGAATCAGACATTTTCATATGTGTAAAAAATTATTTCTGTCTTTGGAATTGAATAAATTACGTATGTCAATTTTGACATTGACGTTGTGTTAGGATCATCAATAACAGATGTTACTATAAAAACACCTTCATAGATTATCTACTTAATTTTCCAGATTTTTAAATTAAATATACATATTCATATTCCATTAGCGTTTACAGGATTTCCAGGTATTCAAAATTAGAAAGAACCTTGTAACATGTTACGGAATAGCATTTTGTGTCCTCTTGTTACACAAAATGCAGCTTTTCGTAACTGGTTACATAAATAGCCATTTTTCACTGGCGATATCACAAAAATCAAGAAATAATAATTTGCTCGAAGTGTTTTGTCATAATTAGTAGTATGTCGAATTCGTATCTTGACAACCCACTGTTACAGCAGATAACAAAATGAAATTTGTGAAAACAGCTTTGAAAATCAGGGAAAATCCTCAAGAAATTGTTGATACTGCTTCTGCAGTGATTCTAAACTTGCTATCAGTGAAACCCAGAAATCTGTATGAAGCAACTTATTCTGAAAAGAAAGCGCAGAACTATACGGAAAATGTAATGTTGGTCTACTTTAATGAAGTTTCTGAAAAATACAACTCGTCAACTTTATGTCCGCAGTACTCCATGAAACGATCCTGTTTACATCTGTAAGTATGATAACACTGATATCAGCAAGTACCGCGAATTATTGTAGTTTTTGAAAAGGAATTCGCAAGAATACCAGACAAAACATCAAAAGTCTTAACAAAATACCAAATTGAAATTATCTTGTCAACAGTTAAAGATAACGAGTATCCAATGAATAAAGTAAGCTACAAATTTGCAATTTCAACTGTTTTTTTTTATAGGAACTGCGGGTGCATTACGTTTACATGAATTAAGAATAGTCACACTTGATGATATCGAAGATGTGAATACATATCTCATACCAGCATATATCTATAAAAAGTATTGACACATACTTTACGCAACCTCGACAAATTTAAAAAAAACAGAGATCTCCAGGAATATCCAACAAGGAAAAACAATGATATACATTTCGAATCAGGAAAGTAGTCTGGGGTAGACTGTTTATAGACACTCTCAAAATATGTGGCAAAAGCATCAACAATTTCCTGGGGATCATTATAGGTGACATGGCCATCTGTCATGCACCCAGGGATTCTGGACTTACCTTTTTTCTCTCTAATAATGGACCAGAAGCCTTTAGCATCAGTTGTAATGGAATTTTCAGCATTTCGAAAGTATTTTTTGTAAGATGCATTTATTTGGGATTTAATAATAGTTCTCAGTTCTCTATATAGATTTAGTAAGGTGATGTCATGTGATTTTTTATATTTGCGAAAAGCCTTGTTAACAACAATTTTTCTGTCAAACCAGGGTGGAAAACGACGACGATTATAATTATAATTAACATTCCGACCATTTTGACCCTTTTTTCTAGCCTATAGGGCGTCGACCTATGTGCTGTGTGAGTCTAATTTAATCTTTATTTAAGATTTCTCAAAAATTATATTCTTACGCTGAAATGAGAAGTTTATTTCGCTTACTTTACCCGTTAAAGACTGAGAAATACCTATTACATGCATATAAACTGTTGGACAATTGAGTTGAATGATTCAAGTCAGTTACCGAAAGAGCTAGGTATAAAGCCTCAATTAAAAAGTTTTATGATAAAATGATTATTCTGAAAATTTGTTGGTATTTGGAGTGTTTGTTATATTCAATAAAATTAAGTTGCTTGTATTTTCTCAGGAGCGACAGCGTCTCAATGCTGCAAATATTCCAAATCGACAAAACAGGTAAGGAAATGGAAGATGCGAAATTTTCACAAAAATCCGGCGTCGTGTTCTCCATAAACGTCCAACCTACTATCGACGCGAATCGCGCTGTATAAAAGCTGACATACTTTGTGGCTATTTCCAGTGATATTTGAACTATTCCAACTGGGCATTCGCGTGCAAATGGGGCAATAAAAGATAAATTTAATTAAGATTATACAACTTACGTGACTTAAAAACACACACACGGCTGGCAAAATATACACCAATAACTTTTAGCTGATAAGGAGTTTGTATAACTCTTTGTGCACAAACATATTAAGAGAAACTCTATGAAAATGAAGTTACTGCTGGGGAATACATTAAAAAGGAGCTGTCACATGGGAAATTCATATTATTACTTTTTCAGTTACGGTTTTGCAGGATATCACACGTGGAACTTGATAATGACTGTTTGCTCCCATGTAGGTAGGGTATAGGGCATTTTTAGGAAAGACAGTTGAGCAAAATATATCCCTTCAAAAAATCTTCATTTGTGATTTGACAGAAAAGGACCCCGGATCTTCCATATAGAAAATGGCTTTCGGTTATTATTCCTGAATTTTTGATATGTTGTAGATTCTGACTACCTCAGGAGAAGTAATTGGAGGAAATTGGAATGTATGAGAAGCTTTTGAATATGGTAAACTCAGAATAGCGTGATATTAGTGCAATTCAATAAAAGCTTGCCTTCAAAACGTTTTTTATTCATATTTGTTCAAATTTTTTGTGTGAAATATATTGAAATACGTTTCAAAACTAGTTGATTGTATACTTATGCCTTCAGAAAAAACGCAATTTTCTGTGAAACATAGACTGTTCCTTTTCACTCGCCCTGTGTAAATGAAATGAATAAGCGAAGTTCTCAACATTGAATAATGGTTCATAAGTAAATGACATGCTCTCCCCTGTCCGATCCTAAAGACAAGGGGTTGACGTATTCCTATTTTTAAACCACCCTGTATAGAATTAAAATAATGTCAGTTAACTTCAATCAACATCATTGAAGCATGGTATTCCTAGAATAAATAGGGGTTTTGTCAAATCTCGGAATTGTTAAAAATTTTGAGCACAAAGCATCACTTTTCATCTTTGACACCCTGTATCTCGAAAACTATTCTTCCGATTTTTTGTGCCCATGGGCACCCTTGCTTGAACTCAAAACTTACAATATATCGAAAATTCAGGAAATTCAACCGAAAGGCCTTTTTTTCAAAAAGGATGTTGCGGAGCCTTTATTTTGAAAAATCACATCAAAAGATTCTTGAATATGACTGTATACATGGAATTCAAAAATGTTGCTGGAAAAATCGTTTCAGTGTCCAATATTTCAATGAGTATTCTTCAAAGGTCGACTTTTGTAGTTGATTTCTTGACCTTATGCTTTAGGATTCGAAACACCTAAATATCATTGCAATACTTGTGTAGTTGAAAAAAACTTCTGACTTGTAACGAGTACCAAATAAAAAATTTCCACAGGTAACCAACAGTCGTGCCTGATATATCTAATGCATAAAAAATGGACGGACTATATAAATTATTGGTGATATAAAGCAGGTGAGATAATTCCTCATCAAAATTGAATAATCTGAATTCGCAACCACTTCAAGGCGGTACTGGGAATACCCGTAGTGAAAATAATACCTTGCTATTGCCGTTTAAATAATTTATCTCCTTATGAATTATTTCCATATATTTCTCAACCCTTTATGATTCAAATTCATGATCAAATTATTCCTGAATTATTCATTGAGAAGTGCTTCATCCATATCAAACGGAATGTGGTTCAAACGAAATAGTCTGGTTCACAAGGTCTATTTCGTCAAAATCCTAGGCTGGACCACCGAAAACTATCATTTTGGTATAATTCAATTTGAAATCATCTAAAAATATGTTAAGTGGAAACTTTGCAGCCAAAAAAATTTTTGCAAGAAACCAAACCGTTCTATTGTCTTTTACGTTGTTGTTTATAACTTTTGCAATTTTTTTCGTCTGTAATTTTCCTTATCCACATTTTGCACGTGCAAGTTTGTGACAACTGTGATAACGTGATAAAGTCTGCACATTAATCTGTTAAGTAATTTGTATCAAGTGTTGTATTTTTGTCATAAAAATCAATATTTTTTTTATCTTCCAATAAAAACATATGGCAAGTTTAAATATTTTTATTAAGAGTAGTTATAATTAGTTTTCGTACGATCAGCTTGTAAAAAGGTATAGCGGTAACTAATTCAGACGGTGTTTTTTGTAAATCCCAGAAATGGAAGGTGCATGTTGAAGATATCGATTGATTTGGAGCATGAAAATAAAATATAATGCTCGACTGCTTCAACTAGCGGTTGTCATTATAAACATTATATTATATGGAACGATAATGTACTCTTTGAATATTGCAGAAAAAATTGATGTGATATATAGTTCAATGTGTGCCAGATGCTCTACAAAAACTACACATAGGGCACACCAAATTTGCGGGTTGATCTTGCAAAATGCTCAGATTTTGTGGAAATCGTCGTATACAAATCTTGAAAGAAATGAATCTGTCTCTGAATCTGAATCTGCATATTCGCATAGGTGTGTAGGTATACTTTTAAAAAAATTGTTGAAATTAGAGAAATCTAATTTTCTGAGGGTAAAGACCTCTTTCAATTCCAGATGAACTTTTCAACTATACAACGGTTGAAGATAGAGCAATTTTGCGAACCCCAATCGATTCAGGATGATGGAATTAGTATAAGTTGTGAATTTCAACTCGATCAACAAGGATAAGAATTATGAAAAATTCAAAATCATCAGATTCACTTGAATCTGCATATTCGCAAATTTGTGTATGTTGGAAAATAGTTGGAATTCACGAAAATGAACGTAAAATTCACAAAAATCGACATTTTGGAGGGAAAGTACCTCTTTCAAATCCAGATGGACTTTTCAATTCGAGAACGGTTGAAGATAGGGCAATTCTGCGAACGCCAATCGATTCAGGATGATGGAATTAGTATAAGTTGTGAATTTCAATTAAATCAACAAGGATAAAAAATATCTCGAAAAAAGTCCTGAGACCCCTAAAAATCCTGAACATAATGAAATCATCAGATCATATGTGTGTTTGTTAAAAAATAGTTAAAATTCACGAAAATTAATAAAACATTCACAAAAATCGATATTATGGGGAAAAGACTTCTTTTAACTCCAGATGAACTTTTCAACTCGAGAACAGTTGAATATAGGGCAATTTTGCGAACGCCAATCGATTCAGGATGATGGAATTAGTATAAGTTGTGAATTTCAATTAAATCAACAAGGATAAAAAATATCTCGAAAAAAGTCCTGAGACCCCTAAAAATCCTGAACATAATGAAATCATCAGATCATATGTGTGTTTGTTAAAAAATAATTAAAATTCACGAAAATTAATAAAACATTCACAAAAATCGATATTATGGGGAAAAGACTTCTTTTAACTCCAGATGAACTTTTCAACTCGAGAACAGTTGAATATAGGGCAATTTTGCGAACGCCAATCGATTCAGGATGATGGAATTAGTATAAGTTGTGAATTTCAATTAAATCAACAAGGATAAAAAATATCTCGAAAAAAGTCCTGAGACCCCTAAAAATCCTGAACATAATGAAATCATCAGATCATATGTGTGTTTGTTAAAAAATAGTTAAAATTCACGAAAATTAATAAAACATTCACAAAAATCGATATTATGGGGAAAAGACTTCTTTTAACTCCAGATGAACTTTTCAACTCGAGAACAGTTGAATATAGGGCAATTTTGCGAACGCCAATCGATTCAGGATGATGGAATTAGTATAAGTTGTGAATTTCAATTAAATCAACAAGGATAAAAAATATCTCGAAAAAAGTCCTGAGACCCCTAAAAATCCTGAACATAATGAAATCATCAGATCATATGTGTGTTTGTTAAAAAATAGTTAAAATTCACGAAAATTAATAAAACATTCACAAAAATCGATATTATGGGGAAAAGACTTCTTTTAACTCCAGATGAACTTCTCAACTCGAGAACAGTTGAATATAGGGCAATTTTGCGAACGCCAATCGATTCAGGATGATGGAATTAGTATAAGTTGTGAATTTCAATTACATCAACAAGGATAAAAAATATCTCGAAAAAAGTCCTGAGACCCCTAAAAATCCTGAACATAATGAAATCATCAGATCATATGTGTGTTTGTTAAAAAATAGTTAAAATTCACGAAAATTAATAAAACATTCACAAAAATCGATATTATGGGGAAAAGACTTCTTTTAACTCCAGATGAACTTTTCAACTCGAGAACAGTTGAATATAGGGCAATTTTGCGAACGCCAATCGATTCAGGATATTGAATTAGTATATTTTGTGAATCACAATTCGATCAAGAAGCATAAAAAATTTATCGAAAAAATCCCCAAAGGGTCTACCCCTAAACATCCTGAAAAATATGAAATCATCACATCCATTTGAATCTGCATATGCACATAGCGGTAAAAAATCACGAATTTATAAAAAGGGACATGTTCTCTAAAGGGAGTGAGCAAATCATATCCAGTCCAATTCTCTCAAGTGGAATCTACAGGGCCTTTGGTGTTAACCAATGAGCTCATTTGAAGGATATAACAGTGTCCCCTCAGGCAGGCAACTCCAACAGCCCCAATCGACAAATTTGTAATTAATCTCATGGTATTTGTCGATCAAATCACTTCGGACATCGAAATAGTTTCAGCATGCCGATAACATTTATCAGCAAAAAAGTGATGGGAGAAGCCTAGAGGCACTTGCAATCACCATGTATTATGTAGGAATGTAGGCTTTCACGGCTGGAGTTAACGTTTTGGTTGGTTTCCGGGTTTTGCCGTGGTCTTCTTCTGAAACTCAGTTGATACATCTAGAAGAGTACTTCGACCACGCCACTGAAGATGGCTGCCGCAGTTGCAGTCGAAACGTTTGGAAATTTGAACCAAAGAAGACCACGGCAAAACCCGGAACTCAACCAAAACACCATGTATTATGATAATGATGTTAATAGGGGATAACAGTGTTCAATAAACATTGCTGTTATTGTGTCAAGTTACACTGGAGGTTAAATGGAGTTACATCAACAGGGCGAACGTAAAAGCATGCCATGTTGTGGAACTAAATGCCATAAGTGAATAACTGTGAAAGTGTAGAACATACAGATTCGAAAACGAGTCTTTCATAAATAGAAAAATAGTTAGTCTAACAAAGAACACATATTGCTGTTGGCCACTCTGGTATTTGGCACAAAACATCTATACCCTACTTTATCACGGAACAACTGGAACCATACTTGGTGAAGGGGACGGGGACGGGGGAAAATATCGTATTTTACGTGGGTTTTTATAGTTTGAGGAAAGAAAGAAGATGGAATTCAAATTTCGTCCCTTTGATTGACAGAAGTCCTGAAAGGGTAATTGTTTACATTCAAATAACTTTCATGGGGTGTATGGGATTCTTGCACAATGTTTTATACTTCATCATAACCTGATCTGGTCTCAGGGTGCGGTTTTTCTACGTTACCGAGTAACCCATTTCAAAGCGGACCACCTCTCTGAAACTGTTATTTGTTATCCGATTCAAAAGTTTTTTTTTTCAATAGATAGAGCATCAATAGTCCTAGTAAAGTACTATGAATTCATTCGAAATAGAAATGAAAAATTCAAGCCCTACTTCAATTTTTTTTCAAGTTCGAAATTCCAATTTTTCAAACTAAATTTTAATGACGCTACTGGAATTTTGATGCTTAAAAATGGATATGATTGAAATTTCATAATAGAAATTTTTTTAACAGAAATATAGCATAAGTAAAATTATTATCATTTCATCTGAATATTTCGAATAGTTATCAAATCACAATCTCTTTAAGTATGGGAGATAGTTATGTCCATCATAACACTGCAGTTTTTTGTCAGAGAAATTAAATATTTATCTTCGCATCAATAAATAGTTATCAATATTCAATAATCAATAATAACCAGTATTTATAACAAAAATGAACTACAACAAAAGAATGGATTAAGATACTTTTCAACCAATTCCCGATTTAATCATCAATTTGATCAAAATTCGATCATTGGTTTTGAGTAACATTGTTTTGTGCAAGGCTGTCTTAATTTTTCACACAGTCCTTCTTTGGTAGTTGACAGTTATTCCCAATATCTACAGTCTTTTATTCAAACATTTTTGTAGTGCCACATTTCAAAGATATTTGTTACAACAACAATTGATATTTTTACATGCTTTTATTTAGCTTCACCTATATTTATGTATGTTTGTAATTGACTCCTTTAGACTCGATTTTGAACAGATTTGATTTAAACTTTGTACACTCATCAAGAACCAATGACAATACGATATTTGATGAGTGTGTCTCATTATCCTGATCAGGATCGCCAGAATTAAATAATTTGCCCCTCATATACTCTTTGTGAGAACCTCCGCCAGAATTTTAAAACGAAGTTAACAGGTAGGAATGTTTGGATGAAATGATTCGATTACGAAATAATAATATAAATGACTTTGTCAATATCACTTCTCGGGTTTTCATCAGATTATTAATGCCAAAATAATGTCTTGTTAAATTATTTGAAATACAATCGAAATTTAGATGCAATAAAAATAGTCGACTATTTATCAAGGTCTCATCATATTACCCTTGATATAATTTGTCATCACTGAATTTCAGAGACTACTCTATATTGTAACTCTCCGAACTGTCACCTAGTATATCATCATCAAAAATAAACACACTCCTGTTTTCACTTGAACTATCATTCACTTCTATTTCTGCCAGTAGATAGTACAAAAGCAATACTCTATGTGTATTCGAGTTAAATTGTGTAAGAAAAAACAAATGCGTGCGATTTCGCTCATAAATCACCACCGGAGAGATTATAACGAGCAAAACAAACCAGTCATTCAACTAACCAAACAAAAAGAAATGAATTAAACGTGTAGTGAATTATGACGTAAATGGGGCACCACCCCAATGTTCCTCAAACAAACACAAGCGCATGTCCCCAATTATCCGTTTACCTATATGAGGTGTTTAGAGGACTGAACGTGCTAATGGCACCGACTCACGAGTCCAAACTCATAAATTACCAACGTGGTTGACCGCCATTGACGTTATTTTTGAGTTTACATGTGAAAAATAATGGGCTTAGGTATATCAGATCGTAGTAAATATTGCGGACGCAATGATATTTAATGCAACGAGATTATAACAGCAAATCTTTTTTCTACCTTTGAAAAATGTGCACACACTATTGAAAGCTGTTTTTTTTTTTTCGTTGGGAAATATAGGTGGAAACAATCTTCTGAAACAGCAATGTCTGAAAAATGTAAGTACCTATGTAAGTACTAGAGAGTTGAGGGAACATAATTCCCAATAATAAACAGTAATTTGTGTCAAAATTTTTGCTATTTTCTTTCCATTGCTTTATATATTTAGGAAAAAAATTTGGAGTACCACAGATTTATTTTTATTAAAAAACAATTCGATGAAAATTTTATACCAGTTAATTTTAGCCAATCAGATGCCTGCATTTTGACATGTTGCTATGACAATAATCTAATTTCTTTGGAAATTTCCCTGCGTAGAGGAAAATTTATAAGTGGAAATTTTCCTCTGGCTTGACAGCTGTCATAAACACAGTGGCGTAAAATATTTTTAATAGATATTTATTTATAACTTAATTATAGGTACAGGTTATTATCTGTTATTTAATTATTTAAACCACATTATAATTGGGCATACAATATTTGACAACAAATCCGAGATTAATAAATGATGGTGCCGCCGATGTAATTCATTAGCGTCCGATAAAAGTAGAACCTCAACTTTTTTTCCCTTTTCTCTAGTTATATAAAATTATGTGAATTTGGTAGAATATTTGCTTCCCTATTTAATTATTCAAAGCACATTTCACTAGAGTATATGGAAATTGGAATATTTGATATCAAATCCGCAAAAAAATTATTCGCAATTCGCTGATGTGAGACAAAGTTTTAGCAACGGTCTACTATGATGTCCGTTACATGGATAATAATATGTCATCAATTTAATTTCTATTTTAAAAAGTTTTGGTATAAATTTTCTTACCGAATCTCCCGCGAGCATGAATTAATATTCTGGAAATTTTCCTCAGTTGCGAATTTTTTAAGAAAATTCGCACTTCCAGAAAATTTCCGGAAATAATTCATGCTCTAGGGAGATTATAAGTGATAATTTTTCCTCGTATGGTATACGGTGAGAAAATTCCACACCAGATTGCGTTTGAAAACTGAATTAGTTTAGAATTCAAAAAGATCGAAATAACAAATCACTCTGCAAGATCCAATGCTGTTTCAACTTCGGCCTAAAACCGAAATTGATGAAAACATTTTTTTTTAATCACTGGACATAAAAGTAGTCACTCAATCAAATATCTGCAGATGGATTCGGGTCACTATCAGGAAATAATTGATACAATAAGATCTGCTTCAACTTCTCTCAAGTCATGAAGCTCTGAAAGCAAGATGGAGCCACCGCTTTTAATCAACCCCCTGCCATAGTTTATGATAATTATGATTATGATTATGAATTATGATAATTTTCATACCTAAACAATAACGTCATTATTCAAAATGACTTAAATGATTGAATATTATTATTATTTGAATATTTTGTGATTTTATAGCTACCTGCATTGAAAACTCAGAGCTGATTATTTAAATTACTTTTTTGATTACAACAAACAAAGAATAGTTGAGAATTCTCTATACCTATATTTTATTTTCTTATAGGTTCATGAACAAATTTAGTTTTTTCACAACTGTCAAAAAAACTTGACATTTCTGCATCTCTGTTGATGCGTAAATGTTTACTTTTTCACCGTGAAAAAATAATTTTTTTCACTGCCAAAATAATTCACAAAATAAATATGAAATATTACTTTGTGAAGGATTCATTTTTTTAACAATGTGAATTATTAATAGATTATTCATCATGGAACAATTTCATTAATTGGAATTATAATTGATGGTAAAGTTTGAACAATAACATCCAACATGAATTCCCGAAGATGTTCCATGTTGCTGCTGATCAGAAATGTTAGATATTTCTTGAAGAGTTGATTCCACAATTTAATCAGAAATTTTAATTTGTTTAGAAGAAGATGACAATTCAATATTTTGTTAGAAATCTCTATTTTGATATTCAATCTATCTTGTATATATGCTTCTGCTACGGAAAGAGATTTCCTATATAGAAATAACTATTTCTCACGGTGACAAAAATACTTTTTGTGGCAAAATTCCATAGAACGATTGATTTTGCTAGGGTCAGCACAGGTCGTTTTCAGCTACGAACCATCTATTGAAAGATTGGTTATTTGCATATTTAATCAAGTGTGGAAATAGCCTCTATATTTTCTTTGATTTCGTCGTGCGGATAATATAATTAGACCTGACACCGCTCCCAAGATTCCCGCAAGATCCACTCCTCACAGAAAAGTAAACACATCCAAAAACTACTGTCTCGAAACATTCCAAATGGTCCAATTAAAACAAACAACATGGTCGATAATGCCGACCCAATAAATCCCTGCATTGTTTTACTATCTAATCTGTGATCGAGATCGGCGATCGGTCGGGAAAAAACTCTGGGACACCAGATCAATTTTAAATACCTACCACCCTAACAAGCTCGAGAACACAGCTTTTAGGCTCTTGAAAACATCTGAAAACGTTTGTTTTGCGGAGGTGGCCGTGTTAATGGTAATTCTTCTTATGAATTTTGGATGTAGCGAATATGTTTTTCGGGGCGTGGGTATCGCCTGCTCGAAATCAAAATATTTATGTATCGATGCTCTTGTTTTTCTCGAAAATTGTCTCACCATTATGAGACCACTTTCGTAGTCAGTCTGGCATATCGAGACAGTGAAATATTTTTTAGAAGCTACTAGATACAATGTTTCATTTCAAAATAATTGCTTATGAAAAAGACAATTATACGAGACTGGTCTTATCCAAATAAATAGTCACCCTGTAGGTGTTCGGAAATGATTTGGCGATAATAATGAAAATAAAAAATCCCCTGGACCTTCACGAACGTTATTTTCGTCCATTCATTCTATTTGACTATTCAACTTATGTATAAAAAATCGCATATGCCACAGTGCAATTGTCACTTTGACAGCGGCAAAAGCTAGCTGCAACTTTTACAGCGACAAAATGAATGCACTTGTGGTTTTTTCATTCAGGGAGGAAACTCATACTTTTCCCCTCATTTAAAGTAAGTTGTAATCGATGAAACTTGTAAATCTATTATATTCAATTGTTTCCGTAACATCTTGTATATCCTGTATTCTGGTAAAAATTAAACGTGAATGTAACTTCAAAGTTAGTTATTTGCGTATTTGGAGCGCAAAGTGGAAGTAAAGTAATCCTGCGTGAGGAAAAGTGGCACTTTCCTCCCTAGTAATACAATGTCCGCTTCACGTCGAGCATCAAACTATCCGCGGAAGGAAAAGCATTATTTTCCCTCCTTGGTATGTAAATACGTAGTTTCTTTAGTGTATCAAACTTTTCAGCCCTCTATTAGTTACTACTTCTGCCAAAAAAACTAAGAAACAAATGCGTTACGGAGAAAACATTTCATAATCACTATTCTCTCTTCAAGGATCTCTAAATTATTATTCGTATCATAAAAGCCACTTTTTTCAAAGCGATCATTAGAAAACATTTTCCACTCTATCTTCGAATTCAATTTACTGGACAGAAATTTAATTTATATTATATTCAAGAGGTATAAATGCCAAGATGGAAATCTAAAATTCAAATGTACATCCAACAATACCTCGTTTCATATTTAGTTTGGCTTTTTGAATAATTCGAATACAGCCCCGATTTGACCTTTATATCTGGATGCTCCGGATATATTAAATAACTCGCAAAATTCCGAAAATTTCCTGAAAATATGATGAATTGATATTCATAATGTGAATGCCATTCATATGAAAAGGTATAATTTGTATACAAAATTCCTCAACCGCTGAAAAGGACTGAAAAGTGCCACGGGAACGTTTTGAATGAATGGATGTTATGAAAATATACTATGAAGGTAGTGAAAGTGTTTAGGATCGCAGTATGTCGTGACAGTAGCAAGTTGTCTACGAGATATTAGTAGAATTCAGCTATTTCTATCATAGTTCACATCTTCATAACAATGATTTGTCTGATTTCAGATACTTCTCGGAGTCCCCCAAGGTTCTGTTCTGGGTCCACTACTCTTCATCATCTATGTAAATGACTTAATACCTCATGATAGTGTTCTGTTCGCTGACGACACCACCTTCATATATTCTCATGAGGACTATGATTCCCTAATCTTGATGTCTGCAGAGGCAGAGCATAGAGCTGAGATATGTTTTATTGCCAATCGTCTCAAATTGAAGGATTATAAATCACAAATATTGATATTTACCACCAATACATCTACCCAAGAAAATCTTAATGTGAAACTTTCAGGTCTAACTGTTGATGATAAACTCAACTGGTCAAGTCATATTGAAATCTTTTTTAGTGGTAGTGATGTTTTGAAGTGGTCTCAAAAATTAGGATTTGAGTTGGCGCGATTGGTGGTGGGTCAGAATTCATTCATTTCAGTCCAATTTACAACTTTTCCCGATTGAAAATCATTGTCAGAGGGGCTCGACCGATTTTTTTATTTTTTGAAGTGATCTCAAAAATAGGATTTGAGTTGGCGCGATTGGTGGTGGGTCAGAAAACATTTATTTCAATCAAATTCACAACTTTTCATAATTGAGAGTCACTTTTGGGTCGTCAGAGGGGTTCAGCTGATTTTTTTTAATTTTTGAAGTGGTCTCAAAAATAGGATTCGAGTTGGCGCGATTGGTGGTGGGTCAGAAAACATTCACTTCAGTCCAATTTACAAATTTTCATGATTGAAAGTCATTGGCGGTTCGTCAGAGGGGCTCGACCGATTTTTTTAATTTTGTGAAGTGGTCTCAAAAATAGGATTTGAGTTGGCGCGATCGGTGGTGGGTCAGAAAACATTCATTTCAGTCCAATTTACATATTTTCATGATTGAAAATCATTGTCGGGTCGTCAGAGGGGCTCGACCGATTTTGTTATTTTTGAAGTGGTCTCAAAAATAGGATTTGAGTTGGCGCGATCGGTGGTGGGTCAGAAAACATTCATTTCAGTCCAATTTACATATTTTCATGATTGAAAATCATTGTCGGGTCGTCAGAGGGGCTCGACCGATTTTGTTATTTTTGAAGTGGTCTCAAAAATAGGATTCGAGTTGGCGCGATTGGTGGTGGGTCAGAAAACATTCACTTCAGTCCAATTCAAAAATTTTCATGATTGAAAGTCATTGGCGGTTCGTCAGAGGGGTTCGACCGATTTTTTAAATTTTGTGAAGTGGTCTCAAAAATAGGATTTGAGTTGGCGCGATCGGTGGTGGGTCAGAACACATTCATTTCAGTCCAATTTACATATTTTCATGAGTGAAAATCATTGTCGGGTCGTCAGAGGGGCTCGACCGATTTTTTAAAGTATTTAAAGTGGTCTCAAAATTAGAATTCGAGTTGGCGTGATTGGTGGTGCGTCAGAAAACATTCATTTCAGTCCAATTTACAACTTTTCATGATTAAGAGTTACTTTTGGGTCGTCAGAGGGGTTCAAAAGATTTTTTTAATTATTTGAAGTGGTCTCAAAAATTGGATTTGTGTTGGCGTTGGATTGGAGGATGGTGACTCTCTCAAACGATATATAAAAAATCGACCTCTGATCAACAGGGTGCGAAAAATAGCTTTCCAAACATTGTGAATAAAAATGTGCAAAATATTCCTTATTTCAAATAGAACACCCGCTATATTATTGACCATTAACCATAGAGAATATTCAATGAAACTTGTAGAGCACTTGTTGGCGCTTCTTATAGATCGATGCTATACCGGGTACTCCGTTTGAAATATGGAAGACTTTGCATATTTTTATTCACAATGTTTGGTAATCTATTTTTTGCACCCTGTATATCACAGGTCGATTTTTTATATATCGTTTGAGAGAGCAATTTACTTACATAATTTGACCAGAAACTCCTTTCAATAGGACTTGGCACAACTTCATAATTTCAAACAGTGACGAATTTTGGGAAGGAAAAGCTGTCATGCTAAATATCTCGAAAACCGTCGATATTTCCGAAAAAAAGATTCGGATAAAGTACCTTTTATTTTTCATGTAGAAACCGAAAAATTTATAAAAAATACTAGTTGCTATTTAAAAAAACATAGTTGGGACCCGCCCAAAAAAACTGAACTGTGAGTGCCATTATATTCAATTTGTAGATCTTAGGAAATAGTTTAATTTTGCTCATAGAATAGAACCATAATAGAGATATGGAAGACCGCGCCCTTGCTGCAGGACCTTGTATATATCGTCACCACTTCAGCTTCAGCTGGTCCACTTCAAGCTCAAATTCCCTCGTTGTTATCAAAATAACTGATATACATTGATTTTCCAGTATTCCAATTAAGCATGCTCGAACCACTAACAATTTCAGAATCGAGCCTGTTCGTAGCTTGTGTTCACAAATGGCGACAGAGGCATCCGACGAGAGGCCGCCTCCTCCCAAATATGGACCAAAGATCACGGTCGACAAAGAAGTGTCCGATATAAATTAGGTTAGATTTGGACGTTCGGACTGGGATGACCGTAAATATGTCGCCCAAAGCTAAAACATCACCTCCCGCGTTTTCTGAAAAAGGACGAGAATACCGTCTTGAAGAAGGGTTTTAGGTTGGACAATTTATTGCCCCGATCGGGCTTTGTTTGCGTGGAAGTTTTTTATAAGCAGGAAGCACGAGACGCGGGATTTCGTCAGTGTATTTCATCTTCGGAATGCTAGATGAAAGCGATATGATATTTTATGCGACGATTTTATGAAGTATGTCTTTTTACGATAGGTAAATTCACGCAAATCTAGAGAGCGTGTGCTATAAACCCACGAGTGAAAAAGAGAAGATTTATGAACAAGTTTTATGAATTTTTTTTTATCTGAAAACTTGTCTCATCAGAAAAACAAGTGCAGAAAGTTGCTAATTTCTCACGAGTTTAAAAAAGTTATGATAAGAGAGAAATTGCAATTCTACAACTATAATTTTTCTTCAATACACTTTTTGCTAAAAATAAAACTAATTAGGATTATTTTCAAACACTTTTAATAATAATAAATTACTTACATATTTTCAAGATAATTCAGTTGATACGATCAATTAATGGAATTTACTGAGAAAGAATGTTCACTTATAATCTCCCTAGAGCATGAATTATTCCCGGAAATGTTCTCGTCAGCCGAGGGAAATTTTCTTGAAATATTCTGAGGAAAATTTCAGGAATATTAATTCATGCTCGCGGGAGATTCGGTAAGATAATTTTTACCAAAACTTTTTTGAAAGAGAAATTAAATTGGTGACATACTTAGGCGACATATCATTATGCATGTAATGGACATCATGAGGCTTTGTCTCACAACAGCGAATTGCGATTTTTTTTGCGGATTTGATATCAAATAGTTTAATATCCCTATGCTCTAGTGGAATGTGGTTTAAATAATTAAATAGAGAAGCAAATATTCTACCAAAATCACATAATTTTAAAGTACCTACTAGAGAAAAGGAATAAAAAGTTGAGGGTAGACCTCAACCTGTATCGGACGCTAATGAATTACTTCGGCGACACCTACATCTATCAATCTCGGATTTGTTGTCATATATTGTAATTTCCCTATGCTCTATTGAAATTTTGTTTAAATAATTAAATAACAGATAATAACATGTACCTAAAATTAAGTTATAAATAAATATCTATCAAAAATATTTTACGCCACTGTGTTTATGACAGCTGTCAAGCCAGAAGGAAAGTTCCACTTATTAATTTCCCTCTACGCAGAGAAATTTCCGAAGAAATTAGGTTATTGTCATAGCAACATGTCAAAATGCAGGTATCTGATTGGCTAAAATCAACTGGTATACAATTTTCAAAGAAATCACACTAAAGGTATTTCTTGGCATTATTAATACATTTATTTGTAGGCGTACTTTATTTACTGTAAAATTAGTAAAAAAATATGATAATTTTGAGAGAGTTTAGTTTTGGACATATTCTCTGTAATCAAATAAATGGATATATAATATCTTTGGTGTGAATAAAATTCAAAAAATAAAAACTACCCCAAGCAACAAAAAAAAATATCTCTGGACGCGTGTATCGTCAAGAAAGTTGGCATCCTCAGGAGATCCAAGAAGCGTACACTACGCAGAAACGCAGTAGTTGATCGAATTGGTGGTTCTGGAAATTTCGAGTCGATCCTAAGGAAAATACCAATTACTCAAAATAATTCCTGAAAATCGAGGACAGAAGAAAATCATCTGACACACTTGAAATAGCTTATAAAAAAAAAATTATAAGAAAAAAATTTTATAGGGAAACTTTCACACTGAAGATAGAGGATTATTGCGATAACAAATCGTTTCAGAATGATAGAATTAGTATACTCTGTGGATATCAAGTCGATCAACTGGAACAAAAAAATACTGGAAAAATTTCCTAAGAGAGAGACCCCTGAAAATCATGAAAAATATGAAATCGTCAGATCTACTTGAAATTGCATATGCGCATATGTATAGGTATAAAAAAAAGTTTGAGTTCAACAAAATTTATTAGAAAAATTGTAAAAAAAACATTTTGTGGAGAAATTCCCCCTGAAAATTCATATAAACTTTTCAACTGGAAAATTAGTATACTCTGAGAATTTCAAGTCGAAATACTCCAAAAAGTCATAAAAACAACACAAAATCATCATATTCATTTAAAATTTGCACTATAAACTAACATTTTCATGCTGAGTCCAAAAATGTATGCTCAGAAGGTTTAGCTTAAAAAATGCATGAAACGTCAAAAATTCCCTAGCACGATCGAATTTTCGAAACTAGTTTTTTATTCTTCAAAGAATTGTTAACCGTTCTCAAGTGCATTTTGTTATTCTTCTTCCGAATAAATCCACAAAAATTAATTTCGATTAAATTATAAATTAACCTTTTTACAAAATCGAAAATATAGTACATTTTCTATCAGCTCAAGTAAGTCTTTTAGAATCAGAATGATATTTTTAATATCTTCTGTATGCTTCATAAAAAACTTTCATTACATAAAAAAATCGCTTATTCACTTGAGGCAAAAAGAATAATTAAAAATGTCACACCTTTCAAAAATTTTACAATCTTCACTCATTTCATTACATGTTTCCCAAGCCCACGAAACATATGAATCTAAAATTAAAACAAACAACTTCGATATAACTGTCGAAGATCAAATTAAAGTTCCCATTATCAAATTGGAATCTGGTAGCTGTAGAATTCCATTGACTAACAATTTCCATTTCTTCTAATCATATATTATTAGTTTCTCATTCTGTTGCTCTTGTGTCTCAGATTACCGATAAGAAGCCAGTGGAGTCTATTATATAATAGTGATGGATGACACAAAATGACCAACTACACAATATGTTGATGTTATCTGGTTAGATTTTTGATGAACTGTATAATATAACCATAAATTATTCAATTCATTGATATTTTCTTAACGAATATAACTTTTTGTGATATGAGTGTCACCTCGAGGATATGACATAATCATTTTTAAAATAATTGATAGGGTTTGGTGATGACATGATTATTGTTTCCGTTGCAATTGTTTGGTTTGTTCCATTACTAATTAAAATCTAATAATCAGCCCTATGCTATCACCAATCATAGCAAAATAACGGAAATGGCGAATAACGTTGACGTTATTTTAACCGGAAGTGATACAGCATAGTGCTGAATCTTAATAATAATAAATGAAGGCTCGAGTTAGAATCTAAGCAGAGCAGGTTATCAGGAGGGGCTTGATTCAAGGAGACTCCCTCAACCCTCTTCTTCTCTACATCTCCCCATTGCCATTGTCGACGGACGAACCTAAACTCTGTCACCGAGTTGAAACCCGTTCAGCAAAAAGTCCACGTCAAAGTTTCGGAGAGTGCAAGGCTCTTATAGCTACATGAGGATGAGCCAATGCATGGGGTCTTCATCAAAAACATTGAAGACCTTGGCTTATCCAGAAACCTAACCTTTGCTCTTCTCAGGTCAAGTGAGCTGAAGTCGGAAACCAAGATGGTGTCTTCAATACCCTCGTCTACCATAGTTTCATGATGGGTATAGAGGTCCCTGACACTAGTTGCAGAGCGTGTCGTGGGACTGTTGAGGCCATAATGCATTTGCTGTCAGCTTGTCCAGTCTATGCAGTCTCAGCTTATATTCACAGGTATAACGCGACGCTACGATTGTCAAACTACCCTCTACGGCACTCGTACGGTATAGAAGAGACACCGGTGTTGCCTTGTGTTCCGGGTGATGTTGTAAGTAACCCATTACGCACGAAATGAAAATGAGCGCGTAATGGGCTTACAACTCGTGTAACGTACTATACTTTTTCTACGCCCATTCATTTTCTTCCATAAATAAAAAACATCGCAATCATTTAAATTTTATTACAATAGTTGTTGATTGAATTGAGAAAATGTTCGGATACAATTATGTTTTGTTCAAGAAATTGACAATGTAAATGACATGACATTTATTTTCATAGCATGCTACTTAAGAAAACGTGTCCTATTTTTGAAGAAAATGCATAACGTGCTGCCTACATTTAGGGGCATCACTCTTTCAATCCTAAATATATCTCGCTAATGCTAAAAGTTTTTATGTTTTTTAATTGACTAAGTTTGTGTAAATAGACCAAATAAAGTCATATCTGATGTTGGTGGTCATAACATTTAGTCATTTGTAATGCATACCCGGCCTATTATCGTAATGTAATGGAATTATTTATTAATTGTTCATTTTAATGCAGTTTGTTGATCAATCTGAACATGATTCTAAATTGCGGTACAGTGTTCCTAACATATAATATGATGAAGGGAATAATTATAAAAATGAAGCAGCAAATTCATTGAATTTCAATATTTTTAATAACAAAGAGAATATCCCTTTACCACAACGATATAGATAATAATGACAGTTGTATAATTTCATTCAATTTGCCCCCATGTTCACCAACTGAACAAAATACAAAAAGTCCATCTGAATTATTTGAAAGCAGTCATTTTACGTGTACACATGTGAGTTCATTTTCACGAGCACCGAAAAATGAATAATGCATAATATGCCTTTTTGTGCGACTGAATAACAATGAGACATTTTTATACACGGCATTTTTCTCTTGCCATGGAAAGCCATTGTTTTGGTCCAATATAAAATGTTTATAATTATACCATTCCATGCAGATGCCATTGTTCTCTGTATAGTATATCGTAATGTGAGCTTTTCGTTATTCCATCAGGACGGTTTGTGCCAAGTAATGTTATGATTTAGTCCTGAATATCGAATTATTGAATGAAGAAGACATTCGATTGGAACAAAAGTAAAGACAGGGGCCCCGAGATTTATCGACACGTTATGGTATTATTATTATTGAGGTGATTGAAAAGAGATAGAGTTGTACTGAATGAATGTCTTCGTTAGCATAAGTCAAAAGACAAAAACAGCACTAAAAAATACTTTCCACTTCAAATAAAATTTCAATTGCCAAACAATAATAAAATGCTTCACTTATTCAACTATGTATCAAATCTCATAATCAAATCGCTTTAGGAAATTAGTGTAGTTACTCTGATCCCTAATAATCAAAACTTATTTTTAATTCATACCGGTCGTAGTAGAAATTATTTCTTTTGATACCAAATGTGTCAACTTCGTGTTCAAACCCCTGTTGCCGTTAATTTTCCGATTTTTCCAGCTCTCATTTCTCGACTCTCTGGCGATACATTATCGGCCGTATAATAACTCACCGTGTCGAAATTGTTTTTCTAAACGGCGTTCAAAATTGGGTTGAATGCGGTAAATGGACACACTTACTTATTGCTCCCATTTCCGCGGCACGGAGTTGTCAAGATAGACTAATCTACAGTGCCAACTAGATGGATTGATGTGTTTATGCCCCATTTAGAAGTTGCACGCATGCTGATATGCCCTTGCTAATAATTTAGGTGTTGTTGGATTGACTTTTTTTCCGTGTGTGTTTTTGTTTGATGTAACTTGTGTATCAACTGTCCAGCTGCGGCCAGCGATACAAGAGTATGTGTATGTATGTATAATATCTTTGCATCTACATGTTCATATTCATATACTCCTACCTTCTTTTCAGGTAAAATTCTGGAACACATTTTGCTATTGATATTTTCCAACAGAGAAATTACTTTTACTGTTTTTCGAAAACTAAGCTCTGGGAAAGTTTCATCTACGTACACCACCACTGTCTAATTCGTAGTGGATATATTCCCCAACTGGGTAGATTTTTGAACAAATCAAGCAATAGGTAAGAAAAAAAAATTCAGAGGTGGGCAAAAAAATACGAAACACACTGTATGTTTCGAATGAGTTGAGATGACGATAAACTCACTGAAATGAGCAAAAAACAAGCTTTCTAACGATACTAATCAACTGGCGTTCGCACAATTGGTCTATCTTCAACCGTTTTTAAGTTGAAAAGTTCATGTGGAATTATAAAAAGGTCTCCTCTTTTTGAAAGTTTGATTTTTGTAATTTTGTTATTCATTTTCGTGAATGTCAACAATTTCCTTATATACGGACGAATTCGAATATGCAGATTCAAGTAGATCTGATGATTTTATATTTTTTTATGATTTTTAAGGATGTACCCCCAGGACTTTTTTTTACTTATTTTGTTTTTGACACGATTATCTTGAAATTTCTACAGAATACTAATTTTATCATTCTGAATCGATTGGCATTCGCAGAATTACTCTATCTTCAACCGTTCTCGAGTTGAAAAGTTCATATGGAATTGAAAAAGGTCTTTTCTCTTCGATATTTTAGATTTGTGATCTTTTCTTCCATCTTCGTCAATTTCAACTATTTTCTCATAGACGGACATAAGCAAATATGCAGATTCAAGTAAATTTGAAGATTTTATATTTTTAATGCTTTTTAGGGGTCTACCCCTTAGGATTTTTTTCGATACATATGTTATTTTAGTCGATCGACTCGAAATTCACAGAGTATACTAATTTCATCATTCTGAATCGACTGGCTTACGCAGAATTGCTCTATCTTCAACCGTTCTCTAGTTGAAAAGTTCATCTGGAATTGAAAGACGTCTCTCTCTACCCATCGAAATTTTTATTTTTGTTATTTTTTCATTCATCTCCGAGACTTTCAACTATTTTTTCATACACGGACCTAAGCGAATATGCTGATTCAAGTAAATATGAAGATTTAAAATTTTTCATGATTTTTAGGGGTCTACCCCTTGGGATTTTTTTTTTTCGATACATACGTTATTCGTGTCGATCGACTTGAAACTCACAGAGTATACTAATTTTATCATTCTGAATCGACTGGCGTTCGCAGAATTGCTCTATCTTCAACCGTTCTCTAGTTGAAAAGTTCATCTGGAATTGAAAGAGGTCTTTACCCTCCAAAATGTTGATTTTGTCATTTTTTCATTCATCTTCCTGAATTTCAGCTATATACTCATATACGGTCATAGGCAAATATGCCGATTCAAATAAATCTGAAAATTTTCTATTTTTCATGATTTTTAGTGGTCTACCCCTTAGGATTTTTTTCCATACATACGTTATTCTTGTCGATCGACTTGAAACTCACAGAGTACACTAATTTTATCATTCTGAAACGACTGGCGTTCGCAGAATTGCCCCATCTTCAACCGTTCTCGAGTTGAAAACTTCATCTGGAATTGAAAGAGGCCTCTACCAATCGAAATTTTTATTTCTGTTATTTTTTCAATCATCTCCGTGAATTTCAACTATTTTCTCATACATGGACATAATCAAATATGCAGATTCAAGTAAGTCTGAAAATTTTATATTTTTCATGCTTTTTAGGGGTCTACCCATTAGGACTCTTCCAAATGAAATATGACTTTGCCTTAGAAACGCATGTAAATCGCATGTGCTTCAAAAACACTGCATGGACACGTCCTTCATAGCCTATTTAACAGTAATTGAATAATTATTAATAACAGATTACTATTTGGGACAGGAGCATGCCTAGGGGGGTAATGGGATTATTAACCCCCTCCCCGATGACTGCCTCACAGTGACTGAAGTTTAACATTTTCGAACGTTTTCAAAAATCTTCATAATCAAAAATTTGCCCGAAAAGTGATAAAAAAAACGTGAGTTGATGAAGAAGAACATGTGAGGTTAGGTTACGTAACAACGCAATTTCCCTTTCATATGATCGTTTTTGAAATGTTTGAAAGTCTGTAATAATCAAAAACACATTAACAAAATGCATGCTTTTGTTCCAGGGCAAACATTCTATGCAGCAAGAAATGAATTGTATTGATTTCGTTAATTTTTGTTGATTTGAGAATTTCCAACTCTTCTAGAGACTTCTGAAATAAGCAACCCGCAGGGAGAAACAACGGCTTGAAATTAAATATTTCCAACTCCGGAAAAAAGCGCTGACGGAATATTGCTCGGGAATTCACGTATCATCAAGCAACCGCTGACACGATGGTAATGAATGCGCATGTACGGGCTCCTTTATTGTTCAGGTGGTAACGTCATAGCTGTCTTTATAACTTCAAAAGGGTGGAGAGCTTTATGCGCGAATATTTGCTAACTGCATGATTTATGGTAGTGTTATTACAGCGGGCCGTAACAACGATAATAATAAAATAAGTGACTGCTTACGCCCGGATGAAGAAGATTTATTCATGATTCAGTTGTTTCTGTTAATTTGGAATGATAGTTAACGAGATGGAATGCTTTGTGAATTGAATCAGTTTCACTATGTTATGGAGTGGAAGGTAATGGATGTCATTTCCATAATTACAATTCATATCAATGCCTTGACTTTCCTCATAGGAGCAAAGAACTGGAGATTTTCCTTCCAGAAATATTCATACAAGGGCATCGGAATCTTTCATGGAATTCACTGATTCATGATTGTTGCCATCCCAGGAAGAGCGGAACTCTTCAAACCCCGAAAATGTCAATTTCCAAGTATCAATTTGAAAGTAATTTGGTGATCAGACCTAGAGAACGTACCAAGGCATCGCTAAACCTCTTGAAGTGTGTTAATCGCAGAGTCCTTTGATTTTCATTGTCTCTCAGTCCATCTACGAATAACTGCACCTTAGCTGTTCTTCGAAATCTCCCGGTGCTTCTGGGTAGGCCAGCTGAATTAGTCGACTCACATCTGCTTCAAGTTCTTGCAGACTCTCACCCGATTTTTGAGTGTGCCTTTTCATTTGAGCCCGATACAGCTTTTCTCGATGTTGATGGCCAAACCGTAACTCTGACGCAGTAATCAGGTCTCCATGTCAATTTTGCTGTTCGTTGGGTATCGTCTGCAACATACTCAAAGCTGGCCCTCTCGGAGCTACTTCAAGTGCCGTAGCTTTATATTCTTCGCCGCAGCTTCAAATTACCGGCGATACATTGACCAACAGGTGGTTTTACGGAAATTCCTGATATGGCAACTCTGTCTTGACGATCTTGGTTCTTGTGGAGAGTTTTCTGGTTTTCAATCTCCTCTCGCAGTGTATCTAATTTCTTATTGAGCTCATTGTCGATTTTCTTGACATCTTCCTACAGTTCTTCTTTCAGTTCCTCCATTTGTACTTCGATTTTTGTAATACATGTTGAAAGAACTTGTCTTGATGTTCTAGAACCTTCTAGTTTGTCTGTTTTTCTTTGTTTTTCTATTGGTTCTAATTCGTACTTTTGCTGTACAAAAATTATCTGGAGCGTTTTTTTAGTTCTTGTTTACCTTCTCGTTCTTTTTTTCAACCAACCGTCGCGTTTCCTCTTCTTGTTTTTAATTTTCTCGTTTTTGTTTTTCATTTCTCGCTCTTTTCTCTGTTCTTCGAGAACTTTCTGTAGTACTTCTTCTTATAATTTCTTTTCCTCCAACCGTCGCGTCTCCTTTTCTTGTTTTTCCTCCTGGCGTCTCCTTCCACATCTGCGAGTTGATTGAGCACACTTACCTATTTTTATTATCTTCATTATACACATACAACTCGTTTTTTTTATTTTTTTTATGGAGAACTATTGATTCTTCAGACTCAATAAATACTGTGAAGACTCTTCTTAGTAGGCATACTCAATAAAACCTCTACCTCCGTGAAGGTCCGGTCGGCAATTCTACCTATCGATGCCCTAATTCGCAAACCCGCCACCTCCACGTTTTAACAATGGAGCCAGCAGGTCCGCGAACCAAGGCACCGCTATATTTCAATGTCACAGTACCCAATCCAATATTTTTGTGCCTTGTACGAGTTTGTACAAGTTCCGTACAGTGGGAACTGTATAGTTCTGGGTCGCCAGATGGCTGCCCGAAAATTGCCTGTCTTTTGCGGTCTAGATCTTCGCAATGTGTTTCACGGTTTCTGGATACTTACCGCATAGTCTGCAGGTCAGGTCTCCATCGTATTGACCCAATTTTTTGAGGTGTTCCTTTACTAGTGCATGCCCAGTCAGGAGTTCTGTAACTGTTCACAACTGACTTCTCTTCATCATTAAACTGTCATTCTGGATGGTGACCATTCTTCAGCTTTGAGTAGACAATATGGTGTTCCACAAGGCTCTGTCTTGGGACCCCTTCTCTTTGCTCTGTATATAAGCGATTTTCATGAGTACGTCAGGTCAATAAAAATACACCACTACACGGATGACACCCAATTATATATGTCGTTCAGTTTTAGTGAAGTCAATGTAGCCGAGGAAAATATAAACAGAAACCTTGAAACTATATTTAACGCGTCTTGTGCACACAATTTGAAACTGAATTCTAAAAAATCTCAAGTTATGCTATTTGGCGCCAAGAGAAAGAGAAATTCTGTTCGCAACTTACTTTCTATACGAATTGATAGAATTCCTATTTCGTTTGTGAGCGAATGTAAGAACCTGGGCTTATGGATCGATACTGATATGAGATTTACAAAACATATCAACCAGTTGTGTAAAGCCTCATTTAATGTTTTAAGGCAGTTACATCACAGTAGACATTTGATGTTAAAAAATCTTAAATTAAATCTCTGCGAGTCATTGATATTCTCACGAATCGCTAACTGTGATTCTATTTACGGACCTGCCTTAGATCAACATAATGCGCTACGGTTGCAAAAGATTCAAAATAGCTGTATTAGATTCGCATATGGTATACGCAAATATGACCATATTAGTGACTCCTTTGAGGACTCTGGGTGGTTGAAATTGAAGCAAATGAGAGAAATACACCTCCTCACCTACGTCCATAAAATTCTTTTATCAGGAACTCCAGTATACCATCGCAAAAAACTGGTCTCTCTCTCACGAAATAATATTTCCCGCAAAAAACATCAGTTATTGATTCCAAGGCACACAACCGCAATGTACACTTGTGGTTTCTCATATAATTCAGCTAAACTGTACAATGCCATGCCCGATGAGTTCAAAGACTGTAGTCTGAGTAACTTCTAAAAACGGTTGAAAGTCTTTTTTCGAACAAGGCAGTGATGTATATTCTAGTCTTATGACTCTTGCAATAAATCTTGGTTTATGTAAAAAGGGATGCCACTTATAACAATATTTGTTTGTACATAATTGGCGTATTGTTAGTACTTGTACTGATAAATTAATGCCTTTCTTTATCGCTAATTTTGTTTATTTTGTTTATTTTTCAGTTACTACGTCTGTTATAACTGTATTTATATTTTGTAGATTTATTTGTGTACGTTAAGGTTGGGTTCAAAACCAGCTTTAATAGCTGAACCCCGCCTATTCATCATTTGTTTCAAATATTATGTTCAATACTTGTATTATTTGTGAAGATGAATAAAGGAATAAAGGAATATTATTGATTGGTCTACCATTGTATTGTTACACGTTCCTTTGATATATTCTTTCCCGTGTTTGTTTCCTGGGACATTATCCCAGTAGTTTTTGTGCTTGTCCCTAATCCAGTCTTTTACAGACGCTCTTACTGTACACTTCGGTACCCCTAGCATCTGCCCTTGGTTTGGGAGCATTTCCGATCCTCTTCGTGCGAGTTCGTCTGCTTTCTCATTGTCTGCGATTCCCTGATGACCTGGGACCCATATCAGTTTGACTTGATTCCGGTCTGACAGAGTTTTCAGTTCTTCTTTGCAGTCCCAAACCAGTTTGGACGTTACTTCTTTGCTAGACAAGGCCTTCAGTGCCACTTGACTGTCTGATAGGATGTTGATATGCGCGTTTTCAACGTTTCTCCTATTATTTTCCTTCGCGCATTGAAAGACGGCATACACTTCTGCTTGAAAGTCAGAGGTATGTGTGCCTAGTGAGTAGCTGATGCCAATACTCGGATCCCTGGAGAACAGTCCTGAGCCCGCTTCATTCTCAGTCTTGGATCCATCTGTGTACCATATTTTCCCCTGTAGAATGTCCTCGAGCTGTGAGCCGTTCCATAAAGTTCTGTTTGGCACCAGCACTCTTAACTTGTTGTTGAAGGAGTACCGTTCGCAATTCTAACGATTCTCATATGTCACGTTCCAACGTTCGGGTTGGGTACGATCTGCAGTCTGGATGCACCAACCCTTGCCTTGCACTGAATCACAAAGTGGAGAGGTGGCAGTCCCAGGAGTGTCTCCATTGCTGCAGTTAGTGTTGATTTGATGGCCCCTGGGATTCCAAGACAAGCAAGTCTTTGCACCTTGCTTAGTCCCGTTGCGGCTCCTCTTTGTTGTGTCTTGGGCCACCACACCAAAGAAGCATATGTAATGGAGGGCATGACCACCGTGCTATACAACCAGTGCAGCATATGTGGTTTAATTACCCATTTTTTCCAAAAGTGCGTCTGGCTATCACTAGTGGAGTCACCGTTCCAGGTCAGTTTGGAGTCTAGTATTACTCCAGGATACTTGACTTTCCCCTTTATCTGTATGTCCTCACATCGAAGTTCTAGGTTCTAGGCCCTCTGTTTTTCATCTTCGGCTGAATGCTACTATGGTTTCCTTGTCAGGATTGACGTTGAGCCCCTCCAAGTCCGTCCATCTCGTGACAAGGTTAAGAGCCTCCTGCATACGATCTCTAACCGTTGTGTTGAATTTTCCCTGTGCTAAGACCACGATATCGTCAGCATAGCCAAGAGCTCGGTGTCCTGCTTCGTTCAGTGTTACCAGCAGCATTGGGTCTATCCAGGCCACACATGGTTCCTCGATTTCTCTGTGTCTGAGATCTCTAGTGATTGTTGAAAGCTCCTTCTATGTCTAGAAAGGCCGCTAGCAGTACCTCTATATTTTCCAGCGTGTTTTCCATCCTCGTTACTAGTTGGTGAAGTGCTGTCTCCGTTGAACAGCCAGTCCTGTAGGCATATTGTTCGCGGTGCAGTGATTTTTCCACCAGCACACCGTCCCTAATATGTCTATCCACTAGCTTCTACAAAGTCTTGAGTACAAATGACAAGACTTATTGCCCTTAGGGTACTACACTGACTAATAAAATAATTAGACTTCGACTAGCTGAATCTTCCAAAAACTTCTTAAAAACGTTTTCCTCCAAGTGAAATGTGTTGCCTTATATACTCAATTCGGGCAGAGCAGAGTAGATTTTTCGGGATTCTTCCGTTGCCCAGAATGATCAGTTCTGATAAACATGCTCCAAGAATGAGGAAATGTTTACTGCGATCGGTCGGTTTATTTGTTATGAAAATGAGTTACATTTTATGGTCGGCACTCACTCACCTTGTATACAATAACATTCTTGTTCTGAGATCGGCAATCGATGGTCCAGTATCGTGTACATCTTTCCAATCGGATGGAATACAAGCGTGTTTTATAATCTAGAACACTAATGACTTTCAGAGTATTCCATTGTAAATGAGTTCCACAATATTCCTGAATGAACGTGCAGAACTTTCGTTCGGATTGTTACTGTCCCAATAAAATAATAGCTGTCTTCTCGTATTTATCACGATGTCGCGTTGTACAGAGTCCTCGATAATTGGTCAAATATATTGTCTGCTTCGTGCCATGGGGAAATTTAAACTCCGAGGATTCTGAGCTTTTAAAATTACGACTAACGATAGCAGGAATATCCGAGAGTTGGTTTAATGGCGGCAGGAGAGATATTGTGAATTTCATGAAAGTTTGAAATCGTTCTTTATTGGCACACAATGCATCGCGATTCGCGAGGAAAACTGGAAAGTTGCACGTATCGGGCCGAATCAATAAACAAACTTAATTTCTGGAAAGTCATAAAATATTAAACACCCACCGGATGAAAACAATACAACCGGTACTCATAGAATTCAGACTGCAGTATGGAGTTTTAAGGTGGTGTCAGGAGTGGGGCAGTAACTGAAACTGGAAAAAAGTTCATTTTCAATGAAAATCACAAACATTGTAGTAAATAAGTGTTCGTCCAATATTATTTTTAATTTTTAATCGTTCATATTATGAACATAGGTTCGTAATTTCCGCATGTGCAACATAGGGGGTGTTGACATATTTGATCCAATTAATAATACGCCACTGTTAGTCATAGAGTAATTTGTAAAATACATATCACATAATAATAATAATACTCCCTCATAAATACTCATGAAGTGTACCCAAAGGCATAGCCTGTGAGGGTAGAGGATGGCTATTATTATTATTTGCCGTGGCGCTCCGGGCCGACTTACTGATGTTTTCGGTGGTGTATTCACTTCTCAGCTGTAGGAAAACCCGGAAAACCTACAGCACCACCCCGGTTGGTCGGTGCGCACTTCAAGCTAGCACCAGACGTCGGGATTGGCATCTAGACAACTCACATCACACTTGATTCACAACAAGGCATGTGGCTAAAGAGACCCGTGTACTTGAGAAAAAAGATTCCGTACCGGAGCCTCGAATGTCTGTCTGATGCGTACTAGAAGTTCCACTTAGCCTCTGAGCCACGGATCAGAAAAGACTTGTACAGAGTAGGCCAAATTGGATACTTTTAAAGGAAAAATCCTGTTTTCAAACAAGACCGGCCAACGGTTGGGTCCTTGGTTGGCTATCCAATTATTACCAAAATTCAACAAGGGGTTCAATATTCTACATACCTCTGAGATGTAAGAGTGCCATTATAAATGATCGGGCCGATAATTCTACCCATGGGAACACCTGCCCATACACTATATTCAAATTTTCTTCGATTTATCTGCTCCACAATAGAATGAGGATTTTTTTGTACCCAAGCATAAGCATTTTAGTGGTTGAAAATGCCGGCACTGCTCACATAAGCTTTGTCTAATCAAATACATGCAATTAAACTAAAAATCACGCTCTTGATTACAAGTTTCCAGGAACCACTGGCAAAAATCCATTCGACAATCAAAACATCCTGGTCCGAGGTCCTGTATGGCTCGTATTTGTGCTTTCTCAAAATCAGCCTAACGTCAGTTCTTGGTAGGCCTGTTGATAGTTTCAAATTTCGCGTTGATATTTTGGGATAATTTTCAACAGCTCCTTAAACGGCCATTTCTTCTAACTCCTTATCCCTATTTGATTCATATAATTTGGCATTTTCTTTTCAAACTGACCACCATCAATTAGGTTGTGTCACAATCTTGCGAAAATGTCTCTGAAAGGTTGTCTTCTTTCTGGAAACCTCTCGTGATACAAGTTGCTTGCTGCTTCTTTATTTGCCTTGGTTTGCATAAAACAGACTATCATATCCCATTTTTCATAATTCTAATACTTCATTGCGAATGTATTCGAAAATTAAACAGAAACCACGATTTAAAGAGCGTCTTTACTGCTTGAATCAAAATTTGACAGCTACCAATAAACATTTGCATTCTGTTTTATCGCCACATCGTCCAAAGCCTACTTGTTCAAAGTGTGCGTTTTAAAGTCTACATAAAAAACCTAAAAGCTCAGCAAAGCATCAAGTGTGCTACATTTTTGAAAAGGTAATTTGAAGCCCTATAGAAATTTGCAAGAATATACAGGGTGTCTCATTTAATAAGCATATTTTTCCATCAATAACTATGGATATCTTATTTGAAAGAATAAGTTATTAACTACGTAAAAATTTGCCCCGAAAATGTTTCCATATAGAAACAAGAAATTTTCAACAGGAACACTTCATACATTTTACATTTTTTGTGATTATTAAATGTCTGTCTATCTATCCATTTCGTGACATTGTATATTTTTATACGATATTATGAAACTTTAACAGCAAAGTTACCTAGTACATGTTTCACCGAGCAACTCCCAACTCACGCAAAAGCAACTTTCAGCGGAGTATTCCAAACCCAAGGGACCATATTCTGGACGATGCAGCTCGAAAGGATGCTTCATATACCGTAAATTAGGATAACTTCCAAATCCAGGTCACGTACAACATAAGGGCTCTACTCCACCAAGACACGTATATCTCTGGAAGATCTGGGATAGTATCAACCTGTGGGTCATTTACGTGCGATAGCTGCGTCTTATTAGTTATTACGAGGGGATGGAAATTTATCCATATATCTGCCCCAAGCATGTATTTTAACCACGGACATCCAAAGCGGGGTCAAATATGATAATGATTAAGAAATTTAGAAACTTATCAATGCAAACTTCATTTACTTAACATTGAGAATGAACACATTTTCATTTGAATGTACAATTATCAAAAACGCAGTTATTGAAAGTCATACTGTGAAAAGTGATGTCGCTGCAGGTGCCACACCTAATCGTTTCTGTAGTAGATGTTGAAGTTTTTCTTTTTCCCAATGAATTTATTGAATAATGCTCGAATGATACTCTGTGTCAACTTGTAATTATTGTTTAATCGATGATGAATTGCTGTATCCTGTTGTTTTTATTACAGCTTGTTGTTCAATTCCGCTTTTACTTAATTCGTCAACTGCAATGCTCAGCAGGTAACCATGTGGAAATTCCATTAAATCCAATCGGCACATTCTTAAACCAACCGTTAGAATTTTTCTTCTTCCAAAACGGATTTGGTGTAGGAAATACTCTGTCCAATGTTATAAAAGTGTCTCGCTCTCCATTAACTTCTTGAATTTTTTGAAGGCTTCGTCCAATTCAATGATTTACCCAATACATTGAAATCCATTGCATCATTTGAAACGTTTAGAT
The DNA here is from genome assembly GCA_958502065.1 of Chrysolina americana. NCBI lineage: Eukaryota > Metazoa > Arthropoda > Insecta > Coleoptera > Chrysomelidae > Chrysolina > Chrysolina americana. The sequence goes on along the minus strand of OY293418.1, from coordinate 66,747,630 downwards.
AGAATTAATAAAATATATTCATAAAGGAGCTTGACTTCATTTGATTTAATTTCATTAATATGTATTTTCTATATACCTGCATTCGTTTACTATATATGGGGCGCTGTTAGTGTCAAAAGTAGTTGTTCTCATATATTTTATTTTTACTCAAAAATATTTGTTGATGACCATATATTTATTAGTTGACACCAATATATATTGAAACTGAACAAATATTTCCAATTTAGCGTTCATTCATTCATAAATATATCGTCAATGCATATTAGCAGCGAAGAGCAATATATTTATTACTTGTTACCAATCCACTAACGGCGCCCCATAACTATATGTCTGTGTATATATTTATATATTCATGTTCTTTTAATTGTATGAATTTAAGTAAAGTGTTATACCTTATATTGTATAACTTGTATATTAGGATTCCTACTTCAATTCATTAAATTATTATTCAATAAACAGAGATGCCTCTAGATTATAGAATATCCAAAATTCTTGCGTATGATTTGCTTATGGCATACGGAAGTACGATCACATCAGTGAAAAGTTCAGGGATTCCGGATGGCTCAGAATGGAAAAACTTCGAGATCTTCACCTACTAACTTCAACCCAAAAAATAATAACAACATCCACTCCTAGATACCTTGCTTCTAAATTTATCGCTTTCAGAAATTACAGTAATGCATGAACTCGAAATCAAAACACTTTGTTCATTCCGAAATTCATAACCAGCTTTCATAAACGTAGCTTTTCATACACAACTTCCAAAAGCTACAATTCTTTGCCTACTCATTTAAAAAAATCTACAGTTTATTAAATTTCAAAAAGAAACTGAAAGAATTATTCTCATTATGATGAATACCTTCGTTGGAACCGACACAGGCTGTTAATTTTATCATTATTATTATTGTACTATTATTTATGAGTAGATGATTGATAATGATATATAATTTTTTCGATATAATATATATGCATCTGATCTATGTTGTTGATGATATAAAGTTTAATTTTGTGTTCGTAAAGGTTAAGTTGAAAAACAGCTTTAACTGACACTTCGCCTCTTCTTCCACAATATATTTCTATTGTAAACAAAAATTTGTAAAATTATTTGTAGAAGAATAAAGACCATTTATTATTATTATCATTATACCACCTTTCAACAGCTTCACAAAAGAAAGCTCCATAACTTATAATGTCAATTTTTATTTCCAATTACCAGCCCGTAAAAATTATAATAATAAGTAACAAAAACATTGAATTTACTAAAAATTCTAATACGCAAAAAAAATTGTAGGCATTTGGTAGACTGGACCATGAGAACATTCATTATTGTCAACTTTACTATCCAACTTTAAACAGCTCAATAATCAAATTCGATATTTCCAGAAGTGTCGTTCTATCAGCTTAATTGACACATTTTGACCACGACGATGTTTCATTTCCGTGTTTTCTTCGTGAATGCTGACTAGTGCAATACCAACGATGGTTTTTAGTTCAACTGAAAAATCACGGCCATCAGTTCCAACTCGAAATTGAAATATGTGTCGCTTCAGGTGCATTCCCGGTAAATGATTCATTGAATTCGTCCTTGCAAAATTCTTCATATCGATGCAGTGCTATCTCATAAGCCGGATTTTATTTGCGAAAACCAGGTCAGGTTTGGTCGATCCCAACTATGCTAGTATCTATAAGTTGGAACATGTATAGTGGTGAACAGTTCTGCAGCAGATATTTCGATCATTCAATACATTCGCATATCAGAAAGTTGAGAGTTTTGATTACATATAATTTATCAGAACAGCAAAATGTAGAACTGCACTAGCCTATGAATCAAAAGTATCAAACCAACAAAGTTCGTTCATCATTGACGAGAAACTGGAAAAACTAACTTCAAGAAATTTTCATCAGAAACGAATTATGCGTAATAACAATAATAGGCATAATAGAAAGATTTCGACGAAGCCGATCATCATGTATATCAGTTTCAGACAACTTTGCAATCGAAATATAGTTATAAACTTTGTCAAAGGCTATACTGAAATTGGTTGATAGACGCTGCTGAAGTATCTAGAAAATACTTCTGTGACATATCCACCCTCCACATCTCCATTATAAAGTGTGACTGAATTTGGAACCTCATTATGATAATTTTGCAAACATACAAGCTGCCAAAATTTATTTGAATTTTTTGGAACTGCGACGGGACTTAATTTGTCTAACAGTCACAAGTCAGTGCTAAGTATCTAGGAGATAATAGAGTAAGTTTTATAACGAGTGGAGAGTTATCTAACAGGCTAGTTCATAACCCCTCCCTCCACAGTTTCTGCTAGATTTCGATTCTGATCATTTCATATCGTAAACATTTCGGTTCTACGGATTTTGCGTTACAACGAATTTATTTATGGGCCATTTATTGGATTTACGTTTTGCTAAGATTTTAATGCGTTAGTTGTTGAATTTGATGGTTTTATGTTATGAATAGCTTAGATGATTGAAACTTGCGGTTACTTACATTTCTCATCTGCGAGAACTAGTTCTTAGGGTTTTTGCGTACGATTCTTTTCGCATCATAAATCTCTCTCTCTCTGTTTTCTCATTAATCGTTATGACGAATATATTTTTGCTATTCTATGGCCCACCAAAGAGGTGTGACTAAGTATTTTTCAATTCTCTGACGCCAGAAAGGAATCGTCAGCAACAATAAGTTCTAAAATTTCCTGAAGCTCCATTATACAAGGAGTGAAATATCCACAAAATCAGTATCGTCCGAAGGAAAATATTATTCCAGCTTTGATATAATAATAATACTATTGATATTATTATGGTCTCTGTTTGTTGTAACAGTTATGTATGGAAAATTCGAGCAAATCCACTGAGAGCGAATTTGAAAACTTGTTTGACCTCTTTTGAACGTATTATGTTTTCCAATATAGCATCAACGGCACAACCCTTATATGCTCGTTTTCCGGGATACTAGACACTGCTTTAGGCACTAAATGACTACGTTGTGCATAAATGTTACCAAAATCGAAAGAGCATTTCGTTTAGAATACATGATGTGAAACGTGCCCGTCCAGTTCAGTTTGAACGTATGGATTAACTGTCGCTTATAGTCATAAAAATTTCATTTTACTAGTGTTCATGTCTCATTTTGCTAGATATGCTCTGTTCAGAACGTTATAATGTACTCTTTCATATTCGGCACAGAGTGGGGAGAAAATTTATCTGGAACAATTTGCCAGAAAAAAAATATTCAAAACTGTAAAAACAAGCTGAGTTAGATTTTTTATGGGTTACATACTTATAATAAAAAAAATGTAATATCATGAAAGGGACGGAAGATTACCCCACACAATTTTTATAAATGAGATGAAACCACTTGTGTTGTGCTCTTTAGAGCTCTTGTAATGAGAAAATTCATAATATTTTATGTTTTCCAATTTCAATCAACAGGTAAGGTCTGATAAAAAAAAGAAGTAGTGAATATGACTTGAATGGAAAAACAAATGACAGACCTTCAAATTTGATCAGAAATTTATTTCTTGATCTGAAAACCAAATACATATTTGCTAAACCCCTTCTATGAGCACTAAACCCCTTCTAGGAGCAAAATCAACATTTTTATCACAATATCGTGATAATAGTTATTGCATATGAAACTTTGTTAGAGTACTTTTGAAAATAATTTTATTGAAATGTTCCCATTATTATCGTGCTTTTTGTTTGAACGACAAAAAACTTGACTCTACTTGATATACTTCTATTTGTTTTGAAACTAACAACACATAATACATCTCCTACTACCGAAAATGAAAGTGGTCTGTGCAAATATGGAGCTGTAAAAATATGATTTTTTCCTTATGAGGGATTTAGAATGTCGAAATCTCATTCGAATTCCAAAATCGAACATTTGAATGATTTTGCCAAAGTCTGCTATTCCATTCCTAAAGTTTAGACTACAATTTTTTTCTCAATATTGAAACACTTACTATGATACAAGCTTTGATATCGTTATATCCAGGATAGTTTTAATTTGGTGTTCAAAATGTTGAATCTGTTATATTAATTGTGAATTATTAAATCATGAAATATATCAAATCCCTACAAAAAATAATTCCGACTACAGTCGAAAAAACCCGCCTCTCCACACAACTCCAAAAAGTGAACAAATAAGGCAAATATCTGACAGAAAACAACGAATTTCCAATACGGACATTAAGTTACATCTGTCATCCATTTGTGCAAAGTTCCTCAAGGAGGAAATTATCGCAAGTGCTGATTGTAATAATGGCATTCAATACTATCCCTCATTTTGTTGGAAATGACCACCTGCATAAATGCATGATTCGAGATATGTGAAGTGTTTTTTTCTGTCAGGCATTTGCCTCATTTTTCCACTTTATGGGAATGTAGGGAGAGAACGGTATTTTCGACAGAACCTAGTCGAAATTATTTATCTTCATTCATTCGATTCCTCTAAGATACACACTTTTCAAACTTTGTTGGATCTTGTATAAAAATCTAAATCACAACCAAAGAACGTTTCAATCAGAAAAGACAACTAATAATCAAATTATCGAGTCGAATATTTCTGAAACACCCTGTATATCATATGTACGATTCCACCTAAAATTAAAATACCGGTGATTTCACTGTTCATTCTCGGCATCGTTACAAATTTTTTCGCCACAATCACCAAACAACCACCACTTCTCATAAAGTGTCTAAACATTCGTCTGGCCCATAACTGTTTCCGACTTATTCAAGACCCGGTACCTAATCGTTCTTGGCACTGTTCTGATAAAATATTTTCGAGAGGAGTGCGAGCCGGAATTATCTAAATGCGGTTTGGTAATGTATAAAAGCAATATCAATAACTTTGAACGATATCGTTTTCAGGAATCGGTAGTTTTTGGGTGGATTTACGATTCTGAGAAATATTGTGTTATTTTGGTCGATCTTCATTCGCATGTCGAGGCTTGATCAATAATTTCCACAATTTAATGAGTATTGTTTTGTGGAAAAGTGTTCACCTTCGCTAGAGGAATCCCAAGAATATAATTCATGCAATATTCAAGGAATAGAAAAGAGAACATCCCAAAAAAAGGATTTACATATTCGTTCACAGAAATGTATGCGAAATATTTTATCAGACAGTTTATTGACGAAAACTAACTCTCTTATTCACCAACTGACACAAAAGTATAAAACATATTATAGAAATGATACCATAATGATGTTAATTGATTTTCTGTATTTATGATTTCCGTTTTCGATAAAGCATCTCTCATGATTCTTGGTTGGAAAACGACGTTCTGAAGAGGACATTTCTGCAATCCACCACGTTCTCCTGACATGGCACCATTGGATTTTTTCATCTAGGGACACTTCAAAGATATTATTCAATGCTTTCCAGTCGATGACCGTTGCTTAGCTTAAGTGCAACAATCAGAAACGTTGAGAAATGACTTTTGAAGTGCCTGAAGGTCAATAGACGCTAATTTTAACTTATTTGGTGAAGTAGTTTTTCCAAATAGTCCAAATTATTTTCTATTTTTGGATAACATTATTGAGGATAGGATAGTTTACAACATTTCAAATGATTTTCCAATGATATTATCATGCTAGTTGTTGCATGTTGTATTTTCATGTACTTCTCGAGGATACTCGTATTTTATTGATGGGTTCGTTGTCACATCAGTACATACTAACGGCTGAGGCCTTCATCACCACTCAGAGGGCCAGCTGAATCTATACAAAAGGTTCCAATGGAGCAGATGTCTTCTGAAGATATCCCAACAGTTTTCAGACTGACGATAGTACGAAAAACATCCGGCTCTACAATTGCGATAGAAAAAAATGCAGATCTGATCTACACTATCATATATACTCCCTTATCAAAGGATCGAATGCACCGCAAATTCGACTATTTTCCGTTTCTTCCCAAGATTTGTAGGCGATGCGATGCGATGCGATGCGACGCGAAGCGATGCGATGCGATGCGATGCGATGCGATGCGATGCGATGCGATGCGATGCGATGCGATGCGATGCGATGCGATGCGATGCGATGCGATGCGATGCGATGCGATGCGATGCGATGCGATGCGATGCGATGCGATGCGATGCGATGCGATGCGATGCGATGCGATGCGATGCGATGCGATGCGATGCGATGCGATGCGATGCGATGCGATGCGATGCGATGCGATGCGATGCGATGCGATGCGATGCGATGCGATGCGATGCGATGCGATGCGATGCGATGCGATGCGATGCGATGCGATGCGATGCGATGCGATGCGATGCGATGCGATGCGATGCGATGCGATGCGATGCGATGCGATGCGATGCGATGCGATGCGATGCGATGCGATGCGATGCGATGCGATGCGATGCGATGCGATGCGATGCGATGCGATGCGATGCGATGCGATGCGATGCGATGCGATGCGATGCGATGCGATGCGATGCGATGCGATGCGATGCGATGCGATGCGATGCGATGCGATGCGATGCGATGCGATGCGATGCGATGCGATGCGATGCGATGCGATGCGATGCGATGCGATGCGATGCGATGCGATGCGATGCGATGCGATGCGATGCGATGCGATGCGATGCGATGCGATGCGATGCGATGCGATGCGATGCGATGCGATGCGATGCGATGCGATGCGATGCGATGCGATGCGATGCGATGCGATGCGATGCGATGCGATGCGATGCGATGCGATGCGATGCGATGCGATGCGATGCGATGCGATGCGATGCGATGCGATGCGATGCGATGCGATGCGATGCGATGCGATGCGATGCGATGCGATGCGATGCGATGCGATGCGATGCGATGCGATGCGATGCGATGCGATGCGATGCGATGCGATGCGATGCGATGCGATGCGATGCGATGCGATGCGATGCGATGCGATGCGATGCGATGCGATGCGATGCGATGCGATGCGATGCGATGCGATGCGATGCGATGCGATGCGATGCGATGCGATGCGATGCGATGCGATGCGATGCGATGCGATGCGATGCGATGCGATGCGATGCGATGCGATGCGATGCGATGCGATGCGATGCGATGCGATGCGATGCGATGCGATGCGATGCGATGCGATGCGATGCGATGCGATGCGATGCGATGCGATGCGATGCGATGCGATGCGATGCGATGCGATGCGATGCGATGCGATGCGATGCGATGCGATGCGATGCGATGCGATGCGATGCGATGCGATGCGATGCGATGCGATGCGATGCGATGCGATGCGATGCGATGCGATGCGATGCGATGCGATGCGATGCGATGCGATGCGATGCGATGCGATGCGATGCGATGCGATGCGATGCGATGCGATGCGATGCGATGCGATGCGATGCGATGCGATGCGATGCGATGCGATGCGATGCGATGCGATGCGATGCGATGCGATGCGATGCGATGCGATGCGATGCGATGCGATGCGATGCGATGCGATGCGATGCGATGCGATGCGATGCGATGCGATGCGATGCGATGCGATGCGATGCGATGCGATGCGATGCGATGCGATGCGATGCGATGCGATGCGATGCGATGCGATGCGATGCGATGCGATGCGATGCGATGCGATGCGATGCGATGCGATGCGATGCGATGCGATGCGATGCGATGCGATGCGATGCGATGCGATGCGATGCGATGCGATGCGATGCGATGCGATGCGATGCGATGCGATGCGATGCGATGCGATGCGATGCGATGCGATGCGATGCGATGCGATGCGATGCGATGCGATGCGATGCGATGCGATGCGATGCGATGCGATGCGATGCGATGCGATGCGATGCGATGCGATGCGATGCGATGCGATGCGATGCGATGCGATGCGATGCGATGCGATGCGATGCGATGCGATGCGATGCGATGCGATGCGATGCGATGCGATGCGATGCGATGCGATGCGATGCGATGCGATGCGATGCGATGCGATGCGATGCGATGCGATGCGATGCGATGCGATGCGATGCGATGCGAGAATTCTTGCTGCCCTCGTTTTCAGTTCTTATTACCCTGGATGCCCTTGTGACCTGGCATCCAAACAATGTTTACCCTGTTCTGTGCTACTAGGTCGTTGAGATTTTTGTGAGTCTCCCAAATCAATTTGAAAGTAAATGTATTTGATCTCAGAGACTATGGGATGGTTTCTAGAACCCCTCCTTAGAAAAGTATATGAAAGTTGTTACATCTGGAACATGGAATCTTTTCCTCCACGTTCATTATGAATGTCAAAAGTCGCCTTCCTCAAGGACTCCAAGAATAACGACCACTGTTTGCGAGAAAGCACGGCAAAACGGAATTGAAATTCTGCATTGTCAACACTGCATTATGAAAAAGAGATTCACCGCACTCGTTCGCAAAAAAATAACATCCAACTTCAATTGGCAATGGTTTTTTATCAGCCTTTAATCTGAAAGGAGATATATATCAACGGGGAGAGTGTACGCATAAATAGCAGGCCTTCGATAATCTAGACAAATTCTGCGACAATTTGCATTGTGCGGTCTTCTGTGCGGCGAACTGCGATTCTTCTTCTTCCGCTTGATTTGTTTACGCACTTACTCCATACCAGATTAGGGTTAAACTTATGCACCGGTCGCTGCAATAATTTTATCAAGCTGAATACTCGATCCTCAATTAAATAGCTTGGTAAGGAAACCGGAATTTATTTCTTCTTATTCCAATCGATTGTCTGCTTGTAATTGTATCTGAGATTATCTTCGGCTGCGTGTTTTCTGCATACTGCTCGCTTGTAGATTTGCGAAAGATACTTTTTCTGTTGTTACGGTATGCGCTAGTTGAAATCCTTCGGCTGAAACTTAAATTGCTGTTGTTGAAATTAACATTGAATGGTAGTTCAAACAGACTTTCACTGAATGGAAACTGATATTCGAATGGATGGAAAAAGTCGAACAGGACTTTTAGTTTCAATGTTTTTTCTAGGAAAAATGTTAAAAAGTCAAACGTCATAAACACTGAACCATGAGCAGCACATTGATATAGTATGAGATTTTCATTTTCATTTTGGTGTTTCTTCTATACGTGATTTACTCAGTAAGATCGCATTACTACTGGCAAGAAAAAACCAAAGACAGGATTAGATGGAGAAACATAGCCATAAGCATAAATTGATAGATCTAGATAGCTTTTGCGGCTTAAACCCAAAAGTGGGCTGAAGTTCACTTTGAATAAATGGATAGCAACACAGTTCTTCAAAAAATCAGGAAGTGTGTTATTTGCTTCGGTGTGGTACTGCTTTATCACGACACCAAACCGTCATTTTTACAGGTTGATACCAAGTGACAATCTTTTGGAGGGAATATTTAACTGAAAAAAAAGTTTTTCTATTCATACACATCATAAATCTTTCAGAGACATCTGCGTTTCAATTATAATAATAATTAAAACTATGTTGCCATCTTTACCAACAGCTAATCTATTTTAATTAATAATAATAATAATGATAATTTTTATTCATCAAAATTCACAATCATGATTACAAATTCCTATGTGAGTCGTATTAGGAGATGGATAAATAAACAATGGCATCACTGAAGAAACAATCGTAGAAGATTGCTTCTTGTGCGTGATGTAGTCTCTGAAAATAATTAATTACAAAAATTATATAGTAAAATTAAGTCTAAAGGTAAAGATTTCATTCTCGCAATTATGAGTTAACATAACATTCATACATCACATATTTAAAATGTAACAATTGACTAAATGTTTTATCCAGGTAAGTATCACATAAGGTGTAAAATATCACAGTCGGGAATATTCCTATCGGTAGGTATCACAATCGGTTTTAAGTCATAATCAGTAAGTATCATAAAAGATATGCATTTTTCACTAACATAACATTTTTTGTTTAGTTAATACACCATACTAGGTAGTTATGATAAATTGATGTAGTTTTTAGGGTTAAATAATTCATTGGAATATGTTTCTGTCACTGCTTTTGAGCCAATTTTTAACTTGTTTTTTGAATATTAGGAAATTTTTGCTATTTTTTATGGTTTCGTGCAATAAATCCCAAGTTTTTGGACCCAGATAGCTACAATGCCTCTGTCCTACTGTTTTAATACATTTCGTAGTCACAATACTATTTTGTAATTGGATATGTTGATTACATAAATAACCGATGGATTATTTTAAAAAACTATTGAGTGAACTATTGGGTACTAATTCACTATCAACAATCAATTTTTTATGAGCTCACTCATTTCTAAGCTTCCATAGGAATTTAGCCGCCTATTGTTATCAATTTTTCGTTGTAAAATATAATGAGCGATAGCTGATTTTGACGTATTTCCATTTTCAGATGTGCTAAATGTCCTTTATATCTTGATTTTATAGGTCTTTTAGTTTGTCCATAATATCGTACATCGCATCAAATTCTCTACTTTGTCTTTCGGGTTGTAATTTACCGTTGCACCAAGATACTTATATTTTATAGATCGGCGTCAATCAGGCCAACTAGGGATACTTCTTTAAATTCTTCACAACATTTCATTTGCTTGTATGTACAATCGTCTTCAGGTGTATACGGTATTCACCTAAGTAATCAAGTTACTACATCGTCTACAACCCTCAAACTGTGATTACTATGTATTCAAAACAAAATTATTGGGATTATTATCTGTGGATTAATTCATGTGAAAACTTCTAACACAGTTGACAAAATCACGTATGCAAGGTGAGTCAAAATAAGACTGACATATTCTTCACCTCTTCATCCTCTGAGATACAGGGTGTCCAAAGTCTGAGAAATATTGGGATTTTATTTTTTATTCAAAACTACTGAAGGACAAAATTTATACTTGGTACACTGATTTAGGTTTATCAATGTGATAATTTGAAGTTATAGTGCTCAATTTTTCTGCAATCCTTGTGAAACACCGTAAAATATCCTCCTTTCGTACTGTATGAGCAATATATTTTCTTTCGAAATGAAATTATGTTAACTTCTATACTTTTTTATACTTTTAGTCGAAGAGAGCAAGTTTTCAAGGCCTCTGTCCATGTTTCCTTAAGAGAATAATCTGTCACAAAAGAAGTTTAAAGAGGATATTTTTTTGTAGTCCTTAAATGACTGCTATCGAAAATCTGCCGTCTGCCATTGATGCAACTATACTATCTCGAATTAATATGAAACGCTCCTTATATGCGTGAAACATAAACTTTTTTCATAAAAGTTCCACAGTATCACAAACACCGTGAGATTTTTACTATTGTGGTTTCCTGATAGGTTATGAACTTGTTTTTCACCAGCTACAGTATGATTCAAGGATTATCGGACACCCTTTATATAGAATATCTACCAATCTATTCAATGTCAAACTTTTTCGAGGGAAATTATTGTTTAACTCCCACATCCTGGGAAAGCGATTACTAAATATAAGAATTCATGACTGAACAAATAAATAGCATGTAAAGTCATATCGACACCAAGGAACGACACAAAGTGGGTGAAAATTTCTCTTGATTGAAACAGGCAAAATAACCCAGTGTTCCTAACAATCAAATAAGAAAATCGCATCGACTTCCCTCATATAGGAACGTATTCGGAAACTCTATTTGAACTATGATTGATTTGAATTTCCTATTTCCATTATTGGATATTTCACGGCATGTTATTCACTTGAGCGAATGAAAATAGAATACGGAGAGCCAGGTAGATGAAAAGGATTCATTCATTGATTTGGTTTGGCTGTGAACGTATTTGATTCACTGGAAAGTAGCAAACCCGATTTCGACAAGTCAGGCAAGCTTGGGACGGATGAACCTACGACAGGATGGAAAATTATATTGGAGATGAACTAGAGGCGTCATATAAATATTTAAAATTCAGTTTTTGAATATATTTAATTTTTATAGTTATCCATACTACAAACTTTACATTAACTTTGTCCTTTTTCGTGGAGATTTTAACAGTATTGTAGAAAGTGTTGATCTGTCGTTAATAAATTTTTGCCGCATGTAATATTCTGAATGATCCTCTAGAACTTCAGCTACGAGTGCTCTGTTCTTGATATTCTTGAGTAACATAAACGCTAAGAGTTGTTCACCAACAGCCCAATTAAATTTGCGCTCACTAATTGGGATCTCTCACTCCTGATACAGTAACTTTTTTCTAGCGGTACTAAGGAAGTCTTTTCAATGTGTAGAGTTAACTTATCAGGTAGACGTATTTTTATACTAAATTTAGAAGGGAACTGGCCTCTTTCAACTCTAGATGAAATTTTCAACTTGAGAACGATTGAAGATAGAGCAATTCGGCAAATGATAATCAATTCAGAATGATGCATTTAGTATACTGTGAAAATGTCAAGTGGATCAAAGAACGAGATTTACCGTAAAAAAGCAAAAAAACGAAAAATCAGATATTTTCGATTTGAAATTGCAGGTGTTCCGTTAAAACCCCACGAAATTTTTAGTGGGCTTGAAATCGACTTCAAATTAGGTGTGCATATTGAAAAAAGGGTTGAGTTTTTAGAAAATTATTGAAAAAATTACAAAAAAAATCGTTGATATAAACGTTGGAATATATTCGCGAGTGTCAAGCGCTTATAAAGGATAAGCACTAAACACTGTGTGCGAAAACATAATACATATTGAAATAAGATAAAAAGAATCATTTACAAATTTATGATAAAAATGGTATGTTGTGTGATATAACAATATCTTCACATACACCCGTACACACATATAACGTATTTTATACACACATAAAAGTAGATATAAAATTTAAACATAGAAATATAAAATACAAAATATTGATCACGAGTTAAAGTATAAAAGTATAAAATATTAAGTCTTAAATATAAAATTTTGCATCTAAAATATAAAATTGAAGTCTAAAATATAAAATTTGAAATGTAAAGTAAGACCTTATATTTTTCGGTTATTTTTAGTGTCTATAATTTTTTCTATTTTTGTTTTATTATCTGTTATGAATTTTTTTTTAGTAGTTTTTTGAGTTTAAATGGAAGATGTATATTTATCATTTCGTTTGGAAGCGAAATCATAATTTTGGGGCCTAAGTAATTTAAACTCCTTTGTCCAACAGTTTTATTCATATGTGAGACAGAAAAGGGATCTTTTTGTCTGGTGTCATATCTGGAGTTGTGAGCAATCTCAAGAGTGTGTTTGTTTTTAAACAAGTAATGAGCAACGTTATAGAAATATATTTGTCTAGGATTGAATAGCTGAATTTCATTTAGTAGCTGGTCTGAAGAATAATTTTGGGGTTTTCTTAAAATAATTTTATAAAAACGTTTCAATAAATTTTCTAATTGGAGCAAATGGGTTTTCAGTATTCCACCCCAAGCAATTATTCCGTATGTGAGGTGTGGTACTACCAAGGCATTATACAGGGAAATCAGATCATTTTGGGAAAGAAATTTTCGGGGTTTGTAGAATTAATAAATTAATGATCTAAGTTTTTTTGTGATAAATTCTATATGAGTATCCCATTTCAAATGACCCCTCTCAACTACAGATAAACTTTTCAACTTGAGAACGATTGAAAATGGAGCAATTCTGCTGTTGAAATCAGTTATACACTGTGAATGTCAAGTTGGTCGAAGAACAAGGTTCACCATGAAAATTAACTAACAAAAAAACGGATATTTTCAACTCAAAATTGCAGATGTTCCTTTAAAACACTACGAAATCTTAGTTAGCTTGGAATCAACTTCAAGTTCGATGTGCACATGAATAAAAAGGTGAGTTTTTGGGAAATCATTGAAAAAAAAAAAAGTTTGAGAACGGTTGAAGATAGAGCAATTCTGCAAACGCCAATCGATTCAGAATGTTGATATCAGTTATACACTGTGAATGGCAAGTTGATCAAAGAGCAGGGTTTACCATAAAAAAGAAACTACCGAAACAACGGATATTTTCAACTCGAAATTGCAGATGTTCCTTTAAAACGCTACGAAATCTTTAGTTAGCTTGGAATCAACTTCAAGTTTGATGTGCACATGAAGAGAAAGTTGAGTTTTTGGGAAATCATTGAAAAAATCATGAAAAAAAATGTTTGGATGGAAATGACCCCCCTTAACTCCAGATAAACTTTTCAACTTGAGAACAGTTGAAGATAGAGCAATTCTGCGAACGCCAATAGATTCAGAATGTTGAAATCAGTTATACACTGTGAATGGCAAGTTGATCAAAGAGCAGGGTTTACCATAAAAAAGAAACTACCGAAACAACGGATATTTTCAACTCGAAATTGCAGATGTTCCTTTAAAACGCTACGAAATCTTTAGTTAGCTTGGAATCAACTTCAAGTTTGATGTGCACATGAAGAGAAAGTTGAGTTTTTGGGAAATCATTGAAAAAATCATGAAAAAAAATGTTTGGATGGAAATGACCCCCCTTAACTCCAGATAAACTTTTCAACTTGAGAACAGTTGAAGATAGAGCAATTCTGCGAACGCCAATCGATTCAGAATATTGAAATCAGTTATACACTGTGAATGGCAAGTTGATCAAAGAGCAGGGTTTACCATAAAAAAGAAACTACCGAAACAACGGATATTTTCAACTCGAAATTGCAGATGTTCCTTTAAAACGCTACGAAATCTTTAGTTAGCTTGGAATCAACTTCAAGTTTGATGTGCACATGAAGAGAAAGTTGAGTTTTTGGGAAATCATTGAAAAAATCATGAAAAAAAATGTTTGGATGGAAATGACCCCTCTTAACTCCAGATAAACTTTTCAACTTGAGAACAGTTGAAGATAGAGCAATTCTGCGAACGCCAATAGATTCAGAATGTTGAAATCAGTTATACACTGTGAATGGCAAGTTGATCGAAGAGCAGGGTTTACCATAAAAAAGAAACTAACGAAAAAACGGATATTTTCAACTCGAAATTGCAGATGTTCCTTTAAAACGATACGAAATCTTTAGTTAGCTTGGAATCAACTTCAAGTTTGGTGTGCACATAAAAAAAAGGTTGAGATTTTGGGAAATCATTGAAAAAATGAAAAAAAAATGTTTGGATAGAAATGACTCCTCTCAACTCCAGATAAAGTTTTCAACTTGAGAACGGTTGAAGATAGAGCAATTCTGCGAACATCAATAGATTCAGAAAAATCGATCGAAAGAAAAAAAATATCTCGAAAAAATTCCTAAGGAACCCCTGAAAATTATGAAAAATATATAATCATCAAATACACCTAAAGTTGAATTATGCGCATATATGCTTATGAAAAAAAAAATTAAATTTACGAAAATAAAAAAAATCACCAACACTGAATTTTTGAGGAAAATGACCTCTCTCGACTCCATATGAATTCTCTAACAGGAGAGCGGTTGAATATAGAGGAATTCTGCGGAAGCCATTAGATTTAGAATGATGAAATTAGTAACTATACCTCGTGAATTTTTTGTCGATCGGCGTAAAAAAAACTTTTCTCAAAAAGTACTAAGGAGTAGACCACTAAAAATCATTATCATTAGTGTTTAGAATATTGAAGTTGATATAAAATCAAATTCATGATAAGTTCTAATGATTAATTATTGGGGTCTATTTTGTTTTCAAGTTAATTTCGAAAAGTCTGATCTGTTGTTAATAATACTAAACCGTTCAAGTGTTTCAATTCATTGTGTTAATAGTGATACGTTTCAATATTGAAATATTATAAAAATTGTTTCAATATTATTCATTATATCTTGTTGAAAAAAGCATCCAATAATTTAATCACCCTCTAATTAGCTTTGATGAATTCTTGCAAACACCCAAAATCAAATCAGCATCTTTTATTTGTTTTTAGCCTCAAATGATATGAATCATCCAATTATTAAAAAAAAATATAAAGTTTCTCTTAATGACTAATGCTCTCCATTAGTTTCACTATCCGCCTATTTCCATCTATTTCAACTTTTTGCCGTCATGTGGCATATGAATCACTGTTCCTATATATCTCAAAAAGCCAGACAAAGTATTAGACATTCTGTGAAAATATTAATGTTTGCAATTATTCAAGATACCTACACTCATTCATACACGTTCAATCCGAAGGAAATATTCAGCACGGTGAATATATAGGATGTGGTAATGACTTTTTGGAATCGGCGAGCGACATTCGCGGAATGTGAAGGACTGCTGATGAATCTTGTGGCATTTATTTTTTCCGATTTCTTGAATTATTCATGTGGCTTTGAATTTTATTCAATATGATATGATGCAAATAATTTTGCTGGTCAATTTGGTTTTCAGACGACATACATCAAGGAAAATGTACCCAGTTAGTTAGTGTCCCATTTCCTTCACTGTTATATCAGGGACGATATACAGGGTGTCCACTTAAATTCGCAGCATATGGGAAACTTTCTTATTATTCAATTTACGAACAGAAGTTATTCTTTATGATAAGTTCTGCATGATCTAAAATCAGATGGAGAAAAATTTCATTCGTATATGGGATTTCTTGAAAATTATGAATTCTGTAAGTCGAAAATTGTAAAAATTCGAACGAGTTCGAATATATTGTGCCGGAGCCAGTGCTACTTGGGAGTGTTTTGTCTTGTTCCGTGCGGATGGCGCTGCAATCAACTTTGTTGTAGTTCGTAGTGTCATCCGTGGGGAAATATTAGTTGATTATTATTCATTTGGCAGGGACAGGGCAATTATAATGTTGTCCGACCTACCCTGTCACTGATGAAGGAAACATGCATGTCTGCAGGTGGTCATTCCCAGCTAAATGAAGGATAATCTTTTGTTTAATTACAGGACAAGCACATGCAATTGGGTCTTCTTGGAAAAACGTTACATAAATATCTGTCAGATTTAGTTCAATGTCCGTCGTGGTATTAGCCAGGGAAGTAGTTGTTTTCTGACAAATGTTTGCCTTTCATTTTTCACTTGGTGGAAACGTTAAGAGAGAAGGGTACCCCGTATTCTTTCACATTGTTGATACCTCTCTGGCACAATGTATTCGAACTTTTACAGTTTTCTCTTCCCGGAGCCTGTGCTACCTAGGAGTGTTTTGTCTTGTTCCGTGCGGATGGCGCTGCGATCAACTTTGTTGTAGTTCGTAGTGTCATCCGTGGGGAAATATTTGTTGAACAGTTGATTATTATTCATTTGGCAGGGACAGGACAATTATAATGTTGTCCGACCTACCCTGTCTCTTATGAAAGGCAGTCATAATTCTGAATCGATTGCCGTTTGCAGAATTGCTCAATCTTCAACCGTTCTCCAGTTAAAAATTTTATCTGGAGTTGACAAGGGTCATTTCCCTCCCAAATTTTATTTTTTTATTTTTCGATCATTTTCAAAAATTCAACCGTTTTGAAATATGCATACCAAATTTGAAATCGATTCCACGCCAACTATAGATTCCGTAGAGTTCATCTGGAATATCTAGTTGAAAATATTAATTTTTTGGTTAGTTTTTTTTGTGGTGAACTCTGTCCTTTGATTACTTTAGCATTCACAGAGTATACTAATTTCATCATTCTGAATCAATTGTCGCTTGCAGAATTGCTCGTTGGTCCCATATAGACTCAAAAATTGTCGGGCTAATTTCGAATTTTCCATTTGTCATGCAGTTTTCAGGCTTGCAGAAAAAAAATCGAAAAACAATCTTTTTACCGTAGGTATAGACCATAATGAACTATCGTTAATTAAATTAATATGTTAACGAGTTCCGACAAATAAATTTCCATTCTAAATTTGTCTTTTTTCGACCAAAAAAACTGTTTTTCCCTATGTTAATTCCACTCAACTACGTCGTTTTCACAAACTTTGATTGCTTATATCTCACAAACGACAACTTCAAATTCATTGTAGGTTTTCATTTAAAATGAGTAAGTTGGTACGGACTTTTGGTATACCCTGTATAGCTGTGAGACTGAAAATATTTCGGGTAGGACGGACAACATACCAAATTTCAAGTTTCTAATCCAACTGCAAGTTGAAAAACTTTTAATGCACCACCTACGTGAATCACCCGGTATAAGTCAACGTTTTTCAAATCGGTCATTGAATGAGGTGATGCTGCTCAAAGTGGGACACACTGTAGAGAATAGTGAGGTTGCAGTCAAATGGGTTATGGTTGAGATCACACGCTAAAATGTAAGACCCCCTTCACTACTAGTTCGCTTAAGTCTGACGAAGATTCCTGAGGATTGCTCCTAAAAGGCATCTGTGTGACGAACATAAGAAATTTAAAAAAATGTAAAGTGACTGTTTGATAATGTGAATTTTTTGGTAATATATTATTATTATTGATTTCATGAAGTCAGATGGGGATTCATCTGCGACTGAGAAATGAAATTTTAGTCGCCATTTTCCACTGAAAGTAGTTGTTTGCTGTTAGACATTAGAAAAAAATCTTTATTTTTATTGTCGTAAGTTGTTTTCATTTGAAAAAAACAATTTTCAATTATCATTCGAGAACATTCTCTTTTTCCATTATTATTATTATTATTTTTGAAAAATACCTTCAAGTATTGTGACGATATTCTTGTAATAATTTGAGATACGTGTTTCTGTACTAAATCTTTGTATAAGAAATATTGTATTTAATTTGAACAAATATGCCTGACTTATGGTCCAGACACATAATTCTCTCCCTCTCCCTTTATTCTTATTATTTGACAACTTCGCAATAGCAAATTATAGAAGAAATTACTATTAAATGTTGATAAATAAGCAAAATAAACTAATTTTAATTCAAATATTATCATTACTGACCTGTTCTGAAAGAAAACCAACTTATTTTAATAAAATAATCTTTTTAACAGCAAAATATTTCAATAATCATCATTCTTTATGAAAATCTGTCAATCATTTTGTAAAATCTTGTTTCTTATTATATGCGCAAGTCAAATTATGCACTGTGATTTTCAAATATTCGAGTTGAATTACTTGCTTTGAAGTATGTTTCACTATACTGTGATTTGTGAGGTTAAGTGACCATCGTTCAGAAAAAATTAATTCGTTCACTTTGGAATCAGTTTGTGGTTTTATTTACATGGGAAAGTTCAAATAATAACAGTGTCTTGTTCGGTTTTTGTGGTGTCGTGTGTGGTGTTCTAGGATGAATTTCTTTTTTCCAGGTGAGTTATTTTTGTGTTGATCTTTAATATGACTCATTCTGATTGTTGGAAATACTTGTGTCTTTGTTCTCATAATGTTTTATTAGTCTCTTTGTAGCTTTTTGAAATACATTTTCAGTTTTCAATTTTTGACTACGTACCTATAATTTCAAATATGTTTCAACCCTTTCTTATTTTTCAACAAGTCCCTTTTTGCCACATAAATGTTTATGTTCTCACAAATCAGTTTTTTCAATCAATGTTAGAATTTCGTTAACTAAATAATAGCATGAAGCTATCAAAAAAAATTAACAGTATAAATTTTTCTTTCTTTACCGTAACACAATGTACACACCCCAATTTACCCGTTTTACACTATTTTTTCATTAAAAACGGTACTATTTATACAAAAATTCAACATTCTTTTCAAAAACTTCAAAGACAACAAATCGATGCGAAATAATTAGTGAATTTATCCATGTCAGTTTGGTACCTTTGGTTCTTTGCATATTTGCATGCCCAACTTTAGAAAAACAATTTAACTTCAAATATTTAGAAAAGCAACGTTGTCAGTTCTTTTTAAATTTCTGCAAACCAAGTAAATATGTCATTTGTTGTGATTACTTTGGAAGAATGTCGACGCTTTTTTTGAAAAATAACGAGATTCTAGTTGTTATTTCTCAGGCATTAATTATGAAAAATATGGTTCAGAAGATAACAGGATACATCATTTGGATGAAAGACACGCCAGCCTTATTTCATTGATTTGAAAATAAGGCAAGCTTTCGGTATGTCTCTTTTTTCGAGCTACCAAGTTTTCATAACATAAAAGAAGGGTACACAAACTAACCTAATTAACCTAGCTATTCAAGTCATTTTCAGTTCAATAATTCTTCACAGTATGATCAATGGATAAATTCTTTCATTTTGTTGAAATAATAATGATTTTTTTTTCTGAATGATTTTTAAATTTGTAATAATTGAATACTGATGAATTTTCCAATCTCTTATTGGTTTGTCTTTGTAGAATGACTTCAGTTGATCCAAACGTTATTCAACTTAAATAGGAACTAACCTGCTACTTTTTGGGCCTTTACAGTACAAAAATGTAGAATCGAAGAAAATATTAACGAAATAATTGATAGCTACTTGTCTGATATGGAACAGAAAGTAGAGATTGAAAACAACTTTTAGAGTGCCCCAAGGAACTATCTTGGGTCCCCTTCTATTACGTATCATATGTTTATTTCCAATATACCTTGTGTCAGCTTTACCGACAATACATCCATACCAAATACAGGTCCAAGTTGTCAAGAACTAAAAGAAAAATTAGAAACTAATTTGCCAAATAGATAATACTGTTTAAAAATAAATATGTCGACGCTGAATTATGTCATATACAAATAAACAGCACAATTCAGAGCCTCTGAATGTTGGATTGAGGGTGGAATATATGATGATTTTGAAGTCTCATTCAGTATAAATAGTTGCTAGACTGTGACAAGCTTCCAATTGCAACTCAATTTTCGGAGTCACAGTCTAACAGCTATTCAAACTAATTAAAAATTTTTGAAGTTGAAAAAATCTAAACAGTTTATTCAATGGTAGATTGCTAGATAATATGAGACCTACAGACAAAATAATTGGACGCAACGTAGAAAATTCCAGTAAAAATGTTGGTGTCTTCTTCAACATAGAACATTCAGAAAAATTTAATTTTCTCTGACAGAATCTGTAGGTATTATCAGATAATATTGAGTAGGGGATTTTTAACTCACTGTTTTTTGAATAAAGCACATGCGCAATATGTGTGGCTCTATTGAATCTACTTGGTTGCTCCACACTGTATAAAACGTAACTTCAGTAGATGATCAAAATGTCCCCAAGCTTTTCCACAGAATGACATGCCTTATTCTATTACTATTGAATTATTTTATCATTTCGAATGGCTGTCTTTGCCTGGACTATACTGGGCGACAAAAATACTTGCACCGGGTCTGACAAGTACCGACAGAAAAATCATAATTATGTTTCCCCCTATAATATTTAATAACGTCTGACCATTGTTCTGTATTACAATGAGGATGTTAATAACTCTGAAACAGTTTTCCTTGAAGTTGGCAATTTATAGTTGTCGAAGACTAATGACATCGTTCTGGTACTTTTTCAGGAAATATGGGAGTGGTTCGCGGTATTATATATCTCATACACCTACTGACAGAAATCCTGCAAAAATATTGCGCTAAGTATACTCGTAAGTGATGTGTGTTGTTCCAGATCAAATTGATCGTTGGGAATCTCGTATAGAGTCGGGAGTGCCCCGCCAAGTTGATTCATCCTTCTGGCAGTAGGCGGCAGTTGCATTCGATTCGAAAATTTTCAGTCTTGCCCAAGATTGTTTTTCTCTTAATTTTCTTACCCCTTACTACTTACTCTTTATTTTTCTAACGTCTAGTGTGAGAAATAGAATTTTAAACGCGCTCGAAGAAAAAATATCGATTCTAACCCATACCAAATATATTTTTCCAAGTTACGGCTATTCTCAAATTTTTTTCGAGTGAAACCAGAGTGCCAACAATTTAAAAAAGCTACAAATTAGCAGTATATGGCGGATCGGAAAATTGAGTACTTTAGGGGCTGAAAAATAGGGTGTTTGTAGGGGTGATACGTTTTTTCCGATTTTTAACGAAAGTAGACCTTCTATCAGAAAAATGTCAACATAAATTTTGTAAAAATGGTACGAATAAAATCGACCCAGACTCATTTTTCCACACGTTTCCACCAAGTGGAAAAATGAGGCAAACATCCGTCAGAAAACAGCTACTTCGCTGGCTATTACCACGACGGACATTGAACTACATCTGATAGTTATTTGTGCAATATTATAATATTGTCCGACCTACCCTGGTCATTCCCAGCCAAGTGAAGAATAATCTACCATTTAATTACAAAATACGCAGTTGCAATTGGGTCTACTTGGAATAACGTTGCACAAATATCTGTCAGATTTAGTTAAATGTCTGTCATGGTATTAGCCAGGGAAGTAGTTGTTTGCTGACAGATGTTTGCCTCTTTTTTCCACACAGTGGAAACGTGTGAAAAGAAAGGGTATTTCGACTTTGATGATTTTTTTTGTTTCATTTTTGTGATACTCTCCGGATTGATATAAATGTTGGAGACAGTTAAAAAATCCACAACTCACATACTTTTTTCTATTATTATTTCTATCTTTCACAATATTGATTAGATTTAGATAAAATTTGGTAAACATGTACATTTTGATATCATCAAAAAGCTGTAATTTTTTAAAATAAGTTTTCACTGTTTAATTTTTGGTAAACTTGATTCGATTAAACGGCGACATTTTCAATTAAAATTAACATTGATTCCTGCAAATTTCAGGATGGTTTTGTTTTCTTTGAAACCTCTGCTTCAAAATGGTGTGAAAAATTATACTCTCAATGTTGAATAACATTGTCTGAAATGGGAAAAACAAAAAAAACACTTCTTTCAACATCATAAATGTCAGGAATTTTGTTCATATCAGGATGATTTTAAGACCATTTTAAAAGAAAGGACCCCGAAATTTTTATAGGTAAAATGGTTCCCGGTGAAATTGTCTGAAATTTAAGTGTATTGTAGTATTCGATGTACTGATTGAAGGTGCAGAATAGCAAAGTTCGTTGATGGATAGATTTTGAAATACAGTGCGTTCAAGTTAAAAACCAATAATTTTTATTTAATTATTTTCTCAGGATTTGAATGTCTCAACTGCATTTTTTTTCGCTCTCAACATCAACGTACCTTCATATTACTAAATATCATTCAGATGGTGCAGATAATATCATTATGTACAGAGTGAAAAATAAAAACATTTTGGTATGTCTGAAAATTCGATGTAATATTGAAATATAGATGAAATTATTTTGGCATGCAATATACTATTCATATTCCATCATTAATCACAATTCATACATTTTGTACAAGGTGGTTTGAAAAATTGGTGAAATAAATGGCCGGTTCTTTCGTACAAATCCTGTATATTCAAATGGGTAAACATCCTCCGAATATCGCTGATACCGTATACATATGATTTCGTTGGTATATATAAGGTGATCATGAAAATTTTCGATGATAAAAAGGGCAAAATATCAACATTTCAGAAATCACCCTGTAATTCACGATTAACTTGGTGAAATTCCTTCATTATTATTTAATACATTCGTCATTTTCTTTTCAAGACTGTCCTGAAAATTCGGTTTCCTACTATGACTAGTTCATAGTTATTAATTGAGAAAGTTCGTTTTTGATTCTGACAAAGCTTAAACCAACAAAATTCACTTACCTATCTGTACCTCATATTATTAAATTCATATATCTGATGTGATTGTTACCTCTAATCTTCACACTTTTTTACATTTGTTTTGATCTCCACATTCTCAAATTTCACTATTTGTGAAAAATCTTGACCACTAGAGAAATGTACGCGTGAACAATTTCCTTCAACTCGTCATGCAAATGGTAATAAGTTTCTCAATCAATAATTATAAAACTAGTCATGGTAGGAAACCGAATTTTTGGGACAGTGTTGAGGAGAGAATGATAAATATATTAAAAAATAATAAAGGAATTTCACCAACTTAATAGTGAATTAGAGGGTGATTTTTGAAACGTTGATATTTTTTCATTTTTATCATCGAAAATTTTCATGATCACCCTATATATCACAACGATATCATATTTATAAGGTATCAGCTATCTTTGGAGGACGATAATTCACTTGAATATACAGGATGTGTACGAAAGAACCGGCCATTTCTTCAAATCACTCTTTACAAAATGTTTGAATTGTGATTAATGATGGAATAAGAATAGTTTATTGCATGCCATAATGATGTTATCATTATTACAGCAAATTTTCAGAAATTACCAAATTGTTTTTATTTTTCATTCGGTACATGATGATATAATCTGCACCATTTAGTAATATGGAGGTACGTTGATGATAAGAGCGAAAAAAAAATGCAGTTGGCACTTTCAAATCCCAAGAAAATAATTAAATAAACATTACTTATTTACGCCCTCTATTTCAAAATCTATCCATCAAGGAACTTTGCGATTCTGCACATTCAATCAGTACATCGAATACTACAATATATTAAAAAAAAAGTACGGGGTCTTTTCACTCTATTTTCAAAAATAAATATTTTGTTCTGAGACTGCACTGTTGGGTGTAGTAATGACTGAAACACCTTTCGTTAAAAAAAAAGAAAAAATGAAACATTTTATCAGCAATTCAAATTGTATTTTGAATGGAATCCTCCATGTAACCCTCAGCTATATTTGAGGACATCCACCCGCAATGTCATCTAATGTAGTCAAACTTTCTCCAGAATTTGCTAAAAGAGATGCTGAAGATCTCTGTATCTTTATATAAGATGAATTATTGAATCAATTCGGACAAAGTTCGAAGTTGGGAGAGAATCTTGGTATTGGTATTTTGATCTTGGACTCGAGAAGATTTATTAAGTTTTGTTCTTGGACTTGGTCTCGATCATGACCAAGACCTAGTCTCTTGGTTCGGGAAGCTCTATTTTTGTTGAAATGATTTATATTATCGAGTATCCGTCATCTCGTACAGACTGGTACAGGGGACTAGAGTTACGGAGTGGATGCTGTAGGAAAATAACCCGGAAAACACAAAAAGCCCCAGAGGCTGAAGTGTAGCTGGCGAAAGGACCAGCTCCAAGACGGAAAAAAAAATCCGTCATCTCATCTGTCATTTCACCATCAATACTAATATTAAAAGTGATTTTGACACATATTATGAAAACGTCAGTTTTTAATTGATATGTGCTGTAGATTTCCCGGGTTTTCCTTCAGCTGAAAAGTTAATACACCACCGAAAACATCAGTGAGTCGCCCTGGAGCGCCACGGCAAATAATAATAGCCGCCCCCTACCCGCACAGGCTATGCCTTAGGGTACATTCCATGAGTGTTAATGAGGGAGTATTATTATTATTATTGTTATTATTTTGCACGTGAAGTTGCTCCACTCGCTGACGCTCATTTTGCGATATTTCCCACTCACAAAAACCCCACATTTTGAAACTTGTATCACAAATAAGTATTCGTTTCATCTATTGCGGGAGTTTACGAGCGTATCGATGATATTCATGGCGACGTCATTGAGACTGATGATGTTTTCATTGGATGATTGCGACTGAATTAGACTCAAGTTAATATTATTCGTTGTAAAACGGTTATTGAATTATCTAATTTGGCTTCATTAGAGGAAAACGCGTAGATGACGCCAACGTGTTGATATTTTATTAAAGAAACCTTGTGAACGTGCTCAATAAACACAATTGGTTGATTGGTATTGATGGAGGAAGAACAGCAGGGTTTCCTCGACAGTTTTCCTTGGGGTGTCGAATCTAATTACCAGCAGGCAAAACACATCTAATGGATCGGTGACATCGTTAACTGCGGCTCTATACTCGTCATTCCTCAAATATAAATTGATCACTTACATACATGGCCTACATCGATTATTTTCTTTGTTTAGGTGGTTGGTTATATAATTCTTGAATTTAAAAAGTTGTGAAGCTTCATTCACATCCATTTCAAAGTCAGATGAATGAACTGAAGAGAATAAAACTAATATAATAGAATTTCAGAAAGAAATTCCTTTATAAAAATAATCTAGGCTTTCGTATATTTTCCTACACTATAGGATTGTCGGCAAACGTTGAACAGAAATAACTCAACAGACCCATTCGACTGCAAAGTTTTTCTACAAGAATATACTTCCTGTAACAACCACCAACTGGCAATGGAAAACATGTGACATCTGCAGACTAGTTTCGCGATTCAACTCGCTCATCAGTCGTGAGCATTCAGCCATGCTCTCGACTTCTTCGCAAGAAGCTTTCCATGCCTCCGTTTTATCTCTTTGTATGGATCTTTTTTTATAGAGAGAGGGCTTCATTGTATTCACACCACGGCTTTTTTCAGCTGCCAATATTAATTTCCAGAAACTTCCTACTAGTTTTGGGGTTGAGTAATTTTCCATATTTCTTGAAGTTAATACCATGTCTTGAGTTAGGTACAGTTTGTTGGCATTAAACCACTTTTCAGTGTTTGTTCTTGCCTCTAAAGAAAGTGCACAGGCCTTATTTGCGCTTGATTGGATTTTAGAATCGTCAGCAAACACATAACTTCTCACCATGTGGTACATCATTGATAAAAATGATGAACAAAAGAGGTCCCAAAATTGATCCTCACGATACACCAACTGTGATTTTTCTTCTGTTGATAGATTTTCTCTCACTCTTACAATTCTCACACTGTTGTCAGGGAAACTGTATTTTTCTTATTTCTTCAAAGAATTTCAGGTGATACACAGTCAAATGCGTCACTTACATCGCAAAATGTCATTTCTGTATACTATAGCTTGTCAAAGGTATCTGTAATTCTGTTATACTGAGGTATTATATCGCTCTTTCGGTGATTTTTCCTTTTTAAATGCCATACTGATGGCAGTATGCAAATATGTTATTGTTGTCAAAGTGGTGAACAATTAGTTGAGCCATACATTTTGCAAGTATTTTTGATATTAAGAAATTCGGAAATACGAATATATAACTTTGAAAATTACTTCTCAATTCAAAATAAAGTAATTATCAAACCATACTATAAAACTACATTTATGTATATAGATTTCTTGCTTTTGGGAGGTCGATATACATTTTTCATATCGATATGCAAAAGCACCAATCATAAAAATTCGAGGTCCCCCATAAAATTCGACCATTTTATTTAAAAATAACGGTAGCCTCCTTCAACGATTTCAACATGGCTAGTTTATTGCGGCAATAAATAAACAATCTGATTATGTTTTAATTCTGTAAATAAATTAAATCTCCATAGAATGCGGTACAGATGATTGGAATCGAAAAATCCTATAACTCAATCACATCCCAATTTACAATTTAGCTTTCTCTTGATGACTACGCTTTCATCAATGCGATTTGTCTTGTGAGAATGGACACAGTGGAGAAAACAGGTACTGGAAGGATTTAACTAGATGAGCAGAGATAATTATCAATCTATGAACTATTACAGAAATGAGAATTGAAGAACAATCATTTGACAATTTATAATCATTCCCATAATGGGTGTTATTACCCTATGTTTATGGTGTATGTGTTCAGTAACTGTGTATTAATATTCAAAAAATAATCATCAGTATCCCCTAGGTGGTTACAATAAAAAAAAATTAAAATTGAACCTTGTATATGAGCATAAATAAATCATATATTTTTGGAATCTGTATGAAATTTTACGTATATAGTGCGGATTTTAAGTGAATCTGCCGATTTCGTATTTTTCAAGATTTTTAGGGGTCCACCCCTTTGGAATTTTTCGATTTTTAGAAAATTTTGTTTCACATCGATTGACTCGAAATTCACAGATTATACTAATTTTATCTTTCTGAATCGATTGGAGTTCGCAGAATTGCTCTATCTCCAACCCTTTTCGAATTGAAAAGATCATCTGAAGTGGAGAGGAGTCATTTCCCTTCTTTTTTTTTCCAGTCGTATTCGTGACATTTATGACGTATTCATTTTGTATGCCAAACCTCGTATCTGAGCATTCAAAAATCATATATGTTCGGAATCTGTATGAAATTTTACGTATATAGTGCGGATTTTAAGTGAATCTGCCGATTTTGTATTTTTCAAGATTTTTAGGGGTCTACCCCTTTGGAATTTTTCGATTTTTAGAAAATTTTGTTTCACATCGATTGACTCGAAATTCACAGATTATACTAATTTTATCTTTCTGAATCGATTGGAGTTCGCAGAATTGCTCTATCTCCAACCCTTTTCGAATTGAAAAGGTCATCTGGAGTAGAGAGGAGTCATTTCCCTTCTTTTTTTTTCCAGTCGTATTCGTGACATTTAGACGTATTCATTTTGTATGCCAAACCTCGTATCTGAGCATTCAAAAATCATATATGTTCGGAATCTGTATGAAATTTTACGTATATAGTGCGGATTTTAAGTGAATATGCCGATTTTGTATTTTTCAAGATTTTTAGGGGTCTACCCCTTTGGAATTTTTCGATTTTTAGAAAATTTTGTTTCACATCGATTGACTCGAAATTCACAGATTATACTAATTTTATCTTTCTGAATCGATTGGAGTTCGCAGAATTGCTCTATCTCCAACCCTTTTCGAATTGAAAAGGTCATCTGGAGTAGAGAGGAGTCATTTCCCTTCTTTTTTTTTCCAGTCGTATTCGTGACATTTAGACGTATTCATTTTGTATGCCAAACCTCGTATCTGAGCATTCAAAAATCATATATGTTCGGAATCTGTATGAAATTTTACGTATATAGTGCGGATTTTAAGTGAATCTGCCGATTTTGTATTTTTCCAGATTTTTAGGGGTCTACCCCTTTGGAATTTTTCGATTTTTAGAAAATTTTGTTTCACATCGATTGACTCGAAATTCACAGATTATACTAATTTTATCTTTCTGAATCGATTGGAGTTCGCAGAATTGCTCTATCTCCAACCCTTTTCGAATTGAAAAGGTCATCTGGAGTAGAGAGGAGTCATTTCCCTTCTTTTTTTTTCCAGTCGTATTCGTGACATTTAGACGTATTCATTTTGTATGCCAAACCTCGTATCTGAGCATTCAAAAATCATATATGTTCCGAATCTGTATGAAATTTTACGTATATAGTGCGGATTTTAAGTGAATCTGCCGATTTTGTATTTTTCAAGATTTTTAGGGGTCTACCCCTTTGGAATTTTTCGATTTTTAGAAAATTTTGTTTCACATCGATTGACTCGAAATTCACAGATTATACTAATTTTATCTTTCTGAATCGATTGGAGTTCGCAGAATTGCTCTATCTCCAACCCTTTTCGAATTGAAAAGGTCATCTGGAGTAGAGAGGAGTCATTTCCCTTCTTTTTTTTTCCAGTCGTATTCGTGACATTTAGACGTATTCATTTTGTATGCCAAACCTCGTATCTGAGCATTCAAAAATCATATATGTTCGGAATCTGTATGAAATTTTACGTATATAGTGCGGATTTCAAGTGAATCTGCCGATTTTGTATTTTTCAAGATTTTTAGGGGTCTACCCCTTTGGAATTTTTCGATTTTTAGAAAATTTTGTTTCACATCGATTGACTCGAAATTCACAGATTATACTAATTTTATCTTTCTGAATCGATTGGAGTTCGCAGAATTGCTCTATCTCCAACCCTTTTCGAATTGAAAAGGTCATCTGGAGTAGAGAGGAGTCATTTCCCTTCTTTTTTTTTCCAGTCGTATTCGTGACATTTAGACGTATTCATTTTGTATGCCAAACCTCGTATCTGAGCATTCAAAAATCATATATGTTCGGAATCTGCATGAAATTTTGCGTATTTGGTGTGAATTTCAAGTGAATCTGCCGATTTTGTATTTTTCACGATTTTTAGGGGTCGTTGGAATTTTTTCGATTTTTCGAATGCTTTTGTTTCACATCGTACACTATATGAACGTCCAGTTCATTTATTTGAATAAATAATTTTTCGAAACTATGTTTCTATCCATATCAAATTATTTCAAATTTGAAACGATCACACACTTTTTTCATTTTCACTTTACATGATATTATTTCATGAAAGATGGGCGACACTACTTGACGGAAGATCATAAAACTAATAATGAATTATGGTGGATTACGTAATCCAATCTTCCGCAAAAAAAACCTATACAATAGGTATTCAACAGAAAACAACTACTGCCCCTGGCGCTGAATTCATACTTCAGTGTTTGTCTCAGGGATTTCCAATTAGGATGAAAGGATTTTTCGATTCAATTGGGTCGAACTAGCCTTCGCTGATGATTGGCAATGGCCATGAAACCGGTACGGAGGTGTTCCCCCAATTAAATCGAAAAATAATTTCAGCTTTGATATTTGAAATGCATTGCAAAGTGGTTCTTGTAGAAAACTTTGCCAAGTATTAAACAGATATAATTCAATGATCGTAGGGGGCAGTAGTTGTTTTCTGTTGAATACTTGCCGACGACCATACCTAATGTATAGGTTTTTTTGCGGAAGATTGGATTACGTAATCCACCATAATTCATTATTAGTGATATTATTTGAGAAAGTCTGCCCCATAAATGGTTAACCAGGTCCATGGACCACTATGGACAATTGCTGCTCTTTACGGACAAAATTACTTTTTTATTATATTTAAATCTCTCTGGCACACTCTTTGAAGTTCGTTCAAATTCCTGTATTATAATCATCCAACTCCATAACAAAAAACTAACAAAACGCAAAATGTTAAAATACATCTGCTCTTCAGTAAGTATTCTAAGACTGGATCAAAGTAATGCAAAATATAATAATTACAACAAGTTCTGAAAGCTTCCCGTGAACGAAACTTCCCATGATTAGGCAATGAATAACCCACCCTTCACCCACACAAGGGAAACAAGACTGACAGGATCATAAAGTCGCATTATCAGAGAACCATTGAATAAAACATTTGCCGAGTTAATACGCAACATGATAAAATGTCTCGGTGAAACTACGTTTACTTTCAATTTCAAATCTTGAGAATTTGCACATGAAACGGACACGACATGATCGTATACGGCCCTTTGGCTATCGTCTAATCCCCTACACATTGTGGAAACCATGCAACAGAGCTACTCTAAATGGTAACGTGCTTTGTTAGACCAACTACGGAGCGAACAGAATTTGTTGGGAGTTTCAGAAGGAGTTGAGGATTTGTTCGAGTTAATAAAATGGAATAATATTTTAAACGTTATTATTATTTACATAGATCTGAAGCTCTATCCCCTTACTTTTTTGCGGAGTTGGAGGAAATCTTTTATGATTCTTTTTTTTAAGGCATTTAAGAGTCTCAAAATTCAAGACCTACTGTGAGGCTTTACTGATTCTCGTATACCTCAATACTACTCACTCAAACTTCCACCTTCATGTATTTCCGTCAGGCTGTTGCCTTTGGTGACACCACTTAGGTCTGTTGGCACATTGTATTTTGAATATATCATTATTTTGTGCCTTATACAAGTTTTAACAAGTTCTTTACTGGGTGTCAACTGAACAATATGGAATTGCTGCAAATTTTCAGCAAAATTAATATTGATAGTGTGAACTTCACATTAGAATTGGTAAGTATGGATGGTGACTAATGCGCTGCGACCTAATTAGATCTATTGTGCCCCATCTTCTTCTGCTATTCCAAAGTGTTCTCAAGCCCCAATTCTTTGAGGACTTTAGGGATTTTGAGGGGGTCTATTCGTGGTATTTCTCCCACAGTCTGTTGGTGTGATCCCAGTATATTCAATCTCTTGTGATGTACAGCATAACACTCCATCACTATATGGTGTGGTGTTTTTGGATGTTCCCCACAGAATCTGCAGGTGCTGTCCTCCTCTAAGCCTAGCTTCCTTAGGTGTTCTTTGAGTCTGCAGTGATTGTCTTTAGACTAGTTTTGCGGAGGTTAATCAGTGTCTTCGATCTTGCTCGGTTGAAATTGCCGAGGAGATCTTTAGCCTGCCTTAGCCCTGGAAGTCTTTGTCAGTATGTTGCTCTCATTGCTTCTTCAGTTTTATTGAGTTCTTGAAAGTAAGATTTTCGAAGTCCGCAGAATGGTTCTGGCCCGATCAGTGGCGTTGACGCCCCTTTTCGTGCCAGGATTGCTTGTTCATTGCCCTCCACTCCGACGTGCCCTGGAACCCAGAGGAGGATCACCTTGTTGTTCCTGTCTAGATCATTGAGTTTGTCTAGGCATTCCCAGACCATCTTTGAGTTGATGGTATGTGAGCTCAATACTTTGATAGCTGCTTGACTATCATTCCGGTATTTACTGTCGAGGTTGAACTGAATGCATATTTCTATGACGTGAATTTCCGCTTGGAAAATACTGGGGTATTTGGTACGAGGCCCAAATAGTCCTGCTCCAGTTACTTCGGGAGTTTTGGACCCGTTCGTGTACCATGTTATGGTATTCTTTCCCAGTGCTCGAATGGATTCTACGCTCCATTCTCTCTTGGTATTTAATACTGTTCGAAAAATACCCCGAAACTAAATTTCCCGGTAGTTTCGTCAGTTGGGAGATCGGCAAGGTGTGCACTTTGAGTACAACTTTAGCCAACCTGAGGTTTGCTCCCCAAGCAGTTCTCTTCACCATGATACGAAGAGAAGTGAGGTCCAGAATGACCTCTATTGCTGCTGTTGGAGTCGACCTCATTGCTTCTGTTATACAAAGACATACTAGTCTTTGCACTTTCTCCAGGAATTTCTTTGTTGTGACGAGTTCAATTCTACTGTGTCACACAACTGCTCCGTCGGTAATGATAGGTCTCACTATCATGGTGTACATCCATCGCAGTTTTTATGGGTTACAGCCCCACGTTTTTCCTGCCATGTTCCCACACACCATCAATGATGATTTTCAAAACAAAATTTGATTATAAAAATAATCCAGCCTTTCGCAAATTTTCCTATACAATAGGATTGTCGGCAAACGTCAAACAGAAATAATTCAACAGCCCCATACGACCGCCGAATCACGTCTATCCAACGCCTGGCAAAGTTTTTCTACAAGGATATACTCTGCAATCTTTCTGTAACAACCACCAACTGGCAATCGAAAACATGTGATATCTGCAGAAATGATGATGTTGCCTTGTTAATGATCTTTTCTACGTGTCTGTTCCAGAGTAGTTTCGAGACTAGGGTAAGCCTACGTCGAGGCGAACAGTCCTTAGGTGCTGGACTTTGTTCTTCTAGTGAATGTTATCGTTGTGGTTTTTGATGAGTTCATCCTCAACTCCACAGAGAGGCACCATCTTCTGGTATTCACTAACTCCCTTTCTATGAGATCGCAGAAGGTTTCTTCGAATTTGCCATCCGAACTATGTTTCCGTAAATTTGTATGAGGTATTGCATTCATTATCATTCAGACAAGATTAAAATATTATCAAAACGTCAGTAACAATTTGGAATATTTCGCGCCCTTTTTCCAAGAACCAACTGCTCTCACCTGTACACTATGCGCATTTGATGGATGATACGAACGCCTCACTATCACTCTTATCTTTTTCGATACGGTATGGGGTCCCCGTAACGTTAATGAAGATGGGATCACTTTTTTATTCGGATACCATCATTATTCAAGCTTTCAGTAGCGGCGCCACCTACTGCGATAATTAAGTAACAAAACTCATTTCTATAATTTCGATAATTAGTTCATTGTAGATTGAAGCAGTTGGTTTGAATTGTCGATTCTTTGGTCACGTATAATCATGTGAAAGGAATCTGATGAACAACGGATGTGCAGGATTAACACTTCTATGGAAATAAGAAAAATTATTATAAATATAATTGTAATTTTTCTAAACAAGGGCCAGGTATACAAACGGGGAAATGGGATAATTACGTTATTATTCGTTAAGTGAAATGGGCCATCAATCGTTTATGACCTGACCGGGGCCCTGTACATACATATTTGGGGGTGCGTGAGGATATATTTTCATTCACTCGGATTGAAGTATTCATTTTATAGATAATGTCCATATAGGAAAACACTATAGTACCTTTATAGTCACAAAAACATGGGTGGCGGAAATTTGATGGAAAATATGATGACATTAAAACATTTCATAGTTTTACTCTAGTAAATAATGCATTTGATACAAACACAAATGATGCAAGTACAATTTTCAGAAACACTATTTGAAAGAGTTGATAGATACGCAATAGCACTTTTTTTTGAACATGCACACCGAAATTGAAGTCGATTTCGTGTTAGAGAGCCCTTAGGAATTTTACGAAACCCATGCAATATTATTATTACAATAGAGTTGAGAACTGTGCGTTGACGACTTATTCCTTATTTATGCTGAGCTGAAATCAGCATGGAATTTTGCGTATAAAGTGAGAATTTCAGGTGAATCTGATGATTTTGTATAATTCATGGATTTGAGGGGTCTACCCCTTACGATTTTTTTCGAGAAATTACGTTGGTTCCTCTATCAATTTGATTTCCATAGAGTGTACTGATTATATATGGTTCTGATTTGACTGGCATTGGCAAAATTGCTCTATCTTCAACCGTTCTCGAGTTGATGAGTTCATCTGGAGTCGGATTTTATATATTTTGAAGTAATCTCAAAAATGGGATTCGAGTTGGTCCACTTTGTGGTGGGTCAGAATACATTCATTTCTATCCAAAGCAACACTTCTCATCATCAATGGTCATTGCCGGGTTGTCAGAGAACTGCGGACGTTTAAAAATTTTGAAGTGATCTCATAAATAGGATTCAAGTTGGCCCACCTTGCGGTGGGTCAGAATACATTCATTCCTGCCCAAGAAACAACTTCTCATCATCAATCGTCATTACCGGATCGTAAGAGAAGTGCGGTCGAATTTTATATAATTCGAAGTGATCTCAAAAATAGGATTCAAGTTGGCCCACCTTGTCGTGGGTCAGAATACATTCATTCGTTTTCAAATAACAAGCTCTCATCATCGAAGTTTTATCGATGTTGGGATTGTTGCATGTTGTTCTTTACGAGAACTTTACATTCGATGAAATGGACAACTCTATCTTTTCGTCTCAAATATAATGAAATTTCAAAAAATATTCAATGGAAAATGGAACACAGTTTTTACCTGCCTCAGTTTTTGGGTATTCCCAAAGGATTCTCCTTCAAGTCTTTAAAGACTATTGAGTTGATGGGACCAGAAACAATTCTTACTGAACCTCCGAGCCATTTTATATTTGAGATGAGTTCCTTCAGTTCCAACGTTATTTTCTTGTTACTCTACATCTACAATAACGAAACAGTACCAATATGTTTTGAAAATTCAGTTACTCCAACCATATCTACTCATTAATTCAGTCTCAATTATCAGCGGATAACTGGTGCTGAATAATAAAGGCAATAAATCGAAATATGTTCGACATCCTCGATAACAACGTAACTCACCATATAATGTTGAATATTAGTACATGAATTAGCGGGCATCGGCCCATGACTCGGATATTCGCAATAATTTATGTGTCTGAGACCGAACCATCACCTCTATGTTTAATAATAATATATGATGTGGGTTCGACATGAATCTTTTGCTGAACTAAACGGTTACTAGAAGGGCCAAAAAAAAACTTTTGTTGGATGTGATTGGGAATATCAATGAAGTTAACTGATTATTAAACTTTTTCATTCTTTCTACTCCTCACAAACCAGCGATTATGCAGTTTCTACGGTTATTATCAAAGTGATTAGACTTCACTTCTGAATTCACAGGATTTTCTGCCAATCTCTTTGCATGTTGAGCGTAGTAGATTCCCTTTTCGGTGACTCGTTCAGATGGCTCCCGTACATTCTCGATGCGGATAGAACGATAAGTCATGGGTCAGGTCCGGCCTCAGGTTCGTTACAATATATTATTGAGAATGAAGAACGAAGTGTAGACAAAGCAAACAAAAATTATTTCATTTGTGTATTTATTGAAATAGTTTACAAGCTCAATTACTATTTACACGACTCAATGAATACAATATGTAGCAAAAAAAACGAGACAAATTCATACGACAAATTTCAAGCTATACGATTTAAGATTGTAAAGGGTCTGTAGAAGAAAACTAAGATAAAATATTTGGAGCTTGGATGTGCACATATTGAAAACTAAAAAATTTCAATTGATGTTGCTGTTCTGTTTTCCAAAATATCATCTTCCATCGTTGAATATTGATACTTAGATTATACGAATAAAGAAGATACGCATCAGACACATTCATGTTTTTTCCGTACTGATATATTAGCCAAAGCTATGAATATGAAGCTTCCTACAAAATTGATGAAATGGCACTGTTTTAAATTCGAATCTCGTTTCTCATGGCATCCTCAGAGCCAATCCCTTCAACATTTTTTACGATTCCGTAACGACTGCAAAATTAAAATTCGCCACATGGTGCAGAATTGGACCGGGACTTCCTGCAGAAAACAAAATTAACTTGTTTTAATATTACTTTCGCTGACAGATGATAATTAAAATGTATACAAAACTTGTTGAAATTACATCGTCTCTTTTACGACGTAAATAGCGTGCGTTGGATAATAGCAGAAAAGTGTAACTTTAATGAGAAACAACATGGCGTCGGGATAATGATATTTGGTGTTTCTGCGACAAATTTTCACCTTACAGGATGTTCCAAAGTAATAATTGATACAATATTATTAGAAAATTAATGTTTCGTATAAGTATATCCGGTAATTCGAATTCGAGGGCCAACATTATAATTTCGGAAAATAAAAAAGATAAGAAGATGGGTAAAATGGAACAGATTTGCGCAATTATGTGACCAGCAATATAAAGGTCAAGAAATTTTCTTACATTATTTTATAAAGGATATTGAATTAAACAGCGCAGTTACTTTGATAGCCCTCGAATTAGAATCACCCGGTATAGCTAGACAATAATTAGAATTATGGTCATTCTAGTCCAGTTCTAGTGAAAAAGTTCCCCTTTTACTATGATATTTTTTTAAATTGTAATTATTTATAGCTTATTTGTTTGTAACGTGTTATTGTGTTATTCATGTACTTTTAAAACATTATTGATTATTGTATTGACATTGTAGGCGAATTAAGCTGAGAAAAAAGTCTATGAATGCTATTCAAGACAAAATGAACATGTTGGTACTCACAATTCCCAGGAAAAAATATACGGAAATACCGTAATTTACCTTTTAATGCACGTCATCAAAAGTTTTGTCAACCATTGTCTCAGGAAAGTTCATCACAAGTATCAACAATAACCGGAACAAGGAAATCGCAATCCTCTCCGATACTCAAGCAGCCATCAAAGCGTTGAGCTCATATAACATCAACTCAAAGATGGTTTGGTAATGCCTAGACAAACTCAATGATCTAGGCAGAAACAACAAGGTGATCCTCCTCTGGGTTCCAGGGCACGTCGGAGTGGAGGGCAATGAACAAGCAGATACCCTGGCATGGAAAGAGGCATCAACGCCACTGATCGGACCAGAACCATTCTGCGGTCTTGGAAAATCTTACTTCCAAGACGAACTCAATAAAACTGAAGAAGCAATGAGAGCAACATACTGGCAAAGACTTCCAGGGCTAAGGCAGGCCAAAGATCTCCTCGGCAACTTCAACCGAGCAAGATCGAAGATACTGATTAACCACAGCAAAACTAGTCTAAAGACAATCACGGGATTTCTTATGGGGCACTGCAGACTCAAAGAACACCTAAGGAAGCTAGGCTTAAAGGAGGACAGCACCTGCAGATTCTGTGGGGAACATCCAGAAACACCACACCATATATTGATGGAGTGTTATGATAATAGACCCCCTCAAAATCCTTGAATTCCTCAAGGAATTGGGGCTTGAGGGGCTGCTGTAAACAAGAACACCTTGAAATAGCAGAAGAAGATGGGGCACAATAGATATAATTAATTGCCATTACCATTACCATCAACAATTTCCAGATATATACTTATCATTACTTATCATTACTTAGCAAGTTTAGCCTCTATTTTGATTGGAACATGGGCTGGAATTGAATCTTGAAAAGCCATGGAGGTTCAAAGTCTAACTATGTAGCGGAAGGTTACACTGAAAATGCCATTCAAAAAATAAATGAATATTAAGGAGAATCATTGCCGGAGGAGAGGGTACTTCATGTTTGCGTTCTACTATCTAAACAAATTCCATAGAATTTGAATCAGACGATAGTTTAGTAAACAGCTCTCCAGCAAAATCCATAAACACTGAAATCAAGAAAATGAAATAGCTATTAATAATTCCATGTCTAAAAGTTGTATCACATTTTCAAAATATATTAAATGACCATTCAATATATCAATTGAAAACAAGTAGAGCCTGAATTTGATATATTTTTTTATACGCACCTTGTGCTTATCATACTTTCGCATCTCTCTTCAATATTTAATACTACAGTTTTCAATTGCTTTATTTACATTTTCATTGGGGTATATTGAGTGGTAAAAGAACTGTTATTGTCCAAATAAACTACAAGATAAGCTCAATAATTGGTGCAAGATCAATTCCTCTGTATATCCCTCCAAAACATACCCCTTTGGCAGTGTGTACGATAGTTCAACATCCCCGGCGATGCAAAGTTCGTCAATGCAGCATTTTGCCCATGAGGCCTTGTGAAAACTGAAATTTCACATCGATAATCAAAGTTACTCGCCAAGTAAACTCTCTAATTTGCTTCTCATGTTACCTGACATCACTGTGATAGACTAATCCATTTGTTTGAAATTTCAACATCAATTCTGCCATTAGCTGTTGCTGGAAGTTCCGAGTCTTCCATGAAGTTCAGCCTATATTACATTACGATATTCGAGTTCAGGCAGTTTCCCATCGACCCATTAAGTTCGACAGGAATCCGATGAATAAAATATAAAGAACGTTCCCAGGGATGATCCCGAGTCGTGCTCGCTGCCTCCCGGTCCCAATTCGAAATTGTCCTCAACATTTTAATGAAAGTGCAGGATGTCCCAAATAGGAAGTTTTCAGTTAAAATGTCTTCTGTATGATTCATTAATGAGAGATCATTGGGGGTGACGAAAATTCTGCAAATCTCGACTATAAACACACTCAGGCATACTTTTATTTTTCGTGCTGCAAGCATCTACACCGCCATATTTTCAGATCTATTGTTTGTGCCTTCGAAATCGTTTAGAATTCTCTATCTAGCCCAGACTTCATTACGAGACTCCATAGGTTCGTTTTTAGAACTTCCATGTATCTGGGAGCTCTTGTTTTTTCTTCTTCCACCATTAAAAACCTCAGCTAATGAACACACGAGTGATAATAGACAAAACTATGTAACCTGGTAACAAGAACAAATATGATAATAAGCTCAACTAAGTTCAAGCACCCCAAAATGCACAAAGTAACATGGAGTTCACCAGACCAACAAACATACAACCAAATAGATCACATACTCAGCAATAAGAGAAAATAATCAACAGTAAGAGACGTGAGGACATACAGAGGAGCATGTGCGGACTCAGATCACAATATGGTCACAGCTGCGATAAAACAAAGAGTAAAAAAAAGAATTATCAGAGGCAAAATGGGATGTAGCTAAACTGGGTGATATTTCTGTAAGAAAGGGAAACTCGGAGAAAATAACAACACAACTAATGAGAACGAAAAGGAAAGATGATATCGAAACAGAGTGGAACAACATCAAAGAAACAAAGTGTAAAAGAGAATAGACGGACAAAAAAGTGCAGGAAATTGAACAGGAAAGTGAAAATAGAAGTACAAAAAGTTTCTACAGAAGAATTAATGAACAAAATAAAAAAACAAGAGTAAAACAAACGGAATAAAGAAGGAACAGTGATACTAGAAGACAAGCAATACAAACAAGTTTGGATGGAATACTACAAAGAATTATTGGTAGATGAAGCCTCAAGGAATGAACAGAGAGCAATAGTAGTGGAAGTCGAAGAGGAAATGAGCGAAGAAAATAATAATATTATGAATGAGCCCACCAAAGAGGAGATAGAAAGAGTCATTGCGAAATGTAGAAATAGTAAAGCGCCCGGAAGAGACGAAATTAACATTGAATTTATAAAATACGGAGAACATGATTTGAAGGAGAGGATGCTAAAATTGATAAGGAGAATGTGGACAGAGGAAAAAATTCCGAAAGAATGGAAGACAGGACAAATAATAACTATCCATAAAAAGGAGACCAACAAACTTTTAAGAATTACCAAGGAATATCACTACTCAACGCAGCGTATAAAATAATGACATCAGTAATACAATCAAAGCGGATTTACACAAGGAAAATCAACCATAGACGCAATTCATATACCAAAGCAAGTGATAGAAGAAGCCCATGAACACAAGATAAACCTCGAACTGCTCTTTGTAGATTTCCAGCAAGTATTTGACTCGATAAAAAGAAACCAACTCATGATAGCACTGAAAGAGTTAAAAATCCCACAAAAACTGAGAAAGCTGATATTAATGACGATGAGAACAACTAAGATCACAATAAGAAACCAAAA
Source organism: Chrysolina americana (assembly GCA_958502065.1). NCBI lineage: Eukaryota > Metazoa > Arthropoda > Insecta > Coleoptera > Chrysomelidae > Chrysolina > Chrysolina americana. The sequence continues at coordinate 66,707,388 of OY293418.1, read as the reverse complement.
AGGAAAAAACAGAGGAATTCACATTCAATAAAATGGTAAAACAGGGAGAGTCACCTTCAACGACGTTATTCAACCTAACTTTAGAATATATGGTGAGGAGAATTAACAAAAGGAGATTAACAATGGAAGACCAGAAGAGTAATGAAATATATGCTGGAAGAAATTATAGAAGAAGGGGAAATAATCGGGCTTGAGATTAACAAAGGTAAAACGATAATATTGAGATTAGGAACGGAACAAATACAGGGAAAGATCAAAATAGAAGCGAGAGAGTTTTAAGAAGTGAAAGAGTTCAAATATTTAGGAGTAAAACGGGAGAGAGAAGACCAGAAATACAAGAAAAAAAAATTATAAACGCAAACAGAGCATACTTCGCCAATAAAATATTATTGAAAAGTAAAATATTAACAAAGAATAGTAAAATAAATAGTTATGATACCATAATTAGATAAGTAGTTTACATGTGAACTGAAATATTTAACACAAAATACTTTTCATTCAGTTCAAGGATTTTTCCTTGTGAGTGAACATTAGTTGTTATGTAAGTGTCTAACAAAATATATTCAAGTAAATAACACATCATTGTTGAAAATTATTCACATCCTACCAACAAAGAAAACAATTTGAATAAGTTGAGTCTGCCGAGACATGCTTGTTTTGGAAACTGGAGATACCCTTCAACTCAGTCACTCCCATGAAGCTATCATAGCATGCTTTGAAGAAACGTCACATTAATAAACACTTGAAACATGATCGCAGCAACCAATGGAAACTGTCATTCACGATTATGCAAATGTTTTCCAGACGAGAACGCCATTATTATCGTACAGTCTACTCGTTTCTCAGCATTTTAGTCTTTCAGTCATTTTTATAAGATGCCACTTGCGATAATTCCATTGGCGGACATCGTCAAGGGGATTCCTTATGCGAAAAACTATTTTTGTAAAATTAGACGTTTTTAAAATATGCTCATCGAATTTGCAGTCCATTCCAAGTCAATTGAAGATTTCGTAGGCTTTTTGCGTAACATCTGCATTTCGAGTTGATATTATTCGGTTTATCGTTTGTCTTATTTTATGGTAAACCTTGATATAAATCATAAATTTTTGTAATCACATTGAAATTTTGCATATATGGTGCGAATTTCAAGCGAATCCGATGATTTTTAATTTCTCGAGATTTTTAGCGGTCTATCCCTTGGCAATTATTATTATTATTATTAACCATTTTTTCAGTTGAAAGGTACATCCTGAGTTATAATCTTCTCTCTCATCTATCGGTGCACTTTTTAACTCGAGAACGAAAATGGAAAGTACTAGGGGAATTATTAATTCCGAAAGGCATCCTGAGAAATTCGTATATTCTCCCACTTGATTCGTAGATATTGGAGGAGGAAAGTTTAATGATAGAGCTCAGTGCTATTTTTGCTGAGACAGTTTGGCATGTACACATAAAATGAAAATTATCATGTAATTTTCCTATTTTTTATTTGAGCTCAGTTACACGTATCATAATTATTTCTGAGATAGTCTCTGCCTAAATTCTCAATACCCACCGTATACGCCAAAGTTTACTACTTACTGACGCTCCTAATCAGATAGGGACTAGGTTTCGTAAGCAGATACACCGTCTGGGGCTGCAAAGTGCCAAATAGATACCCTAAAATGATATCGCGGGGTGCATCGAGTTGGCGGAGCGGAACCGAACGAAAGGGGAACATTTGAACATCGAAACATCTGAGCATCTGCCAAGATAATGCGATTCTCTGGAGGGACTCACTTGCAGAATCTAATTGAGTTGCGTGCAGCCACAAGAGCATCTTGATGCGGAACAAATGTAAGGATATATTTCCGTCCTCAGTACACAAATCATGATTAGGATGGAATGGGTTGCGACTGTACGATGTTCCCTTCGAGCGCTCTTGCTTGTTATGATGATAGTAATGTTTATTGATTCAAATACGACATAATTCGTAGATATTCAGAAGATGAGACTTATATTCAGTTGAAGAAGCGTGCTTTGTAGAAACCCTTTAGAAAGAACGTATCTATTACGTTTGAAAAACAGCAATTTCTGTAAAAACAAACATTAATTGAATGATGATAATTGAAGACAATAACTGGTTAAAGGTGCAGTGCCACTTCATTAGATTCAACCACAATAAACGGATATCTGTAAATTTTTTTTTGATGGATGAAACAATTGGGTTATGTCTTATTTTCATTGCGATTTTTTATTTTTACGAATGGTTTCGGTTTTTCATACCATTATCAAATAAACTATACTCTTACATTAGGACTTCATTATAATTATAGAGATAATATAAAGTGATTATGTTCGCTAGGTAGGTATAACGAAACCTCACCTGAAATAACAAATATTCTTCTATGAGGCGAACATCAAAATTTTACGATGAGGACTACCTGATGAGGTTCAAAACATAATGAAAAAATACAAAATACCCTTATCATAAATAATAGGCATAGTTAATTATCACTGGATAAAGTTCGTTTTAGCTGTGATTTCGATTCAGAATGATGAAATAACTAATATCTATGAATAAGAAATCAAAATATCAACTGACTCGATTTTTATGGTGAATCCTCTGTAAGCGTATACAAATTATATACAGGGTGTTCCAAATTAAGTCGGCACCATTGCCAACTCCGTTATTATTGATACTTTACGAATTCGGTTAAATGGGCAAGCTAGTAGCATTTTTAATGGCCTTCTCGATGCCGAAAACAAAAAAAAATTACAGTCGCATTTTCGGAATATTTCATAAAATGACATTTCTTTCAATGGAACACCCTATATTTTTTCATGCATTTCGATTCGTAATAATATTCTCAACAACAAATCTCATTTGACTTTTTTTCGTAGAGGTGAAAATAAGACAGTTTTATCAATAGGAAACATTTATAACAAACGGATTTGATAAAGCGATATAAAATATCGAGTAAATGTTCAAAAACACCGCCTTCTTGTTGAACACATATTTGGGCCCTTCTATTGACACTACGTGTGGCATTCAACACAGTTCGGCCATCAATTCTATTAATCATAGTTTCAATATAATTTTTCATTACATCTACATTATTATGTGTCATTTTGTACATCTTATTTTTCAGAATTCCTCAAAAATAAAAATCTAGAGGTGGCATGTCTGGTAAACGAGGGGGCCACTTGACAGGACCATTTGTAGCAATCCATCTGTTTCCAAAACAGCCTCGCAGAATTTTTTTTACGCCACTGACATTATGTTCTGGTGCTCCATCCTGCTGAAAATATAAATCATTCGACGAGCCTCCAGATCAAGATCATCGAAAAACTCTTCCAACACTCTTGTTAATATATTAATGTAACGGGGTCCGTTCAAAAAACCATGGTAGAAAAAGGGACCGATAATTCTTCCTCTAAATAGACCACACCAAATCATCTTTGTGGATTGTGGGGATGGACTAGAAATGGATTATGTCTACTCCAATAATGAAAATTCTTTCTATTATACATCCCACGATTTGAAAAATTAGTCTCATCGCTCCATATAAAATTTCTATAGAAGTTTGGATCTTGTCTGCATTCATTCATATACCACCGACAAAACCCCCAATCGTCTCTCAGGATCACTAGGTTCTAGTGTTTGCACTGGTCTTAACTTATAAGGAGAAATCTCATCTTTCTTCAGAATTCGTTGAATACCAGACAGTGAAACAGCTATTTCTCTAGATAAATATCTGATGAAATTATTTGGATAACGTCAATTTCTGTATCTTCAGATATTACAAAACGTTTTTTAGGTCTCCTCTTCTCAAAAACTTTTTCATCGTTCCTGAATCGACGATGAAGCACAGCAAAAAAACGCCGATTAGGTCATTCACGATCGGAGAACGAATTGCTGTAGTGTTGGAGTGCTCTTACGCTATTTTCCTGGTAAACCATCAATTTCTCAAAAGTTGTGCAAATTTCAAGAGAATCCGATGATTTTGTACTTCCCGTGATTTTTCGTGGTCTACTACCCCTGAGCACTACTTACACCTTTTTTATGGTAAACCTTTATTCTGAGTGTTGAGTAGTTTGGCATTATGGCAATAAAAAGTTGCTGTGAAGGAGTTTTCCAATGGTGTCTTGCAGTTCTAATGATAAAACCAGAAAAATAATAATGATAAGATATCGAAAATTTTATATATTCCGGAATAACCCATCGTAGTACTAAATCTTTTAGAAATTCATTATGGTCCTAGCGTTTGTGTCATGTCACTAAAAACCAAAGACAGTATTCAATGAAAAAAATATAAATAACTAGTAGACAAATTTTTCGCAGAGCTATGGCTTGCTGGGTACATGAAAAATGTAATGCTAGATACACGTGGCGATTTTTCCCTGTCGCATTTTCACTCCCGCAAAAACCCGACAACAATGATACCGTGACTGCCATAAATCGGGCATATATGGCCTTCTGCAAGAGTCCCGACCTTCTACTGTTGGCGAAACCGCACGTGAAGATAATTAAGCCAGAACCGGCCTTTATGGATATCACGACTTTGCTAACATGATGATTTACTTTGCTTTGATAAACTTTGTATATAAACTATCTCTTTTGGTCGGTAATTACCACGAAGTAGATTTATACGGAGAGATTCTGTGAGCACTATTCCCGTGACGATCGTTTGTTAACGAGAATATAACGGGAATTTTGCGATTGTGACGAGTTGAAATATGAACCAGGATAAACTCAGGAATGGAGGTCACTCGTACCCGGTTCAGGTTAAGATGGAAAATACGTGATGTTTCGGAGATTTATACGATTATAGGCGTGGAACAAAAGTTGAATTTATCAATATTCGAATCGAGAACGAATTTAAACGAAATCATTTATTTTTCACTTGTCCATTACTGCTTTATAATACCTTGGCAACGGTTGCTATTAACAGACCCATAACAGACCCATATGGAGGGCATTATGAATCATAACGCCCGCTAAATGTTTTTTCCGTAGTTCAAGAAATTAATTACTCAGAACCGGCGCTATACTCAAAAATTTACGATGATTCCAAAAATGTATGATTCGAATAGGTTGTGATACACGGTATGCCATCAAAATGGGATAAGTGTGTCAAAATCCTCGGATCCGGTATACTAACGAACAAAACCGCACATAACACCTACGCGCGCTATGCTAGCTACACCGACGATAAAGTCATTTCGTAGGAAATTTTCTCAGCTTTCTTTCAATATAGACTTGTAATTAACAAATGTGACTCCTTGTGGTCGAAAAATGTGAGAAACTTACGAGGTGCGCTAGAATCCGGTATCCTAACCCACATAACCTCCAAAAAAAATTCTTCCGACGGTTCTGGTGATTTGTCATCATCTTTTCCGTATTCCACGACATCTATTGCATACAACACATTTCAAATTCGATCCTTTTGAAGATGCAGACGTTCGTTGGAACGCCTACAGACACTATGTTAGACCAGTGAACGCTTTGAAATTTACTGAAACTATACAAAAAACATGTAATTTTAGGAATATGATATGGAAATAAATTGAAAAAATTTCTGGGGAGCGCAGGTCAGCTCCGAACGGCCAATTCGGAATCCTAACCCATATAGTCGGAAAAAAAAATACTTCCGGCAATTGTGGAACTTTTTCATAATTTCTTCCGTTCTTCACGCCATCGATTACACACTAATCATTCTTGAAACATTGAAAAAAAATCAAATTTCAAATTCGACTCATTTGAAAATGCAGACGTTTGTTGGAACGCCGCAATTGCTTTGAAATTTTGTGAAACTATTAAAAAAAAATTTAATTTTACGAATATGATATGGAAACAATTCAGAAAAAATTTCTGATGGGCGCAGGTCAGTTCCAAATGGCCAATCCGGAATCCTAACCCATATAATCTCCAAAAAAAAATACTTCCGGCAATTGTGGATTTTTTTCATTATTTTTTTCGTATTCTACGCCATCGATTGCACACGACCCAATTCTGAAAAATTTAAAAAATATTAAATTTCAAATTCGACCCGTTTGAAAATGCAGACGTTCGTTGGAACGCCTACAAAAACTATGTTCGACCAGCGATCGCTTTGAAATTTGGTGAAACCATACAAGAAACATTGCATTTTACGAATATGATATTGAAAAAAATTGGAAATATTTGTGGCGGGCGCAGGTCACCTCCGAACGGACAATCTGGTATCCTAACCCATATAATCGACAAAAAAATACTTATGATATTTGTATAATATTTTCATTATTTTCCCCGTTTTTTACGCCATTGATTACATACGAAACATATTTAAAACATTGAAAAAAATAAAATTTCAAATTCAACCCGTTTGAAAATGTAGAAGTTTGTTGGAACGCTTAAAGAGACTATGTTCGACCAGCGATCGCTTTGAAATTTTATAGAAGTATACAAAAAACATAATATTTTACGAATATGATATGGAAAAAAATCAGAAAAATTTGTGGCGGGCGCAGGTCAGCTCCGAACGGCCAATCCGGGATCCTAACTCATATAATCGACCAAAAAAAATACTTCCGACAATTGTGGAATCTTTTCATCATTATATCCGTATTCTATGCCATCGATTGCACATGATACATTTTTGAAAATTTGAAAATTATCTAATTTTAAACTCGACCTGTTTGAAAATGCAGACGTTCGTTGGAACGCCTACAGCAACTATGTTCGACCAGCGATCACTTTGACATTCGGTGAAACTATACAAAAAATATTGAATTTTACGTATATGATATGGAAAAAAAATTCTGGCTGGCGCAGGTCAGCTCCGAACGGCCAATCTAGGATACTAACCCATATAATCGAGCTAAAAAATGCATTTGACAATTTTGGAATTTTTTTATTATTCTTTCCGTGTTCTACGCCATCGATTCAACACGGTACACTTCCTAAAAATTGTCAGAAATGAAATTATAATTTCGAGGCCTCTGACGATGCAAACGTTCGCCGAAACGCCAACAGAAACTATGTTCGACCAGCGAACGCTTCTAAATTCAGTAAAACTATACAAAAAACATTGAGTTTTCCAAATACGATATGAAAAAAATAAGAAAAATTTCTGGCGGACGAAGGTGAGCTCAGAACGGCGTATCCAGGATCCTAACCCATATAATCGACCTAAAAATTACTTTCAAAAATTGCGGAATTTTTTCATAATTTTTCCTGTATTTTACGTAATTGATTGCATACGATACATTGTTGAAAAATTGAAAAAAATTAAATTTCAAATTCGACCCGTTTGAAAATGCAGACGTTCGATGTGGAAGGTTAAAATTCCCAAGAAGTTATGTCAAGACAGTTGACAAATATATTCGTACTAATAAACCTGAGATCCAAACATGTAAGTAAGCCTGAAACCACTTTGATGTTCAGATATAACTTGGGATGACATTCCACATCCAATCTCATTTGCATTTCAATAGCCTCAGACATTCTCTTCACAGTTATTCATAATATTTTCCATTACTATAATATCTCAGATCCGAGCCCCTCGAAGAGAGTGCATGAATAATTCCCCAACAAACTTCTCAAAGAAGTCTGGTTGCGGAAAGCAGCAAAGTTAGCAAGGAAAGAGTCCTAGTCAAGAGCATTTCTGCGCTGTTTGTTCGTTCCGAGTGCCCTCGATCATCCCCGTTACCAACATTTTTCGAGCAAACACTTCAATTACCACTGTGATAATGGCGGGTAGGTATAGTAGGAGCCGAATTGGGTTTTGAATATGGATATCGCAATTTTATTCACAGGTTGGGGTCTTGAGAGGCCATTCAGAGCTTTGTTAGGGCGGAGGAAAATTTGTTGAGGTCGATTTACAAAAACATGATCGGAAAAGGGGGTTGGATGAAAAGCAAAAGAAGCGGTTTTATCGCACACGATTTTTCAGCCGCAGTATTTTATACTGCAAAATATTCCTGTAAAGCACGTACAGTATAGAAAAAGTGCAGAGATGAAATCAAAATATCATTCTCCCTACTATCCTTACAATATGCGATCCATCCAAGGCATTTGACTGTCTCTCCTAACCTAACATATTATGAAGTCAGGGGGAGACCACTCAAAGTATTGCCGTCATCGTTAACAAACAGCCAACACTTTGTTAAAATATATGTCACAACATCCAACTTCGGAGACATTACACGAGGAGTACCTCAGGGATCGGTCCTTGGGCCCCTACTCTTTATGAAATACATAAATGATATTTGTCAACACAGCTACTATCCTTATTGCAGACGACACTTCGCATAGAATGAAGGCTTTCACGGCCGGAAGTAGAATCCTGAGGTATGGTTTTCGGGCTTTGAGGCCGTGGTCGGTTCACCTCCGTGGAGGTGGTTCCACTGGACGTTTCGCTCACAACTGCGGTGAGCATCTTCAGCATAGCTTTAGTCTTCTCGAAGAGCGACGTAAAACTGATACAACGGTTTGAAATTCTTCGCAATTTATAGTCGCAGCCTGGCCATTTTCAGCTTTAATGATTCCTCTTTTCTGTTGAAATTATTTTATGTATTTCTATGGCTTCTCTATTGAGGCGGGCATGATAATGTTTTGTTGTTGAGATCACTTCAGTATTTTTAAACAGCATGTCATATGTCTCCATGGGCGTGCAATGCCACGGCAGACTTCTCTGTCTGGGCTAGCCTACATTGCCTGTGGTGTTCAGAGATCCTGGTTTTTACGCTGCGGAGGGTGGTACCGATATATACAGACCCGCAAGAGCACGGTAATCGGTATACACCGGGCGTAGCGAGGTGGTCTCGTGGATCTTTCGCTGAACGTAGCAGTGAACCAATTCGTCTGGTCGGCTTATAAATGGCTTTGACGTCGTGTCTCGCCAGTACCTTACCAATCCGGTCCGTGACTCTTTTGATATAAGGAAGGAAAGATCTGCTTGTAGGCGATATCGCGTTGTTGCCGTCTTCTCGATGCATCCTAGGGTTACTAGCCCTAGCAATTTCTTGCCGGGTGTAACCATTGGCTTGCAAGGCAATATTGAGGTGTCTCAGTTCCAATTTCAGATGGGTCGGCTCACAGATGCGTTGCGCTCTGGTGTTTAGAGTTTTTAAAACTGCACGTTTTTGCCCTGGGTGATGATTCGAGTCTTTGTGTAGGTATCTGTCTGTATGGGTAGGTTTTCTGTAGACTTTGTGGCCCAAAGTCCCATCCGGTTTTCTGATGACCAAGACATCCAGGAAAGGCAGTTGTCCATCTCTTTCTTCTTCCACCGTGAGTTGAATCTTAGGGTGTCGGCTGTTAAGGTGGTGAAGAAACCCTTCCAGTGCCAACCTCCCGTGTGGCCACACGACAAATGTATCGTCCACATAACGAAACCGTTCAGAGCTTGCCGTTCAAACGTCTCCATATACAAGTTCGCTACTACTGGGCTGAGAGGGCTGCCCATGGCGACGCCGTCCAGTTGTTCGAAATATTTGCCATCCCACTGGAAATAAGTAGTGGTGAGGACATATTGAAACAAGTCAGCGAGGTCATCCGGGAACAATTGACGGAGAAGAGTCATAGTTTCGAGAATAGGTATGTTCGTGAATAAGGAGGTGACATCAAAACTGACTAGGAGGTCAGTTGGTGTTGAGCGGATATTCCCAATTTTCCAAATAAAGTGAGTAGAATCTCTTATGAATGAGTCAGTGTTGCCAACCTGTGGGTTAAGTAGGTAGGTGAGGTGTTTTGCTACCATGTAGGTGGGCGAATCAATAGCGCTGGAAGTCCATATAGGCGGGGCGGTAGGGCTTCCGACCTGATCACCTGTTTCTGAATGTCAGGGCTCAGGCTAGGGGCCTTCAATAGGCTGTTGGTCTTCCTCAGGATCTCCTCGGGTCTCGTTGCAATATCCGGTAGGTATCCGGTGACAAGAGATCCGACAATTTCTTGTCATAATCAACCTTATTAGCAGTCGCGTAGCACTTTGTTCATTAATACTTCTTCTGACATTCTGAACCTCTATAATATAGCTAAAAACTCAATGAATACTGTTGAAAACTCATCAGCTAATCATATTCAGCAATGAGCAATATACTTCAGGGGTACAGTGAAAACTTCTTGGAATAACAATTGGCGATTCTCTCAGCTGGAAAATCTAAACAGTGGGCTCTCCAGTATAATATTTCTCAAACGAAGATTACGATGTATTGTTGTTTTTTCCGTCAACCAGCTGCACACTCTTAAGAGTACAACCCTCAAAGGTCTTCGAAAGACTTGTCCGAGCTAGGGAAGATGCAGCCCTTTCCTTTTAACGTGCTATGCCATGCACGAGACCGATGACCTTGCTGGGAATCGAACCCATGACCCTTAGGTTAAGAGACAAGCGCTCTACCATCATGACTATCACGGTGTGAGTCGAGGAGTTCGATTTATTCCACTTACGAATCAGTTACGAACCTATTTTATGAAAATATTCTATAATGCTCAAAAATTTTTCGAATCACATCAATGCTATCAATAATATTGTATTATGGTTTCAAAAGGGACTGTCCGACAACGAATTCCTTCATTTCCAGTATTCATCATTATTATCTGCATAGAATTGGTGATAAGTTTCAGTGACAAAATTCGAGCACGGCATTAAGATATCATACTCATTCCTTTTACTTGGGAAAAGACATTTTATCTCAAACTGAACGGTCTGCTTACTAGAACATTCATTACATCCACAGTAGGGACTTGAAAACCCACAGCGCCATCCCTAATCGTAACATAAGACACACTTTATTCCCCAGACAAATAAATTCATTACTTATGCATTTCATTCATTAGAAGTCGAGTCTGGAAGCTCATTCTCCTTCTCTGAAATAACACATTATGCACTTGCTATTCAACGCGAATAAATATTGATTCACTTTTAATAAAAGACGAACATCAATAAAGTAAACACATAAGGTGTGCCTTACAATATCTTTGATAAAGGAAAACATTTTCGACGTAGGCGGCTACAAGCAAGCTAACAAATGAGCTAAAGCCAAACAAGTGAATATGTTTTTGAATTACAAGTTTGATCTTAACTCGAACCATGAGATGGATGGGAATTTGAAAGCGACGGCGAACAAAGAACTGTGTGATGTGTAGAAATTCCTATTGAAGAATTAGGTATGTCACGTTTGGTTGATTCCATTCCACAGTGACAGATATTTATTTGGTTGAAGTTTTGGTGACAAGGATGGTATCAAATTTCTTCGAACATTACATTCAAAGAGCCTAACAAATGATGATACAGCATTATGAACTGCAATACTCTGCCCTGCTCTGCTCTGCTCTGCTCTGCTCTGCTCTGCTCTGCTCTGCTCTGCTCTGCTCTGCTCTGCTCTGCTCTGCTCTGCTCTGCTCTGCTCTGCTCTGCTCTGCTCTGCTCTCCTCTGCTCTGCTCTGCTCTGCTCTGCTCTGCTCTGCTCTGCTCTGCTCTGCTCTGCTCTGCTCTGCTCTGCTCTGCTCTGCTCTGCTCTGCTCTGCTCTGCTCTGCTCTGCTCTGCTCTGCTCTGCTCTGCTCTGCTCTGCTCTGCTCTGCTCTGCTCTGCTCTGCTCTGCTCTGCTCTGCTCTGCTCTGCTCTGCTCTGCTCTGCTCTGCTCTGCTCTGCTCTGCTCTGCTCTGCTCTGCTCTGCTCTGCTCTGCTCTGCTCTGCTCTGCTCTGCTCTGCTCTGCTCTGCTCTGCTCTGCTCTGCTCTGCTCTGCTCTGCTCTGCTCTGCTCTGCTCTGCTCTGCTCTGCTCTGCTCTGCTCTGCTCTGCTCTGCTCTGCTCTGCTCTGCTCTGCTCTGCTCTGCTCTGCTCTGCTCTGCTCTGCTCTGCTCTGCTCTGCTCTGCTCTGCTCTGCTCTGCTCTGCTCTGCTCTGCTCTGCTCTGCTCTGCTCTGCTCTGCTCTGCTCTGCTCTGCTCTGCTCTGCTCTGCTCTGCTCTGCTCTGCTCTGCTCTGCTCTGCTCTGCTCTGCTCTGCTCTGCTCTGCTCTGCTCTGCTCTGCTCTGCTCTGCTCTGCTCTGCTCTGCTCTGCTCTGCTCTGCTCTGCTCTGCTCTGCTCTGCTCTGCTCTGCTCTGCTCTGCTCTGCTCTGCTCTGCTCTGCTCTGCTCTGCTCTGCTCTGCTCTGCTCTGCTCTGCTCTGCTCTGCTCTGCTCTGCTCTGCTCTGCTCTGCTCTGCTCTGCTCTGCTCTGCTCTGCTCTGCTCTGCTCTGCTCTGCTCTGCTCTGCTCTGCTCTGCTCTGCTCTGCTCTGCTCTGCTCTGCTCTGCTCTGCTCTGCTCTGCTCTGCTCTGCTCTGCTCTGCTCTGCTCTGCTCTGCTCTGCTCTGCTCTGCTCTGCTCTGCTCTGCTCTGCTCTGCTCTGCTCTGCTCTGCTCTGCTCTGCTCTGCTCTGCTCTGCTCTGCTCTGCTCTGCTCTGCTCTGCTCTGCTCTGCTCAGCTCTGTATGACATTTTGCGTATATAGTGCGGATTGCAAGTGAATCTGCCAGTTTTGGACTTTTCTTGATTTTTCGAATAATTTCGTTTTAAATCGATCGACTCAAAATTCACAGATTATACTAACTTGATCATTCTGAATCGATTGGCGTTCGCAGAATTGCTCTATCGTCAACCGTTCCCGAGTTAAATAGTTCGTCTGGACTGGGAAGGAGTCACTTCCCTTCATATGTTTCTCCAGTCCTACCAGTGACATTTCTGTCATTGTAGTATTTTTATATACAAACCTTCAATGTGAACATTAAAAAATCATATATTTTCGGAATCTATATGACATTTTGCGTATATAGTGCGGATTGCAAGTGAATCAGCCAGTTTTGTATTTTTCATGATTTTTAGGGGTCTACCCCTTTGGACTTTTCTTGATTTTTCGAATAATTTCGTTTTATACCGATCGACTCAAAATTCACTGATTATACTAATTTGATCATTCTGAATCGATTGGCGTTCGCAGAATTGCTCTATCGTCAACCGTTCCCGAGTTAAATAGTTCGTCTGGACTGGGAAGGAGTCACTTCCCTTCATATGTTTCTCCAGTCCTACCAGTGACATTTCTGTCATTGTAGTCTTTTTATATCCAAACCTTCAATGTGAGCATTAAAAAATCATATATTTTCGGAATCTATATGACATTTTGCGTATATAGTGCGGATTGCAAGTGAATCAGCCAGTTTTGTATTTTTCATGATTTTTAGGGGTCTACCCCTTTGGACTTTTCTTGATTTTTCGAATAATTTCGTTTTATATCGATCGACTCAAAATTCACTGATTATACTAATTTGATCTTTCTGAATCGATTGGCTTTCGCAGAATTGCTCTATCGTCAACCGTTCCCGAGTTAAATAGTTCGTCTGGACTGGGAAGGAGTCACTTCCCTTCATATGTTTCTCCAGTCCTACCAGTGACATTTCTGTCATTGTAGCCTTTTTATATCCAAACCTTCAATGTGAGCATTAAAAAATCAAATATTTTCGGAATCTGTATGACATTTTGCGTATATAGTGCGGATTGCAAGTGAATCTGCCAGTTTTGTATTTTTCATGATTTTTAGGGGTCTACCCCTTTGAACATTTCTTGAATTTTCGAATAATTTCGTTTTATATCGATCGACTCAAAATTCACAGATTATACTAATTTGATCATTCTGAATCGATTGGCGTTCGCAGAATTGCTCTATCGTCAACCGTTCCCAAATCAAATAGTTCGTCTGGACTGGGAAGGAGTCACTTCCCTTCATATGTTTCTCCAGTCCTACCAGTGACATTTCTGTCATTGTAGTCTTTTTATATCCAAACCTTCAATGTGAGCATTAAAAAATCATATATTTTCGGAATCTGTATGACATTTTGCGTATATAGTGCGGATTGCAAGTGAATCTGCCAGTTTTGGACTTTTCTTGATTTTTCGAATAATTTCGTTTTATATCGATCGACTCAAAGTTCACAGATTATACTAATTTGATCATTCTGAATCGATTGGCGTTCGCAGAATTGCTCTATCGTCAACCGTTCCCGAGTTAAATAGTTCGTCTGGACTGGGAAGGAGTCACTTCCCTTCATATGTTTCTCCAGTCTTACCAGTGACATTTCTGTCATTGTAGTCTTTTTATATCCAAACCTTCAATGTGAGCATTAAAAAATCATATATTTTCGGAATCTATATGACATTTTGCGTATATAGTGCGGATTGCAAGTGAATCAGCCAGTTTTGTATTTTTCGTGATTTTTAGGGGTCTACCCCTTTGGACTTTTCTTGATTTTACGAATAATTTCGTTTTATATCGATCGACTCAAAATTCACAGATTATACTAATTTGATCATTCTGAATCGATTGGCGTTCGCAGAATTGCTCTATCTTCAACCGTTCCCGAGTTAAAGAGTTCGTCTGGAGTGGGAAGGAGTCACTTCCCTTCATATGTTTCTCCAGTCCTACCAGTGACATTTCTGTCATTGTAGCCTTTTTATATCCAAACCTTCAATGTGAGTATTAAAAAATCATATATTTTCGGAATCTGTATGACATTTTGCGTATATAGTGCGGATTGCAAGTGAATCTGCCAGTGTTGAATTTTTAATGATTTTTAGGGGTCTACCCATTTGAACTTTTCTTGATTTTTCGAATAATTTCGTTTTATATCGATCGACTCAAAATTCACAGATTATACTAATTTGATCATTCTGAATCGATTGGCGTTCGCAGAATTGCTCTATCGTCAACCGTTCCCAAATTAAATAGTTCGTCTGGACTGGGAAGGAGTCACTTCCCTTCATATGTTTCTCCAGTCCTACCAGTGACATTTCTGTCATTGTAGTCTTTTTATATCCAAACCTTCAATATGAGCATTAAAAAATCATATATTTTCGGAATCTATATGACATTTTGCGTATATAGTGCGGATTGCAAGTGAATCAGCCAGTTTTGTATTTTTCATGATTTTTAGGGGTCTACCCTTTTGGACTTTTCTTCATTTTTCGAATAATTTCGTTTTATATCGATCTACTCAAAATTCACTGATTATACTAATTTGATCATTCTGAATCGATTGGCGTTCGCAGAATTGCTCTATCGTCAACCGTTCCCGAGTTAAATAGTTCGTCTGGACTGGGAAGGAGTCACTTCCCTTCATATGTTTTTCCAGTCCTACCAGTGACATTTCTGTCATTGTAGTCTTTTTATATCCAAACCTTCAATGTGAGCATTAAAAAATCATATATTTTCGGAATCTATATGACATTTTGCGTATATAGTGCGGATTGCAAGTGAATCAGCCAGTTTTGTATTTTTCATGATTTTTAGGGGTCTACCCCTTTGGACTTTTCTTGATTTTTCGAATAATTTCGTTTTATATCGATCGACTCAAAATTCATTGATTATACTAATTTGATCATTCTGAATCGATTGGCGTTCGCAGAATTGCTCTATCGTCAACCGTTTCCGAGTTAAATAGTTCGTCTGGACTGGGAAGGAGTCACTTCCCTTCATATGTTTCTCCAGTCCTACCAGTGACATTTCTGTCATTGTAGTCTTTTTATATCCAAACCTTCAATGTGAGCATTAAAAAATCATATATTTTCGGAATCTATATGACATTTTGCGTATATAGTGCGGATTGCAAGTGAATCAGCCAGTTTTGTATTTTTCATGATTTTTAGGGGTCTACCCCTTTGGACTTTTCTTGATTTTTCGAATAATTTCGTTTTATATCGATCGACTCAAAATTCACTGATTATACTAATTTGATCATTCTGAATCGATTGGCGTTCGCAGAATTGCTCTATCGTCAACCGTTCCCAAATTAAATAGTTCGTCTGGACTGGGAAGGAGTCACTTCCCTTCATATGTTTCTCCAGTCCTACCAGTGACATTTCTGTCATTGTAGTCTTTTTATATCCAAACCTTCAATGTGAGCATTAAAAAATCATATATTTTCGGAATCTGTATGACATTTTGCGTATATAGTGCGGATTGCAAGTGAATCTGCCAGTTTTGTATTTTTCATGAATTTTAGGGGTCTACCCCTTTGGACTTTTCTTGATTTTTCGAATAATTTCGTTTTATATCGATCGACTCAAAATTCACAGATTATACTAATTTGATCTTTCTGAATCGATTGGCGTTCGCAGAATTGCCCTATCTTCAACCGTTCCCGAGTTAAAGAGTTCGTCTGGAGTGGGAAGAAGTCACTTCCCTTCATATGTTTCTCCAGTCCTACCAGTGACATTTCTGTCATTGTAGCCTTTTTATATCCAAACCTTCAATGTGAGCATTAAAAAATCATATATTTTCGGAATCTGTATGACATTTTGCGTATATAGTGCGGATTGCAAGTGAATCTGCCAGTTTTGAATTTTTAATGATTTTTAGGGGTCTACCCCTTTGGACTTTTCTTGATTATTCGAATAATTTCGTTTTATATCGATCGACTCAAAATTCACAGATTATACTAATTTGATCATTCTGAATCGATTGGCGTTCGCAGAATTGCTCTATCTTCAACCGTTCCCGAGTTAAAGAGTTCGTCTGGAGTGGGAAGGAGTCACTTCCCTTCATATGTTTCTCCAGTCCTACCAGTGACATTTCTGTCATTGTAGCCTTTTTATATCCAAACCTTCAATATGAGCATTAAAAAATCATATATTTTCGGAATCTGTATGACATTATGCGTATATAGTGCGGATTGCAAGTATATCTGCCAGTGTTGAATTTTTAATGATTTTTAGGGGTCTACCCCTTTGGACTCTTCTTGATTTTTCGAATAATTTCGTTTTATATCGATCGACTCAAAATTCACAGATTATACTAATTTGATCATTCTGAATCGATTGGTGTTCGCAGAATTGCTCTATCGTCAACCGTTCCCGAGTTAAATAGTTCGTCTGGACTGGGAAGGAGTCACTTCCCTTCATATGTTTCTCCAGTCCTACCAGTGACATTTCTGTCATTGTAGTCTTTTTATATCCAAACCTTCAATGTGAGCATTAAAAAATCATATATTTTCGGAATCTATATGACATTTTGCGTATATAGTGCGGATTGCAAGTGAATCAGCCAGTTTTGTATTTTTCATGATTTTTAGGGGTCTACCCCTTTGGACTTTTCTTGATTTTTCGAATAATTTCGTTTTATATCGATCGACTCAAAATTCACTGATTATACTAATTTGATCATTCTGAATCGATTGGCGTTCGCAGAATTGCTCTATCGTCAACCGTTCCCGAGTTAAATAGTTCGTCTGGACTGGGATGGAGTCACTTCCCTTCATATGTTTCTCCAGTCCTACCAGTGACATTTCTGTCATTGTAGTCTTTTTATATCCAAACCTTCAATGTGAGCATTAAAAAATCATATATTTTCGGAATCTATATGACATTTTGCGTATATAGTGCAGATTGCAAGTGAATCAGCCAGTTTTGTATTTTTCATGATTTTTAGGGGTCTACCCCTTTGGACTTTTCTTGATTTTTCGAATAATTTCGTTTTATATCGATCGACTCAAAATTCACTGATTATACTAATTTGATCATTCTGAATCGATTGGCGTTCGCAGAATTGCTCTATCGTCAACCGTTCCCGAGTTAAATAGTTCGTCTGGACTGGGATGGAGTCACTTCCCTTCATATGTTTCTCCAGTCCTACCAGTGACATTTCTGTCATTGTAGTCTTTTTATATCCAAACCTTCAATGTGAGCATTAAAAAATCATATATTTTCGGAATCTATATGACATTTTGCGTATATAGTGCAGATTGCAAGTGAATCAGCCAGTTTTGTATTTTTCATGATTTTTAGGGGTCTACCCCTTTGGACTTTTCTTGATTTTTCGAATAATTTCGTTTTATATCGATCGACTCAAAATTCACTGATTATACTAATTTGATCATTCTGAATCGATTGGCGTTCGCAGAATTGCTCTATCGTCAACCGTTCCCGAGTTAAATAGTTCGTCTGGACTGGGAAGGAGTCACTTCCCTTCATATGTTTCTCCAGTCCTACCAGTGACATTTCTGTCATTGTAGTCTTTTTATATCCAAACCTTCAATGTGAGCATTAAAAAATCATATATTTTCGGAATCTATATGACATTTTGCGTATATAGTGCGGATTGCAAGTGAATCAGCCAGTTTTGTATTTTTCATGATTTTTAGGGGTCTACCCCTTTGGACTTTTCTTGATTTTTCGAATAATTTCGTTTTATATCGATCGACTCAAAATTCACTGATTATACTAATTTGATCTTTCTGAATCGATTGGCGTTCGCAGAATTGCTCTATCGTCAACCGTTCCCGAGTTAAATAGTTCGTCTGGACTGGGAAGGAGTCACTTCCCTTCATATGTTTCTCCAGTCCTACCAGTGACATTTCTGTCATTGTAGCCTTTTTATATCCAAACCTTCAATGTGAGCATTAAAAAATCAAATATTTTCGGAATCTGTATGACATTTTGCGTATATAGTGCGGATTGCAAGTGAATCTGCCAGTTTTGAATTTTTCATGATTTTTAGGGGTCTACCCCTTTGAACATTTCTTGAATTTTCGAATAATTTCGTTTTATATCGATCGACTCAAAATTCACAGATTATACTAATTTGATCATTCTGAATCGATTGGCGTTCGCAGAATTGCTCTATCTTCTACCGTTCTCGAGTTGAAGAGTACATTTGGAAAAGAAAGGAGTAATTTCCCTCCATATCATTGAATTTGAGCATGAGCAAATCATATATTCTTGGAGTCTGCATAAAATTTTGCGTATATAGTGCGGATTGCAAGTGAATCTGCCGACTTTGTATTTTTCATGATTTTTAGGAGTTTACCCCTTTGGTCCTTTTTCGATTTCTCTTATAATTTTGTTTCACAGCGATTGACTCGAAATGTGGTTGCTCAATTTCAAACAAACGCCCGGTATGGACCCGGCATCAGCGACAAGTTCGAGGAAATCTATGAGACGACTATGGTCAAAGTTTGTAAGAAAGCAAAATGTCAACTATAACCATTAGTCAATAATTTGAAAGAGAATATGTACTCATTAATGTTCTCAGACTACTCTGAAGGACGAACATTTTGGGAAATATTTTGGGTCATCGTGTAAACGAAATAAAAACAAATACTTATCTGATATACCAATCAAAACATGATTTGAAATTTTCAATAAATATCATATTTGTTATACTCGATTAATTTTCTAGTGTGATATTTTACCCATGACATTCAAATTTAATAAATTTTGAACAATATACACCACGAATGGGCAATAGCCGCTTTATATCACACCTCCATAGATGGATAATTACATCCAGACCAGTTCATCACATTCCTTTTCCAACTATTCCGTAGTATCACACCTAAATAGTATCAAGTTATCCCAATTACTAATTAGTGAACCCCACAAAAGTCTAAACAATTCTGCTGTAGCACATTCGTTTAAATTCCTAAATACCGAAGTCGTTTTAATGATCTTGAATCACAGTTTCATTACCTGTTAAAAGAGGATTTGGTCTGTTTACATGTTAACAGGACTAATCTGCATATAGAGTAGTCTAGATGTCTGAAGGATTGTATATACTGTTTTTAGCCAGTGCCGGCAATCACCTTTTTTGGGCGTTGTAAAGGAATTATTCTGAGAACTGGTTCAGATTTGTAGAAGGATCCTCGATGAAAGCGTTTCTTTTATTATATCTAGTGCTTGTATCGCAAAACTGATAGCCTATTACGGTCTGCTGCATAATAGAATTAGAAAAATGGAATGGATTTGACTCTAATAAGTTTTATAAAATAGTTATTTTTGAATTAAGGGCGTAAAATGATTTATTTTTATAAAAATGCCATTGTGTAGCTGGAAAAAAGGAACAATAAAAATGTGTATTTGCTATGGTGATAACTCTGGAAAAAATTTCTGGAAATACTCGGAATTTTCCAAGTTTCAAAACACTATTTTGTTAAGCTGTATATTCAAGTTCATAAAGTTTTCCTTGGAATTATTTCCTTGAGGAATCTTCCAGAAAACGATTATAAATGAAACACGCCAGAGTCTCAGTAGGAGGAAGAATGTACCCGGTCGATGATAATTCTAGTTGTCGGCATAATAAATGAGTCTTCCAGAGTATTCGAGGAAAACGTCAGTGACACGGCGGGCCACGGCTCCCCTATTCAAATAAGTCTCAATTTCATGTACCCCAACGTCTGGATCGGACACCCGCTATTCGATACCACCGTGTGTTGTTCCGTCGCCGACAATAAATTTCAATTTCGTTCTAAAACCTTCCGCGGAACTATTAGCGTTTTACCGGGGGATCGTAAAGAATGACGACGGGTTTTCTTTCTGCCCGGAGAAGTTCGCAAAATTCCCATTAAATACGCATTCTGGAGTCGATCAGGACGATACAGAAATTATTGCATTTTTTGTTTAAATAATTAGTATCAGTGATGTGCTATTTTTTCATGGTTATTCAGGTATACAGGATGTTTGAATATTCGGTATAAAATTTCCAAAGGTGCATTTCTCAAGTCAAAATAAGACTTCTAAGTTACTCATAGTTGCTTCTGCATTAGCTAGAGCAGAAGGTGAAGTGCGACGAAGGCAATGTCCCGTAGAGGAAATATTTTTATTTTTCTTCACATGGGTGTATGGATGCGTGTAACTGACTCTTTCAAACTCGATTTAGACCCACTTTAAAGAGACAGATTCAATTGAAATTTCGTAAACTTATCAAAAACTGGTGACAATACGATAATTTGAATAGTTTGTCTCATTATCCTGATCAAGATCGCCAGAATTTAATGATTTGCCTCTCATATACTCTGGGTCAGAGCCTTCGCCAAAATTTAAAAAATCCGCGCCAGTCTCTCCGGATAATTTTTTTTTAATAATAAAGTGCTAAAAATTGAAAAATAAATATAATTCATTTAATATAACTAAAAATCACGCTTTTATAACACATTGATCCAAAAAGAAAAAAATGATTATATATATAGGCAGAAAATAACAATAAATGAAAAATATCAGTATCACTGTGAAAAAAGCGTGGTGCTCTATCTACGAAAATTATGAAGTACCCCACGGTTTTTTCACAGTGGTACTAATACTTTTCATTTCTTATTATTTTCTGCCTATATAAATAATGATTTTTTAATTTTTAGTTCAATGTTTTATAAAAGCGTGTTTTTTAGTTTTACCAAACTGTATTTATTAATTTTATTTATGTTTGGCGCGGTGGCATGCGGGTTAAGTTCTTGCTTCATAAGCCATAGAGCATGAGTTCGAATCTCAGCATTACCTATACTTGTTAACGGATCATTTATGACTCATCGCCGAGAGCTTACTGCAGACATCTGAGTGAGTCGCTGAATAGTCTCGGTAGTTCGAGAACTGTAAAAGGAATCTGCTTGTCGGTATATAAGCCACTCGACATGAGATGGCAGGCAGAGTCGCAGAGTTCCGTTGCAGATATAGTTCGAGAGTCCGTAGACAGACAGCGACAGTGAAGATAAATTGAAATAGTGTCTGTGATATAAATGTTTCAAATAAATTAGGTTAATTAGGAGAGTTGTGAATAAAATTACCTACACTACAGAATGTATATAAATATAGTAGCTATACACCCGTTGTAGGATTAAGCCGCAAAAGCTAGTTTTTTGAGTAGATCACGCCCAATCTATTAATTTATGCTTTTGGCTATGTTTCTCCATCTAATCCTGTCTTTAGTTTTTTCTTGCCAGTTTGGCACTCCTGCCCTGCGTGAGTCCTCTTCTTCTTCCTGCGTCCATATTGATTTTGGTCTTCCTATTCTCTTTTTTCTGCCAGCGTCCCATTGTAACATTGAATGAGTTACTGCCCTTTTTCCCCCCCTCCACACATGCCCCAACCATCTAATTCTGTTGTTTTATTATACATATTATGTCTTCTTTTAATTCCTGTCTTATTTCTAAGTTAGTTCTTATTCTATATTCTTCCTCTGAGATCTTTTTTGGTCCTACTATTGCTCTCATAATTTTTCATTCAAATTTCCTCATGTCTTCCTCGTCTTTTTTTGTCATTGTCATCGTCGTCGCTCCGTATAACATAATTGGTCTAATTATGGTATTATATATATTTATTTTACTATTATTTGTTGATATTATACTTTTCAATAATGTTTTATTGGCGAAATATGCTCTGTTTGCGTTTAATGATTTTTCTTGTTTTTCTGGTCTTCTCTCTCCAGTTTTACTTATCGTTACTCCTAGATATTTGAACACTTTTACTTCTTCAAACTCTCTCGTTCCAATTTTAATCTTTTCCCGTTCCTAATCTCAATATTTCCGTTTTTTCTTTGTTAATCCTTAGCCCCATTATTTCCCCTTCTCCTATAATATCTTCCAGCATATCTTTCATTATTCTTCTGGTCTTGGTAATTATGGCTATATCATCAGCGTACCCAATAATTTGTTCTCCGTCTGTTCTAAGATTCCTTTTGTTAATTCTCCTCACCACATATTCTAAAGTTACGTTGAATAACGTCGTTGATAGTGAGTCCCTCTTTTTTACCCCTTTGTTGGTAGTAAATTCCTCTGTTTCTCCTTTTTATGTTCTCATTATGATCTTAGTTATTTTTGTCGTCATTAATATCAGCTTTCTCAGTTTTTGTGTGAGTTTTAACTCTTTCAGTGCTGTTATGAGTTGGTTTCTTTTTATTGGGTTAAATGGTTCCTGGGAATCTACAAAGACCAGTTCTAGGTTTATGTTCATGAGCATTTTCTATCACTTGCTTCAGTGTATGAATCGCAGCTATGGTTGATTTACCTTGTACAAATCCGCGTTGATATGCTATTATGTTTCTTGTAATACTTGCCAACCTTGATTGTATTATTGATGTCATTATTTTACACGCTGTGTTCAGTAGTGTTACTGTTGGTCTCCTTTTCTATGGATAGTTATCATTTATCCCGTCTTCCATTCTTTTAGCATTTTTTCCTCTGTCCATATTCAACTCACGTCCTCCGTATTTTATAAATTTGATCCTAATTATCTTTTCCGGGCGCTTTACCATTTATTTTTACATTTCGCAATGACTCTTTCTATCTCCTCTCTGGTGGGCTCATTTAATATATTTTTTTTTCTTCGCTCATTTTCTCTTCGACTTCCACTACTATTGCTCTCTGTTCATTCCTTGAAGCTTCATCTACCAATAATTCTTTGTAATATTCCATCCAAACTTGTTTGTTTTGCTTGTCTTCTAGTATCACTGTTTCTTCTTCATTCTTTATTCCGTTTGTTTTACTCTTGATTTTCTTATTTTGTTCTTTAATTTTTTCATAAAAACGTACTGTATTTCTATTTTTACTTTCCTGTTCAATTTCCTGCAATTTGTTCGTCCATTCTCTTTTACACTTCCTAATCAGCTTCCTCGCTTTTATCCTTAGTGTTTCATATTCTTCTTTGTCTTCGTTTTTCTCAGACCTCATCCACTCAGCCCCAGCACGTATTTTATTCTCTATAACTTTTTTACATGGATCATTGTACCATTCTTGTCTGATGGTTTTTTTTGCTGTTTCTTTTATACAGTATGTATAGTTTTGTTAACAGTCTGAATTATTACATTTTGTAAAGTAGGAATTCCTCATTGAACGATGATAATTTTTATAATTCCACCGGGAGATCGAAGACCCAGCAGCCACTTGACCCCACCCATGGCTCGTATTTTAATGGGCTCTTGTCGATACTACCTGCCTTTCTGATACATTCAAATCGGAGGCAAAGCTACCACCACACATATAAGTCAGCGCTATCAGTGTCAGATCTCGTTTACATTTGGTTAGGCGTTCAGCTCATCGTCGATGCGACTTGTTTCAATATTGACTTTCCCAAGAGCTGTATGTTAAAGTATGTATTCTAGAGTCAATTCTGCTATATCATTCATGTAAACAGAATATGTTGACGGGGTGGAATTGGTAGAATTTAATTGAATTTGTTTGAGGTCGAGTTTTCTCTGCACCGTTCGGAATCGTGTGGTTTGCTGTATGATGTGATTAAATGTTTAATTACCAAGTACAGGGTGGTGTGCGGTTGCCGGAAGGGTTTTCCAATCAGTTTCGATTCGAAAGATGCAGTGAGGAGAAATGATATTTCGTAACCGACACACATTTCGTGGATTTGTTCTGGCATGAAAGGAATAATTTCTACAGTTTAGAAAATTTCGTTTCATTATTTATTTCATTCTTGTCAGAGTTGTCCCAAAGCACTGTTGAAAATATAAAACGCGGTCAGCGGCACTCCCACCCCCAAGAACTGCTGATTGGGTCCTTGTATTATTAAGGTTGCAGTTTGTAACAGAGTTGAAATTTTTTGATTTTCTTTACTATGTTTGAGAAATATTTTTGTATATTTTATGTTTTATGTGTTATTAATATTACTCAAAAATATAACAACATTCTTTTTCATTTGAATCAAATGAGAGCTAATCAATATAAATTAAATACAAATTAATTGAAGAAACTAAAAAATTCGATTGCTGTTTAAACTAAAATGCAATAAACAAGTAGGTGATATAATAATCTTTTCATAAAGAAAAATTGGGAGTAGCCGAGACCCATTCTATTTCTATAGATTTTTTTGAGCAAATAGGTCTCGGCTGCTTTCAGTTTTCTTTTGATTTGAAAAGATATTACTTCTTTTTTGATTTCTATTTTAAACCACAGTCGGGTTTTTTAGTTTATTTATTAACTTTTTTTATTTTCAGCTCTTTAGTGCACAATTAATATGTTTTATAAAGACGGCCAATTTCGCGCCGCTCTATATTTCAATTTGACTATTCGCCGCCCATTTCGGAAATCAAATTAATCTCCCAAATGACATTGTCTGCATATTTCCTATCTGTTTGAAGTTGCACTGTTTTTCTATTGAAATAAAAAGAAAGCAAGTATTGACTCATTTCCTACAATTGCCGACCAAAAGAATCTCAATTTTCTTGTCAAAAGTTTGCTCGCATTATTATATATAAAAAAAAAATATTTTCCATTTCTCAACAAATCGCAAGCGTCCTTTGAATGTATCTCGACGAACTAATTCCGAATCATACTAAAAAAAATTATTTCGACTACGAATTTATGAAACTTCCAAAAAATTGGCAAAAAATTGCCCCTCAAGACAAGAAGAACTTTCCAACTCAAGAACGGTTGAAGATAGATCAAATTTTCTGAAAGCAGTCGGTTCAGAATGACGGAATTATTATACTCACTCTGTGAAATGAAAAACGATTGGAATAACAAAAAATTACTTGAAAAAATCATGAAAAATACTTGAAATTTGCACTGTATACGCACAATTTCTTGGTGATTCCAAAAATATATGATTTATATATGCTAAGATAGAAAGTTCAGCACAAAAAATGTCAAAAATTCCCCCGCACGATAAAATTTCCAAAAAAAAATTTTTACTTTTTTTTAAATCGCGATGTGTCTCAAATGTATCTCGACGAGCTGATTCAAATCTTATAAAAAAAATTATTTCGGAAATAATGACGAATTGACAAAATGTCAAAAGATTGTTAGTACTTTTACGCACCCATACACAAATTTACTAAGTGAAATGACGTTCTAATTCAAAAATATTCGGCATATACAATTTTTGATAATTACGTTTCATACTGATAACAAATTTATTGATGTAAAAATGACATAATTGCCGTAAGCCTTGATACAATTTGTAAAACTACCATCTTCAAAAAACTCATAGCCTTTAACCTAAGTGGAAACAGAAAGTTACTACAAATGGGCAGTCATCTATACAACATTTCCCAGAAAATGGAGTACCACAAGGCTCGGTACTTAGCACTACCTTATTCCTGATGAGTATTAATGACATATGTTCCTCAATAATTCCACCTGTCAAATATGCAATATACGCTGACGACCTCATCCTCTACTGCCAAGGCAAAGTTACAACCAGTACCTGCACCTTACTTCAGAAGGCTCTGGATAGCATCCACCACTGGTCTCTCTTATCAGGTTTTAACTTTTCAACAACCAAATCCAAAGTAATCCAGTTCAGCAGAAAACTCAATCCTTTTCCCCCACAACTTGCTCTCAACGGAGATCAGCTACAAGTGGTTGAACACCATAAATTCTTGGGAGTAATCTTTGATGAAAAGTTCACATGGAGCCACCATATCCAGGAGACAAAAGCTAATTGTTTAAACCGGATTAATATTTTGAAATCCTTGGCACATCACCAATGGGGAGCAGAAGAGGAAATACTAATAAGGACCTACAGATCATTAGTCCGCTCCAAACTGGACTATGGAAGTATCCTTTACATGAGTGCCTGCAAAACGCACCTCAAATGTCTTGACACTATTCAAACCACAGCATTACGTATATGCCTAGGTGCTTTTAGATCCAGCCCGGCGGAAAGCATTTATATTGAATCTTCTGAATCACCTCTTTTCTTACGACGGGAATACCTTCTGCTCTCCTATTTTTCCAGGATATCTGCCCACCCACAAAACCTAGTATTCAAATTAATTGATTCCATACAACCAGCTCCCGATAACAGACCCAGAACGCCGCTTTCATCTCCACAGTTATTATACCCCATTTCAAGAAACATTAATCTCACAGTCCCATACAACTTTAAAAAACTCCTCCATGGACCAAAACACCGCCGATACTGAACATAAGTCTAAGTAACTACAACAAGCGCGATACGCCTAACATAGTCTTCTTATAAAAATTCAGAGAACTGATAAGCAACCAGCAGTTTGACAAAATCCTTTACACTGACGCCTACAAAGCAGTTAATGGTACCGGATGTGCTGTTACCACACCAGACACAACAATAGCAACCCACAAACTTCCCGACCTATGTAGCATACATACAGCCGAACTTTATGGAATACTACAAGCCTTGATCCCTTCCCATATAGGAATTACAGGCAACGAACGTGCAGACCAGGCAGCGACACAAATTTGTTCCTCCGATTTGCCAGCAGAGCAAATCCAACTCCACCAAGACCTAAAATCAGCAACTCGACAAATGATGATACAAACTTGGCAAACACATTGGAACACAAGCAACATTAAACTGCGTACAATTCAAGCCACAGTGTCCCTGCAGAAGATGCCTTCAATGACAAGAAAAGACAAAAGTGTTATAAGAAGACTCAGAATAGGTCACTCCCGGCTCACCCACGGTTACCTCATGTCTTCACACAATCCCCCCACCTGTGAATTCTGTGACGGCGTGAGACTTACAATCGAGCACATACTTTTAAATTGCACACACCTAACCACACAGCCCGACTCGCTGCAAACATAAACTCAGTGGAACCCTTAAAAACATTCTCGGTCTACCAAACCAGTTCAAAACTATAATAGAGTTCCTCAAAGACTGTCGACTGTTCAAGTTAATTTGATTTTTACTATGTTATCCCAGATATATAATTTGATATAAAACGTATCACAGATCCCGTGTCATTGGCCATTAGATGCCGAGACACGTTAATTTCAATAAAAAAAAAATAATAAAAAAAAAATTATTGATCACAAAATTTGACGATTTTATCTACACATCAATCCAGTGAGTTTTGTGGACTGGCATTTACAGCAGAAGAGCGAGAGGCAGATATGAAACTGGCAAATATTATCAGAGCGAAAATGAAGGGAGGGCCTGCGGAACATTTCAACGTTAGATACGTTTTGGAAATACGTCGAGTCTATCGAATTTATGACAAAAGACAAGGAAACAATAATCAAGATAACAATGACTGGAAAACTCCCACCAACTCTGAAATATGTATCTCGAATATGTGTAGTGAGGCTATAAATAGCAATTAGGGACAGACAGCCATGGAAATGCGTTTGGGAAAGGATGGCATTGTAAAAATAATACTGCTCGTTTATTATTGACAAAGCGACAAAGCACCATCGGGAATTGAATACGCTGGATTTATAGCTCGATATCGACAATGGACTTGAGAGAATTAACACCAGCGTAGTCTGGTTTCATCATGGAGTTTATTGTATGTGAAGAGAAAATTGCATCGAATAAACAGGCGAGTTTGAATGGTAGTACTGCCCTGGCGCTCGTTTCATAGAATATTTAAAAATGTTTGTACCAAAATGTCGACAGATTGTTAATTTTTCATATTGTGAATGGCAAAGGAATATTAGTCATTTTGCAATGATTGGTATTTTTTCCCACCATCTGATAGGAGTTTCACTTCCAATTTCTTTCAAGCATGTTCGTTCTAGATTTTGGATTCTACGGAGGAGCTATATTACTGCACCCCCGAAGAAAGGCCCAGGGTAAAAGGTAAAGACGCAACTCCACTGCCAGGATTCTGCCACAAATACACGCGAAGTCACAGTAGGCTCCGCTCACTTCCTATATGAGACGGAGAATCTTCCACAACAGGTGGTATCGCTGATTGGGCACAGCGAAGAGCTACGACTGTCCTTCTTGTTGGGCTGCGACGTCAAATCGCACCACACATTCTGAGGGAACTGCGAGTTTCCTTAGCTGAATTTTTTGACGTCCTCTGGGTTTAATATGCTTTCCCCAAAGGCTTTTACTTTTCTAGTGCATTCCGTGAGGAGGTGTGACGAAGTCTTGTCTTCTTCCAGGCACCATCTACAAAGTGAACTATCCCAGTGATAGCCATGTGCATTTTCAGGTGGTTGTGTCCCATCAATAGCCCTGTCACCAGCTTGAGATCTCGTCTCCCAAGAAAACAGATTTCCTTTTTGAGTTTTTTCCCGTGCATGTGGAGCTTCGACTGTTTCATGCCAGGCATGTCCTGCCATGATTTTATGAATTGTTTTTGTAACAATTCTTCCATTGCAGTAACAGCTAGGCTGTCGGGAATTCCTAGGGTCGGTTCTGGCCCAATCAGTGGTTTTCATGATCACTTCTTGACTAGTCTGTCTGCTTCCTCGTTTTCGTGAACACCGGAGTGTCCTGGAACCCAAATGAAACTGACTTTTTTACTTTTCGCCACGTTTTCCAGAATGGATGTGATCCTGTGCGATTCCAGTGCCAGTATTGCTGCTTCGCTGCCCAGGCAGATTGCAATTGGTCTTCGACATCTATTTTCGAGATTTTCTTGGACGCAGGTGAGTATAGCATATATTTCTCCCTACTCCGGACATGCCTCCTGATCTCACGCAGTCTGTGTACCAGACTATGCTGTCGGCAGAAGGCACGTTCGATGCTATATCATTCCATTCTTTCCTCGTGGAACTGACAATATTTGGGTTTTTTTCTGAGGTTCAGAAGTGGCAGAGTATTGTTATCAGAAGCTCCTTATTGCGGATCGTCCACTACCGAACACTTCCTCTATCCTTTGGATGAGGTGGTGGAGGGCCGTGTCGGTTGATTTTCTGGTTTGGTAGGCGTATTGTTAATCATTCAGTGGGATAATCTGCAGCGACTCTTCTTTGAAATGACGGTCTATAAGCTTCTCCATGACGAAGGAAGTCAGGCTGATGGGACGACATGCTTTGGCTTGGGAGTAATCGTTTCTCCCAGGCTTTGGGATGAAGACGATTCCAACTGACAGGATCGTAGAATTTCAATCAGCAAGGGTATGATGGTGTCAAGTCCCTCCTGAAGATGTGGTGGAGTCACTCCACCCTCCCCTGGTGACTTGGAGGGTACGTAGGACCATATTTGTCACCACTCTCGAGGCAGTTCTGTAGTCCATCTGTGATATTCTCGTTGGACTGGTCTCCGAGGTTCTGAATCCGGAAAGTGTATGGAAATTGGGTGCTCTAGTGTCTTCTCTGCCGTTGTGGTTTCCCAACCATGGGGCAGGGACAAACCGCTCAACCCCCTTCCCGGATCTTTGGCTTTGCTGCTGAGGCCATTTTGTTTATGCCTTCGCCGTATACTTTTCAGCTGTCTTTTTGAGATCGCCTGATCTCTTTTTTGTACGCTCTTTGGACAGATTTGTATTCTTCCCAGTGTAGAGGTACTTTGGTGACCTTTGTTCTATTCAGCAGATTTCGTTTTTCTTCACCAGTAGTCCTCAATTTTTGAGTTCCATCAGGGTGTTTCAGCTTTGCTTGTCCTTTTCTTGACAGGAAAGCTATTCTCATACGAGAATATGATCGCTTTTTGAGTTTACTGCCGTATCTATATCAGCCTCATTCCCATATTTTGCTGGTAGTCCAACAAGCCTTCCTTTCAGTTCCTCACGAAAGAAATCTTCGTGATACCTTCCATGAGTGGAAACTTCGGAAAAATGTCCAGTTATCTTGCAGTAATAGGTACATGTTTGCTCTCGTGCGGAGCAGTTTGTTCTCCGATGATGACTGTTCCACAATCCAAATTTTCAGCATCAAAATCGAGGAAGACTCAAATGAAATACACGAAACCCTTGAAAAAACTATATTTTGGATGCTGAGTCCATCATGGAAAGAAGTGAACTGATTATGATTGGATGCCTTGATGATGATTGTTGATGAAAACAAAACCATGACACAGTTAAATGTTCTGAATTGGTCCTCAGTCACCTAGAACTCCTATAACGCTAGTTCTGTTCATTACTTTTATAAAATAGATGTGTATAGATACTCCATAACTCTTAAACACACGGAATGGTGCTGAAGGTTTTCTGGGTTGTCCTACAGCTCAGAAGTGGATACACCACTTCAAATTAGTGAGTAACCCCGGAGCGCAACGGAAAATAATAATAGCCGTCCTCCACCCGCACAGGCTATGCTTTCGGGTACACTCTACGAGTGTTTGTGGAAAAGTATCATTTTCATTTTATCATTAATAAGCTGCTCAATCGACCTAACATCTAAAATTGTAATAGACCAAGAGCCCAGTCAAAAAAGCGTTATCATCAGCCGCATGAAAAATTTCAACTGGAAATGATAGTTCATGTACCAAAGTGCTGAAATTTATCCAAGCAACGTTTCATTGCCGTGGCTTTACTTTGCCGACTAGCCCCTTAAGTAGCGATAAAAAAAACAAATTGCATCATCAGTGCAAAGTTGAGCTTGGAGAAGGTGTTAGAATATAACGAAACATTGCTAAAAACGCAATGCCGCCAGCCTCACAGCGTGGCTTAACATTGCCGCCAGCGGCGGTTACATTGCTCGGAACTCCTGCAGTCAGCCGCCGCGTGTCACGGTTTTCTCTTAGCTACTCATCAAAATGACGTCAATATTATGGAAAAATGATGGAATACGTTGATGTTGGAAATTAAATTACCTATCAGTTACCATTTTCAACAAATTTTTAGTTTCATTTATAGTAAAATTACACATCAAAATGTATTCGAAAAATTAAACTTGTTGAAAAAATAATCGAGTTTCTCACTTATAATACCTAATAACTTTTCAATTATTTAGGACGTAAAGAAAAATTTTAATTGCTGAAAGAATGGAGAATAACATTTTGGGTGTAAATCGCCGTCTGTAAAACCAGTAATGAATGAATAAATAGACAAAAAATTAATAAATGGACAAAAAAATCATATAACTTAAAAACTTTCTTGTAATTAATTGTTTTCAGTACAATGTTCTATGCTTATGAAAATAATAAATAATTTTTTAATTTTCATCCTCTTCGTCCGATGTTTGTTCATCGTCTGAATCTGACGCTGCAGGAAAATTTGCGTTGTTTTCGATATCTGAAAAAAATTACATCGTAAATGTTAAAAGCAATATTCTAAAAAAGTTTGTAAATGAAAAAAAATACCATTATCATTGCTCGTTTCTTGTTGTCGATCATCGAGAGTGACATCTTCAAGTGATGATGGTAATTGTTCGCCATCAAACCAATGAAAAGTGTATCTGCCGTCCTGTTCGATCCAACCGTAATTCAGGGGTTCGCATTCTGTGGGTATGTTTTGGTAAGCATGTGTCCAAATTGTAGCAATGTAAGCTGTTCGTAAAAACTGCTGACGCAGCTCAGTTTTACATGGAGGTAAGAGAGATTCATCAAATTTTGTTTTGTCCAATGCCAACACCTCTTTTCTGTTATCGAACTTATAATTTTTTATACAAATTTCAAACCTAACTTCATCAACAGATTTGCTTTTAGAGCTGTATAGCTTGCATATGTACTCCTCTAAAACAGCAAAATTTTCATCTAAATTGATGAAAGCACAATCTATATTTGAAATATTTTCCAAACTTTCAATGAATGATTTGTTTTCTCTTAAAATTTTTAGTGGTCTATTTTTCCCTTTCTTAAAAAATGCTGGGTTAAAATCACAACCCGTAAGAGCATGAAAAGCGTGGATGCATGCAAGTTTGGATGAACGTCGGAGTTGGACAACATAGAAGACTTATTAGTTTGAATGAAATATTTTCTAACCTGGGCCCAGATCTTTGTGCTGCTTTACCCGCTTTTCATGCTACTAAAGGGACCTGGCGGCACTGTTAAGCCACGCTGTGAGGCTGGCGGCATTGCATTTTTAGCAATGTTTCAATATATTCTAACACCTTCCCCAGGATCAACTTTGCACTTATGATGCATTTTGTTTTTTTTATCGCTACTAAGGGGCCAGGCGGTAATGTAAAGCCACGGCAATGACACGTTGCTTGGATAAATTTTAGCACTTTGGTACATGAACTATCATTTTCAGTTGAAATTTATCCTGGGCTCTTGGACTGGGCTCTTGGTCTATAAGTGATACACTTTCAAAATTCAGTATCCCGCTTAGAGTAAGTTATCTTTTTCTCAATTTTCAGGTCAACTTTCATTCAATCTACCTATGTGATCATGATCCTGGGTGGTTTCTGGAGTCTGCAGTCATCTTCGTACGATATAAATTCGGGTCTTCAACTTATCATATTTGAATTATATATATTGGTGTAAACAAGAGCATGAGAGACGTCCTGTGGTGTTTTATAATATTCGTCTGGTTGCCAAATGTTTCCCGGCCCACTATCGGTAGGGGGTAATATTTCTGCCATTGTTCTCATTTCGGTACGACATATTTTACTCGATTATAACACTTATAAATGATTCGATGATTAAATGTTCACAATTATTCAAAATAAAAATGACAAAATGATAAAATAGGAGAGGTTTCATAATCAGCTTTGTAAGTTTGGTCTCTGAATTTGTTCAACTCAATTGCGGGCTTAAAAACTTTTCGACATCCCGTGATTGGCAATATTGGACTAGTAGGCCTTGAAAATAAGAACAGTTAACATCTTTCATTAGAGCTCTTCGAGTACTGAATCATGAAATTTTAATTTTTTTAAATCGGTCCATAGGTTCGATAAGAACAGGGTAATGAAATTTCAAATCATTCATACTGTGTACTACGTCTTCAATCTCAAAATTTCATGATGGTGTTGAACATATTGAGCTTTTTTCCAGCTCACTCTGCAGAGTTACTGAAAACTTTTATGAACGAAAATTGCTTCTCACGATCAATAAAATGGGAAAGATGAAAAAGTATTACGATCAAAAAATTTTTTTTCCTCAAAAACTATCAACATCGACATCGACATCGACTTCTCAAATATTCCACGACTGAATCAATATCAATGACTAATTTATCGAACCCACAGAAGTGACAGAGATCTTCATGAGTAAATAACATCGTTTAAAAGTTTGGTCAGGGGCCGTATCGACATAATTATCTGCACATGGACAATCAATTAGGAATTAGGATAGGAAGTGTTGGCACCTGTCTAATAGACTTACAGTTGCCAACTGTTCCAATAATTATAGCTATTCCATTGTGCTTTGTAGAACTGACACGCAAAGTTATTGTTATATTATTGCCGAACTGAGGGCGCAGTTAATAAATTGGGGTGGAAAACATCTATCAGGAAGTTCGCTGAAGTTTAGACACATCGAATATTCGGGGAGTATGCGGGATATTTTCTTGGTTTAATATTGAAATTCTTGAATAAACTCGAAGATTACATACTTGAGCTCACTACTGGAGATATGCCAGATATACGAAAATTTTATCAAATTATGAAGGTATTTTCTATGTAGCAAGCGTATATACAGTGTATGTTTTTTTTCTACAGTCTATGAATGGCGAACGCTGTCTACATTTTTACAAAATGAATTTAACAACTTTCTAGATGAACAAGACCATCACCATTTATGATTCCAACAAGACAGTGCAACATGCCATATAACAGTAGACATACTTTCAAATTATTTTCAAATGCAAATTAATACATAGGTATTCCGACATTTTTTGGTCTGGAGATCTCCAGACTCAACCCTCCTGGATTGTTTTCTGTGGGGCTACTTGAAACAAAACGTTTACTTTTCAAGTTATTACTCCAAGAATGATAGAACGTATTACGGGAATTATAAACGAATCAATAAATGTTTTGGAAAAAATGGTGGATATGTAGAGATGTCCATATTTTCAGTTACACAAAAGAAGTTTTGGTTGAGGAAGTCCTATGAGAAGTTTACAGTTTCGCAGATGATTTACCCTTCATTAGGAATAGACAAGTAACTTCAACTTACCACGTTATTTAAACAGAAATATATGGCGGATGCGTTCGTATTCATTCAATGTAATCATATTATATTGAAAAACATATTTTTTTCGTCAAGAATATTCCTGTCGGGCCCTGTTTTTGCAGCCTTGATACCTACAGAGGGCGCGCTGCTGTCAGTTACCAAGTAGGTAACAGATAGCTCTGTATGCGACATATTCCATTTTTTCATACCTTTTTCACACTAAACGTCTGTGCTGTAAAGTTTTAGGGTTAGTTCTAGTGGCAAATGAATATCTGGATACTTTTTTCCGTTCTGTGTTATGAATTTTGAAATCGTATTAATGAAACAACGAAAATTATCACGACGAATAATTTTTTATTTTATGTTTAGATGGAAATGACTCTCTCTCAACTCCAATTGAACTTTTTAACTGTAGAAGGGTTGAATGTACCTCAGTTGTGCGAAAACCAATTGTAAATTTCAATTCAATTAGCGAAAAAAACAATGACCTCAAAAAATTTCCAATAGGTAGACCCATAAAAATTCTTATTCAAAAGTACGAGCTGTTTTCGCATTTTTGAAGAATTCTCAGGCAATTGAAGTCAAGTAATGCAAATAATAATAATAGCCGTCCTCTACCCACACAGGCTATGCCTTTGGGTACACTCAACGACTGTTTATGAGGGAGTATTATTATTATTATTATCATTATTATATGATATTGAAGAAAACCGGATTGAAAAAAAATATTATACACAATTTTTCAAAAAATTGCTAGGTTCTCTCAAATGCATCTCGACAGGCTGATTCCGAATTTAAAAAAAATTGGCAGGAAATTTTTCCCCTCAACTTCAGATGAATGATTGGAGATAAAAGAATTCTGCGAACACCAATCGATTCAGAATAATGAAATTTGTATATTCTGCAAATTGTGAGTCGATCAGCCGAAAATACTTTTTGAAGAAAGTCCTAAGGGGTAGACCCCTAAAAATCATGAAAAAAAAAAAGGAATTATCAGATTCCCTTGTAATTTGCACTACATACTCGAAATTTCTTGCTGATTCCAATAATATATGATATGTGTATGCTCAGATACAAAGTTTAGCATATAAAAGGTATAAAATATCGAAAGGCAGGATCAAATTTTCGAAAACTTTTTTATTGTATTTAAAAAAAATTGCAGATATCCTTCAAATGTATCGCATCGTCATATCACAAAAATGGTGATAAACCTTGGCATATTTGTCGATCTCAAACTCCAGCCGATAGCATACGTGTACTCTTCCACCACCTTTGAGTACTAATACAACTCCTTCTCTCCCGAAAGACATAGTTCGAGGTCATCCGTGTGAAATAGATGGATGATTTTATGCTTTTCGTTGATGGGGATGCTGCACTTATATCTGTGGGTTTGCCTTAGTGATAGGCACAAAAGAAATTGAGAAAAAAGTGTGTATAAAATATCTGGGACTTTATATTGAATTGAAACACATATGAAGAATTTTAACAACAAACGAACAGCTGAATGCTACGATCTCATAGTAGAGTCAAATGAACTGGGATTTTGTGCCGCAAAAACAGATTCCCATTAAAGAAATGGGATCGTGTTTTGGGGTGTATGCAGTAACAAATTTTTCCAAAATGTATTGATGGTTCAGAAACGTGCAAAAAGATGTATATTATTTGTATTTGTATGTGTAAAGCTAAATGGAATGACTCCCCTTTTCATTGAACATAATATGCTAACATTAATTTCCATGTTCATGTTAGAAATAACCAATTGAACAGTCTAATTCCAAACTCTGTCAAATATAATGGGACCAAATGCATAATAAATGGCCCACGGCCATTACAGATATATCTCCTATAAGTAGTTTTGGAAACATTTTGATAACATTTTCTTATGATAAAGCTTACTATTGCCTCAGAGATTTTTAGCCTCAAAGATTTTTATGACGATCAATAAGTTTAGTGACATTTATAAATGTACATCTGTGAAAGTTTTCGTTGATGTATATATGATTTGGTAAATTTATGCAATTTCTTTGTTTCATACTACCAATTTTTCACACTTCTCATTCTCCAAAACGGACTCAATATCCCCCGGAGCATAAGGCATCACCAGTGTCTCGTCTACACCGTACGAGTGTCGTAGATGATACTACAACACTCGTTGGCTGAGACAGCATAAGCTAGACTGGCTGAAACCGCATAAGCTGGACAGACTGACAGCAAATGCATTTTGGTCTCGGCTGCCCCACGACACGCCCTACATCTAGTGTCAGGGACCTGTAAACCCATAACGGGACTACGGTAGATGAGAATATTGAAGACAAGCCATTATAAATTCCTGGGTTTCCGACTTTAGCCCACTTGACCAAAGAAATGCGAAGATCAGGTTTCTGGATAAGCCAAGGTCTTCAATGTTCTTGAAGAAGACCCCATGCATTGGCTCATCCTTATTTAGCTGTGGAAGACTCTCACTCTCCACAACTTTGACGTAGGATTTTTGCTGAACGGGTGAGACAGATTGGGTTCGTTCGTTCAGTGTCAAATACGAGTTCGTTGGCTGCACGAGTTGATGACTTGGAAAGAAATGCTCCAATTCTAGCTGTTTCATGATCTCATATCCAGCAGAGAAGGGGATCTGAACTCCTGAGTAAAGTAGAATCGGAACAGCAAGCATATTGGTAGCAACATTCACGTTTTCCCCCGACAGTTCTGATGACCACATCTGTGGGAGATTATGCAGATACTTGCCGCAGAGTGAGTTTTTAACAGTGGTAACACCTAGATTAAACGTCCTCTCCGTATTCCTCGCATCGTCCTTCTTTGAGATGAACCGTGGTTTATTTGTCGATCCCAAACGCCATGCTGACAAGCAGACAAAACAGCAAAATACAAGCAGCAGAAATGAAGTATCTGAGACTAACTGAAGAAGTCACAGAGAAAGACGAACCCAGAAATACAAAAATTAGAGAAGACCTTGACATAGAATCAACACTCAAGTTCTTTGAGAAGGGCTGGTAGGGTCATCTACAGAGGATGAATGATACAAGACCAGTTAAAAGACTAGGGGAGTCCAAGATACAAAAATACGGAAAATAGGAAGAACAAGACGAACAAGAGATAGAGTTATAGAAAGTATACCTAAAAGAAAAGAAAAGACGTGGACAGAGGCAGAAACGATGACAGGAATTGAAAAACAATGGGCGAAGTTTGTACATGAATGAAATTTTCATTTTGTTACTTAATGAAAACCTTACACACTATGCATAGGAGAGTATATGAATTTCCAGTTGAGCATTGTGATGATTTCCACCTTTCTTTGATCCAACATTCAACCATATTTCTTGCTGATCATTCATTATCGTTTCTCCAGCGTGATTCGATTATAATCAATACAGTTCAACACGGCAGAACTTTTTCTGCGTCCTGTATGGACCCACCTAACGAAGAGAAACTGCGTGGCATAGAAACGGTGACATTCAAAAACACACACTCACACGATTTATCATGCGATTCAATAGAATCCATCGGACGTAACGAAGCATTGATTCGGTATTCAACAGCCTCCTCCAAATCAATAAATAATTGGCTGAACCGTGTTTTCAATAGGCCCATATTCCGCATATCTAATGCATAAATCTTAATTAGCTAATACTTACCCACGCCATTATGGCCACTCAATTATCATTACTGTCTGATCTACTACGGCCGCAACGTGCCATATCAATGGCGAGCGCTCTGCTTTACCGACTTAGATTAACATGACCCCACGCCTGAGTTGGAGTTAGAGGATTCGCCATTACTGAAGCACCATCACTTTGCATAACGCTCCGATTAGGTGGAATTCGGTAATGGTATGGACAGCGGAGGGGTGGTGTTAACTGAAATATCTTATTAACACTATATCGATAATTTAATGGGGTTGGTCGGGTGGAACATGGCCCTGTTTACGTTTTACGCCATGGAGGCTAATAGCGCATTCTGTGTTGGGTATTAACGAACTTAGCAAAAGGTTGTGGCGTTTATAGTTCAGCTGAAAGTTATTATATTTACGTGAAATTCATTTTCGAAGAGAAATTTCAAGCTTTGGAGGGAGAACAAAGCGTTGATCATCACATCCTTGGAAGCCCTCTGACCAGGGACATCACCAGGATCTGAAGGTACCATAATGCCCTGAGAAAGCATCAGGGTTATGTATCTGTATCTGTTCCATGAGCGACTAGAAGATGACTAGGTAATGTTTGAATCCTGAACAAAAATTGAACATACTAAACCAATATATTTGGCCAACACTTGTTTTTTCCTTACAAACTGCCCCATTGACCAAATTAACACTAACATTTTTGGAAGACGTTGACAAACTAGTTAGAATTGCTGTGAAAGAGATTATGGATCTACCAGATGATATACCTAACTCTTTCATTTATGCTTCAAGAAAATTTAGAAGACTTGGAGTAATCCGCGCAACTTGGGAAGCCTTTATTCAGCAATATAATATATGTTGTACTCTGCTCAATACTATAAATATTTATTTACCACATATTCGGAATTTAACCAACGAAATTGAAACCTGTTTGAAAAAAATTATATTATTGGCTCTACAGAAATTAACCGCAATAGAAAGAAAAATACAAGATATTTCCGTAACCTACTACGAGAACGTGAATTTGAAAACTGGAGTAAACTCAAATCGAAAGGGAAATGAATATTATTGTATAAACAATATTCCAATAGAAATAGATGGATTTACAGGAGGGAGGGTCTGTCATTATCAGAGTGGATTAAAGCAGTGAAAATGAGCACGGATGTTAGAGCAATTCCTGGAAGGAGTATCAATGGACGCCATTGTAGATCTCCTGATTGTAATGAGACTGAAACTTTATCACACGTTCTTGGATACTGTGGAAAGGGTTGTTTACTCTGGAATGCGAGACATCTTCGTGTGAGAACACTCATTGTAGATGGAATGAGAAAAATGAATATGGAAGTTTACGAGGAGGTCAGCTGTGTAGCAATTGATGGTTCGACCCGAAGAGTTGATATCATTGCAATCAAACGGAGGAAGAAGGAAGGATATATCCTTGATCCAACTATCCGTTACGAATTGTCTGATACACAGTCTGAAGAAGTGAATATGGAAAAGAAACGAATTTAAATTTCTTTTGGAACAAAAGAAACACGTGTATACTATCAATCTTTGTCTCTTTCGATAAGGATGATCTAGCAGGCTAATCTTTTTCTGTAAAATTCTCAGTGGCAGGCGGTGAAGATCAAACACGGGTGGCCTGGGTGAAAGGCAAACGCTCTAGCACCACGACTACTTCTCCTCTACTTTCAAATTTAGCGCCATTTTTTAACAAGAACCCTTAAAAAAAAGAAAGTCCATAGTATTTTGTATTTCATGGAAAATCTTAATATTTACACAATTTTAATCATAGTACGAGGTTCCTGTCCTGAAAAACGTGTCAGTAGTTTTAAAGCCAAAAGTTGTATGGTGGCATAACAGAATCCTTTTGCAATCGATCACACATTTTTAGGGAAGACAAATCGAATATATAGACATCTACAAAAAATATCAGAAACCGTGATGGTATCTTATCACTATTAACATCGTCTATCTATCACGTGACAACACATCTGTCGAATCGACCCTGATGGAATTCGAATACCTGAAATACCTGCATTCCACCTCTTGCCTCCCACACGCGACTGCATTAACTTGCAATGCACTGAAATCGAGTTTGCGGCATACTATTATAATTATCAATTGAATATTAGATCTAATGCCTTTCCGCTCCCACTCAGACGGAAAGGAGGAAGGGATCTTCACGGCGGAACAGCTATTGTCTTGCGTTAACATCTCCATTTCCTCTTGACACCCTGTCATTAAGGTCTGAGAATTACCACCCACCGGCCCACACAGGCAAAGTTTTCGAGGTGGCTGAGAGACATTATGCCTGAATGTTGAGGAGTTGATTTTTTTGATTGACGTGAAATGGTGTTTTTTAGCAGAGTTTTCACATTATGTGCTGTGGCGTCAGCAAATGGAAGAACAAACGACAAATGAATTGAGACACGTTAACATTCAATTGCTAGCAACCCATATGAAAAGTCCTTCATGAAGATCTGTAGGGATCTTCATGCATATATCATCCTTGACTCCTCTTAACGAGATTTCGCTCTCCTACTCCTCGACCGCTTTCATGGGCTCGGTCTGTTTCAGTCATATTTGCAAGCATTTTTGACAAGTTTCGCAGCATTGTAGCGTAGAATAAGAATATACGGTTTGTGGTCTTATACTTCTACCTTCAAAATCTGCTTGAGGAACTGAAATCGTACTATCACTAGAGGATCCCGGTACGCTGCGAGATATGACAAAAAATATTCAAATAGCATTTGTGCCACTAATAATCCGAAGCGCCCATTTTGTGCACACTTAAAGTACACATGATTCAATTCTTTTATGAGGACGGCCAACTCTACAACTCGAAAAATGGCGGAGTGGTGATTTTTTTTAACCTCATTTTGTTCGTATTTCAATTCTCTACAATTTTTCCCATTAGGGAGACCAGATTGCTGCATGAGTTTTCATTTCATAAGCGATTGAACACTTTTTTGTCATTGAATGTTTATAACAAATTAATAAATGACAGTTGCTAGTCCAAAACGTAACAGAATATAACTGTTGTTACGGAAATATTCTCTATTGATTGGTTGATATCTGTATCCTCATTACAAAATTTGTGTGGTTTTGATTATGGGTTATTTTGGAGGATGCCGAAGTCTGGAACTTTTGAATATGAAGATATCGGATATAGAGGACCGGAGTTCCGTTATGGTAGTAAACGTTCCGAAAAGTAAAAATAAATTCACATGTTGTGGATGAAAAAGAGTTCTGCGCCATTTCTTTATGAAGACTTTATATGTCTTTGCTTCCTGAAGAGTTGGCCATTTCAATGACAATGTTATTAAAACTATCGATATCGTCCTAAGTCCTTCCAGTAGTTTTTCAGCAGAAACTGCGAATTATTCAAAAAAGTCTCGAACCATGTTACGTCATCCCCTTCTTCAGACAATACCAGAGAAAACGAGAACATTACCGCCATCTATCCATTCGCATCAAAACAAGAGACCGTAAGGTTTTCTATCTTATTTCAATTTGAACATTGTAGAGACAGAAAAATATTCAATAATAATTAATGATGACTTTAATGAGATTGGTTATGCAAAATCATCAATAAAACACAAAGAACGTTCCTTGCAACCCGATACCGTCTAATGTACTGATTTAGGTGGCCTCAATTGTTGTTTTCCATCGCCGACTAGACTGACTATGAAAAATGGCTTTATAATTCATTAAATCAAACTATATAATGACAGACACAGGAATATAGCTGGAGATTAAAGCCAATTACGCTGGTTCACTGCCATTTGTCACGATATAAGGTTGTAAAATACAAAGTGACATAATTCTTGACTCTGTACTTACAGCCGGAAATATAACTTTACTGGATGTTAAAATGCAGGATTTGTTTCTGCAACTTGCATGCTTGCCGAGTTTATGACGTTTCGTGCCTGAAAATGTTTCGATATTGTGTATATTTCATTCGTAAACTGAAAAAAGTGCATGCGTAATGATTTTATGTCAGTTAGTAATTTTCTGCAGTTCGAAATAAGCGATTCTACTACTCGAAGACATTTTGTAACACTAGGATCTTCGGAATCTGTGAGATATCTGGGGATCTAACTCGATGATACCTAAACTTCTACATAGATAATAGCTCTTGAGCGCAATGGTGTATTGCGACGATTTCCGCTTGAAATATCGCCAATGATATTTTCATCTTCGGATGGGTTAAAGTGAACTGAAAGAAGTCAAAGATCTCTCAACCCATAATGACAATGGACGTCCAAAATCTGAGTTCTCAAGTTATAGCCTTAAAAAAAGACTAACTGATTGACTGATTTGCAATAAATTGTCCTATGCTGTTATGCTACTGTCCAAAAACCACCACAATCAACACGTTGTATACTTATACACGCACTCATTTCCCTTTCTATCTGGATAATATATTTCTGATATAACTCCAATATGGTCCAGCAACATGTCAGGCGACGTACGTCGCTCTCAGGATCTGACAAGACAACAATGGGTCTCTTCATCCGTTATTTTGCCCATTGAAAGCTACGAAGTGATATTGGAAATGGAATATTTCGCTCCGATACACTCTTTCATGGCGTCAGATGTAAATAAGGGATGTAACTGATGCATAGGGTTGTCGGATTAAAATCTGAAATTAGTTGGAAATTGCAAGGTGGCGTGGCGTATGGATTTGCTCATAAATGCTTCAAATTATATTTAACTGGTCAGTCAGTCAGATTGTAAAAACAACAACACACTCAGCGAAGGCTAACATTAATAGCGGTGTTCCACAGGTATCAATACTGAGACCAACATCTTTTCGATCTTCATAAATAATTTGGCAACTATAGATATCGAAGGAAAATTCAGCCTGTTTGCGAATGATACAACCATATCTTTATAAAACAATCAGTTACCCACTATACGATGGTATTTTCAGATTTGCCATGCGACGTTTCGTCTTTTGGCCACCATCAACAACCTTATTTTTTCTTATGGACATCATATTGAACAGTTACAAATATGAAATTGTTACAAATTGAAATAAAGCTTTCCATTCTGATTCCAACGATACTTTGTTATGTCATATTTCACAAAAACTAGAATTTTCAAGTAGAATCTGAGTCTATTCTATGTTTGTACTTGTATTTCGACTTTTCTATACAGTTTTATAGCTGTTTTTAAGAAATAAACGTTTACTTACTCACTTACTTAGGAAGTTATTTTCTGACAGATATTTACCTTTATTTTTTCACTTGGTGGAAACGCATGGAAATAAGGGTACTCCGTTTCCATTTCACTTTGCACTTTGAACTTATATATGTAAAAATTGAATGAATTAAATTATTAAATTTATACTTTTTGAGCCGTTTTTGCAAAAACTCAAAGAAGTTAATTATGCATCAATAAGTTTTGGCCAAAAATTCGGTCCGGGAACCCACTGTGCATAGTGGCATCAGAAACTAAAAGTGGTTTGTTCATTCAATCAACTAGTTGTATGAATTTCCCGATCGTTTCCTGAATGTTGCATGGGGCGGTTGAATATTTTATCCCTCCAGCCTCGACTATGGAAGACCACCGCGGTTTTCGGCATGTGTTTGAGAAGCTGGAAGTTCGCACGGAGACTTGGTTAATACTTAATTTGCTTCTTGTTTCTAGAATGCGTCGAAAAAAGTTTGTTGGCGGAAGGAAACTAGGGAAATTACCAAAGGAAGCCCCGACGGAACTAAAACACAACTGTACAACAACCATTTAAGTGAATAATCTTGGAAATTTGGTTACTGAGTGCAGAGTTGCATTTTTGAACTCGGATTATTAGACTAGGAGCTGGTGACAGGTGGCGTTCTCCCATTTTACACCGTATGCCTTTTTAAGGCTTGATAATCAATCCTAAATTATGAAAAATAGACGGGTTCCTGGCCGCCGCACGTGTGCACTACATAAGAAAAAGCGCTTTTCTTTTTGTGGAGAATTTTCGTTTTCTTCCGCGATATTATACTGCCTGCCGTATAATAATTAAAAGAGACTTCCGTGTTTTCAAATTGCATGCCGATGTGAATAATTGAAGTTTTAGTAACGGAAACACTCTGGAAAAATTGGCATGCGACCCACGTCTGACCAATAGTCGAAACTAGCGGGAAAACTCTGTAAAAATATAATACAGGTTAAACGTGATTCCAAACTGCATGCCATTAGAAAGATACGTCATTTGTATAATTGATTAATAGTAGGTAATTTGGCATGCACACCAAGATTTCGCAAAATAGATGCATGCATGCGAAATTACCTACTAATAATAAATTATACAAATGACGTATCTTTCTAATGGCATGCAGTTTGGAATCACATAAAACCTGTATTAAATTTTTACAGAGTTTTCCCGTAATTTTCAAACGTTGGTCAGATGAAGGACGCATGCCAATTTTTCTAGAGAATTCTTATTACTAAAACTTCAATTCTTTACATCGGCATGCAATTTGAAAACACGGAAGTTTCCTTTAATTTTTTCAAGTTTTTCGTAACCCTTTGAGCCCATTCGGCCGGTGCGGATTGCATGCCATTAATTATTAGCGTTTCAATTTGTTTGAACTTCCGTATATTACAATGATTTTCAGTTTTTTGGAGTTTTTTTGGAGTCATTGCTTTTGTTTTTTGATCAATTCGAAATTCACAGAGTATACCAACTCCATCATTCAGAATCGATTGGC
This sequence comes from Chrysolina americana, assembly GCA_958502065.1. Lineage (NCBI taxonomy): Eukaryota > Metazoa > Arthropoda > Insecta > Coleoptera > Chrysomelidae > Chrysolina > Chrysolina americana. The sequence continues at coordinate 66,662,629 of OY293418.1, read as the reverse complement.
GTTCGCAGAATTGCTCTATCTTCAACCGTTTTCAAGTTGAAAAGTTTTTCTGGAGTTGAGAACAGTTATTTCCCTTTAAAAAAAATAAAATTGTTTTTGTCTCATAATCGTAAAATTCAATTTCTCCTGAATACGCACACCAAATCTGAAGTCTATTGAATAAATATACAGGAATAAAGCGCGACTGTCAATTTTTTTTTGTTTCCGGCATCGAGTTTGCCCATTTAACTGAATTCGTAGCATCAATATGAACGGAGTTGGCAATGACATGATTTGGAACACCCTGTATGAGGAGTTTAAAAATGTAACCCTACCCATACTGTTTGTTTAGTTAAGTTTACTCTTTTTACCATGCTGTCCTATATATTTTTGTATTGTTCGTACTGGATAAACGTTTTTATTTTTTTTCCATCAGGAATATCCCAGTCAAACCCTGTCTGCGGAGCCTCGATACAACCGGAGGGCGCGCTTGTGTGTCATTAACCCCAGTAACCACTTCCCACGTCCTTCTTACGGCCTTCTGCATTCGTCCGGCCTTATCGTGGTAAGCAGATATAATTTTTAAGCTTGATATTATCATTATTATTGACCACTACTGTTTATCTTGATAAGAAATTGATTTTTGTGCGGTGGGTACAAATAAATTTTCACCCGAGAAGAAATGAAATTTCTGTGGGGTATAAGTAGAATTTGTAAAAGCGCTGGGCGATATGTACCATTTCCGTTATTTTGCAAGGATTGGTATAAGCAAAATATCGGAAATGGTGACGTTATTTTCAACGGAAGTGATACAGCATAGGGCTGAATGTTAATCCATTTCTCATCCCACAACACATTAAATTGTGCAGATCAGGTAAGGTTAGCTTATTTGCCAACTTCAAATCGTTCTGACGGATGCAACCACCATTCCCGAAACAAACTTCATTCCTGTCTGAGGAACAACATTCAACATTTCTCATTCCACCTCCCGCCGCAGCGCTCAACTATTTCGTATCTTGCGAAACCGCACAAGTCACCTTGCATTCAGTGATAATATTTCAAAGAGAGCCCGAAGAGAGTTCAGCAGTGCTGCAAACCACCATCTGTAATTAGGGATCGGTCCCTTTGGCGCGCTCACGCCCTTTTCTCGCTTTGCTCTGCTCTGATGTGATGATGAACTACCTTCAAATTATCTCATTTTGTTAATTAATCCATTCAGATAATTGGCTCAGACGATAGCGAAACAGGGATTCCTGTTCAGTTTCCAGAGTACGTCCCGGATAGCGGGAGTCAGATGTTAGAGAATACATTCAATCATATTACGAAAGATATGGGTATACAGAAGGTTTGTATATTCGTATGAGTAGTGAGAACAGTGAGCAACTTACAAATAAATATGTTATTCTCTTGTGTAGCTCAATTTCCTCTTTGGCTTGTTGCTCTATACAGAGTGCCAAAAAAATTAAAGTTCCCAGTGGGAATATTTCAAATGGAACAAGAATAATGAAAAGACAAAATCAGGTTGAATGAAAGATCAGGAAATCAAAATAGCATATGAGCAAACCTCAACAATTCCACCACCTCCACCACTTCTCTGGGCTTACTAACCCGTAAATTCTTTGACTCGGATCCTAAAAGATGGAAATGAGGCCCCAGCAACCAATCCCCTCGAGTGAGGGGTCAAAGGCAAGGTGGTGGAGTCCAAAATGATGGATTACTAATCAGCAACAACATCAACGACAACGAACGCTTTAGGTGGATGTATTGATTGGGAGACGACCTTCTGCGTGACTATGAAAGTAGTGAGCCGTTACTAAGAAAATGCATGTGGTGAGAGAAAATTGCTCCAGCTCCATTCATTTTCGATTTACAGCCAATAAATCGATTTTTTTCGACTTTTTCGGATATAGCGGAAACATGAGGATAGGGAAGTATCTCGAAACTCATGCGCCCCAATGATTTTGTGAATCTGCAATCAGAAGTGCTGTCAGAATTGCTACAACTTCCTTTGTTTTCGATTTACAGCTGATAAATCGATTTTTTTCGACTTTTTCGGATTTGACGGAAACATGAGGATAGGGAAGTATCTCGAAACTCATGCGCCTCACGGATTTTGTGAATCTGCAAACAGAAGTGCTATAAGAATTGCTCCAACTGCCTTTCTTTACGAGGTACAGCTAATAAATCAATTTTTTTCGACTATTTCAGATTTCACGGAAACATGAGGATTGAGAAGTATTTCGAAACTCATGTGCCCTACTAATTCCGTGTTTCTGCAATCAGAAGTGCTATCAGAATTGCTCCAACTGCCTTTGTTTTCGAGTTACAGCCAATAAATCGATTTTTTTCGACTTTTTCGCGTCTCTCCCTCATTTGACGGAAACATGAGGATTGAGAAGTATCTCGAAACTCATGTGCCCTACTGATTTCGTGATTCTGCAATCGGAAGTGCCATCAGAATTACTCCAGCTGCCTTCGTTTTCGAGTTACAGCCGATATATCGAATTTTTCAACTGTTTCGCGTCTCTCCCCAATTTGACGAAATCATAAGGATAGAGAAGTATCTCGAAACTTATGTGCCCTAATAATTTCGTGATTCTGCAATCGGAAGTGCCATCAGAATTGCTCCAGCTGCCTTCGATTTCGAATTACCGCTAATTAATCGATTTTTTCCGTCTTTTTCGCGTCTCTCCCTCATTTGACAGAAACATCAGGATTGAGAAGTATCTTGAAACTCATGTGCCCTACTGATTTCGTGATTCTGAATTCAGGAGTGCAATCAGAATTGCTCCAACTGCCTTTGTTTTCGAGTTACAGCCGATTAATCGATTTTTTTCAACTGTTTCGCGTCTCTCCCCAATTTTACGGAAACATGAGGATTGAGAAGAATCTCGAAACTTATGTGCCCCACTCATTTCATGATTCAGCAATCAGGAGTGCCATCATAATTGCTCCAGCTGCCTTCGTTTTCGAGTTACAGCCAATAAATCGATTTTTTTCAACTGTTTCGCGCCTCTCCCTCAATTGACGAAAATATGAGGATAGAAAAGTATCTCAAAACTTATGAGCCCTACTAATTTTGTGTTTCTGCAATCGGAAGTGTCATCAGAATTGCTCCAGCTGCCTTCGTTTTCGAGTTATAGCCAATAAATCAATTTTTTTTGACTTATTCGGATTTGACGGAAACATGAGGATAGAGAAGAATCTCGAAACTAATGCGCCCCACTAATTTTGTGAATCTGCAATCAGGAGTGCAATCAGAATTGCTTCAACTGCCTTTGTTTTCGATTTACAGCCAAAAAATCGATTTTTTTCGACTGTTTCGCGTCTCTCCCCCATTTGACGGAAACATGAGGATTGAGAAATATCTCGAAACTCATGTGCCCTACAGATTTCGAGATTTTGCAATCAGAAGTGCTATTAGAATTGCTCCAACTGCCTTTGTTTTCGAGTTACAGCCTATAAATCGATTTTTTTCAACTGTTTCGCGTCTCTCCCCCATTTGACGGAAACATGAGGATAGAGAAATATCTCGAAACTCATGTGCCCTACTGATTTCGTGATTCTGCAATCAAACCTGCCATCAGATTTTCACTAACTGCCTTCGCTTTCGAGTTACAGCCAATAAATCGAATTTTTCCGACTTTTTCGCGTATCTCCCTCATTTGACGGAAACATGAGGATGGAGAAGTATCTCGAAACTTATGTGCCCTACTGATTTTAAGATTCTGCAATTAGGAGTGCCATCATAATTGCTCCAGCTGCCTTCGTTTTCGAGTTACAGACAATTAATCGATTTTTTCAACTGTTTCGCGTCTCTCCCTCTTTTGACGGAAACATGAGGATGGAGAAGTATCTCGAAACTTATGTGCCCTACTGATTTTAAGATTCTGCAATTAAGAGTGCCATCATAATTGTTCCAGCTGCCTTCGTTTTCGAGTTACAGACAATTAATCGATTTTTTCAACTGTTTCGCGTCTCTCCCTCTTTTGACGGAAACATGAGGATGGAGAAGTATCTCGAAACTTATGTGCCCTACTGATTTTAAGATTCTGCAATTAAGAGTGCCATCATAATTGTTCCAGCTGCCTTCGTTTTCGAGTTACAGACAATTAATCGATTTTTTCAACTGTTTCGCGCCTCTCCCTCATTTGACGGAAACATGAGGATTGGGAAGTATCTCGAAACTCATGTGCCCTACTGATTTGGTGTTTCTGCAATCGGGAGTGTCATCAGAATTGCTCCACCTGCCTTCGTTTTCGAGTTACAGACAATTAATCGATTTTTTTCAACTGTTTCGCGTCTCTCCCCCATTTGACGAAAACATGAGGATTGAGAAGTATCTCGAAACTCATGTGCCCTACTAACTCCGTTATTCTGCAATCAAAACTGCCATCAGATTTGCACTAACTGCCTTTGCTTTCGAGTTACAGGCAATTAATCGATTTTTTCAACTGTTGCGCGTCTCTCCCCCATTTGACGGAAACATGAGGATTGAGAAGTATCTCGAAACTCAGGTGCCCTACTAAATTCGTTATTCTGCAATCAAAACTGCCATCAGATTTGCACTAACTGCCTTTGCTTTCGAGTTACAGGCAATTAATCGATTTTTTCTACTGTTTCGCGTCTCTCCCTCATTTGACGGAAACATGAGGATTGGGAAGTATCTCGAAACTCATATGCCCTACTGATTTCGTGTTTCTGCAATCGGGAGTGTCATCAGAATTGCTCCAGCTGCCTTCGTTTTCGAGTTACAGACAATTAATCGATTTTTTTCAACTGTTTCGCGCCTCTCCCTCAAATGACGAAAATATGAGGATAGAAAAGTATCTCTAAACTTATGAGCCCTACTAATTTCGTGTTTCTGCAATCGGAAGTGTCATCAGAATTGCTCCAGCTGCCTTCGTTTTCGAGTTATATCCAATAAATCAATTTTTTTTACTTATTCGGATTTGACGGAAACATGAGGATAGAGAAGAATCTCGAAACTAATGCGCCCCACTAATTTTGTGAATCTGCAATCAGGAGTGCAATCAGAATTGCTTCAACTGCCTTTGTTTTCGATTTACAGCCAAAAAATCGATTTTATTCGACTTTTTCGGATTTGACGGAAACATGAGAATAGGGAAGTATCTCGAAACTCATGTGCCCTACAGATTTCGAGATTTTGCAATCAGAAGTGCTATTAGAATTGCTCCAACTGCCTTTGTTTTCGAGTTACAGCCAATAAATCGATTTTTTTCAACTGTTTCGCGTCTCTCCCCCATTTGAAGGAAACATGAGGATTGAGAAATATCTCGAAACTCATGTGCCCTACTGATTTCGTGATTCTGCAATCAAACCTGCCATCAGATTTTCACTAACTGCCTTCGCTTTCGAGTTACAGCCAATAAATCGAATTTTTCCGACATTTTCGCGTATCTCCCTCATTTGACGGAAACATGAGGATGGAGAAGTATCTCGAAACTTATGTGCCCTACTGATTTTAAGATTCTGCAATTAGGAGTGCCATCATAATTGTTCCAGCTGCCTTCGTTTTCGAGTTACAGACAATTAATCGATTTTTTCAACTGTTTCGCGTCTCTCCCTCATTTGACGGAAACATGAGGATTGGGAAGTATCTCGAAACTCATGTGCCCTACTGATTTCGTGTTTCTGCAATCGGGAGTGCCATCAGAATTGCTACAGCTGCCTTCGTTTTCAAGTTACAGACAATTAATCGATTTTTTCAACTGTTTCGCGTCTCTCCCTCTTTTGACGGAAACATGAGGATGGAGAAGTATCTCGAAACTTATGTGCCCTACTGATTTTAAGATTCTGCAATTAAGAGTGCCATCATAATTGTTCCAGCTGCCTTCGTTTTCAAGTTACAGACAATTAATCGATTTTTTCAACTGCTTCGCGTCTCTCCCTCATTTGACGGAAACATGAGGATTGGGAAGTATCTCGAAACTCATGTGCCCTACTGATTTGGTGTTTCTGCAATCGGGAGTGTCATCAGAATTGCTCCAGCTGCCTTCGTTTTCGAGTTACAGACAATTAATCGATTTTTTTCAACTGTTACGCGTCTCTTCCCCGTTTGACGAAAACATGAGGATTGAGAAGTATCTCGAAACTCATGTGCCCTACTAACTCCGTTATTCTGCAATCAAAACTGCCATCAGATTTGCACTAACTGCCTTTGCTTTCGAGTTACAGGCAATTAATCGATTTTTTCAACTGATTCGCGTCTCTCCCCCATTTGACGGAAACATGAGGATTGAGAAGTATCTCGAAACTCATGTGCCCTACTAATTTCGTTAATCTGCAATCAAAACTGCCATCAGATTTGCACTAACTGCCTTTGCTTTCGAGTTACAGGCAATTAATCGATTTTTTCAACTGTTTCGCGTCTCTCCCTCATTTGACGGAAACATGAGTATTGGGAAGGATCTCGAAACTCATGTGCCCTACTGATTTCGTGTTTCTGCAATCGGGAGTGTCATCGGAATTGCTCCAGCTGCCTTCGTTTTCGAGTTACAGACAATTAATCGATTTTTTTCAACTGTTTCGCGTCTCTCCCTCATTTGACGGAAACATGAGGATTGGGAAGTATCTTGAAACTCATGTGCCCTACTGATTTCGTGTTTCTGCAATCGGGAGTGTCATCAGAATTGCTCCAGCTGCCTTCGTTTTTGAGTTACAGACAATTAATCGATTTTTTTTCAACTGTTTCGCGTCTCTCCCCCTTTTGACGGATACATGAGGATTGAGAAGTATCTCGAAACTCATTCCCCTAATAATTTCGTGACTCTGTAATCAAAACTGCCATCAGATTTGCACTAACTGCCTTTGCTTTCGAGTTACAGCCAATAAATCGATTTTTTCAACTGTTTCGCGTCTCTCCCTCATTTGACGGAAACATGAGGATTGGGAAGTATCTCGAAACTCATGTGCCCTACTGATTTCGTGTTTCTGCAATCGGGAGTGTCATCAGAATTGCTCCAGCTGCCTTCGTTTTCGAGTTACAGACAATTAATCGATTTTTTTCAACTGTTTCGCGCCTCTCCCTCAATTGACGAAAATATGAGGATAGAAAAGTATCTCGAAACTTATGAGCCCTACTAATTTCGTGTTTCTGCAATCGGAAGTGTCATCAGAATTGCTCCAGCTGCCTTCGTTTTCGAGTTATATCCAATAAATCAATTTTTTTTACTTATTCGGATTTGACGGAAACATGAGGATAGAGAAGAATCTCGAAACTAATGCGCCCCACTAATATTGTGAATCTGCAATCAGGAGTGCAATCAGAATTGCTTCAACTGCCTTTGTTTTCGATTTAAAGCCAAAAAATCGATTTTATTCGACTTTTTCGGATTTGACGGAAACATGAGGATAGGGAAGTATCTCGAATTTCATGTGCCCTACAGATTTCGAGATTTTGCAATCAGAAGTGCTATTAGAATTGCTCCAACTGCCTTTGTTTTCGAGTTACAGCCAATAAATCGAATTTTTCTGACTTTTTCGCGTATCTCCCTCATTTGACGGAAACATGAGGATGGAGAAGTATCTCGAAACTTATGTGCCCTACTGATTTTAAGATTCTGCAATTAGGAGTGCCATCATAATTGTTCCAGCTGCCTTCGTTTTCGAGTTACAGACAATTAATCGATTTTTTCAACTGTTTCGCGTCTCTCCCTCATTTGACGGAAACATGAGGATTGGGAAGTATCTCGAAACTCATGTGCCCTACTGATTTCGTGTTTCTGCGATCGGGAGTGCCATCAGAATTGCTACAGCTGCCTTCGTTTTCAAGTTACAGACAATTAATCGATTTTTTCAACTGTTTCGCGTCTCTCCCTCTTTTGACGGAAACATGAGGATGGAGAAGTATCTCGAAACTTATGTGCCCTACTGATTATAAGATTCTGCAATTAAGAGTGCCATCATAATTGTTCCAGCTGCCTTCGTTTTCGAGTTACAGACAATTAATCGATTTTTTCAACTGCTTCGCGTCTCTCCCTCATTTGACGGAAACATGAGGATTGGGAAGTATCTCGAAACTCATGTGCCCTACTGATTTGGTGTTTCTGCAATCGGGAGTGTCATCAGAATTGCTCCAGCTGCCTTCGTTTCCGAGTTACAGACAATTAATCGATTTTTTCAACTGTTTCGCGTCTCTCCCTCATTTGACGGAAACATGAGGATTGGGAAGTATCTCGAAACTCATGTGCCCTACTGATTTCGTGTTTCTGCAATCGGGAGTGCCATCAGAATTGCTACAGCTGCCTTCGTTTTCAAGTTACAGACAATTAATCGATTTTTTCAACTGTTTCGCGTCTCTCCCTCTTTTGACGGAAACATGAGGATGGAGAAGTATCTCGAAACTTATGTGCCCTACTGATTTTAAGATTCTGCAATTAAGAGTGCCATCATAATTGTTCCAGCTGCCTTCGTTTTCGAGTTACAGACAATTAATCGATTTTTTCAACTGCTTCGCGTCTCTCCCTCATTTGACGGAAACATGAGGATTGGGAAGTATCTCGAAACTCATGTGCCCTACTGATTTGGTGTTTCTGCAATCGGGAGTGTCATCAGAATTGCTCCAGCTGCCTTCGTTTTCGAGTTACAGACAATTAATCGATTTTTTTCAACTGTTACGCGTCTCTCCCCCATTTGACGAAAACATGAGGATTGAGAAGTATCTCGAAACTCATGTGCCCTACTAACTCCGTTATTCTGCAATCAAAACTGCCATCAGATTTGCACTAACTGCCTTTGCTTTCGAGTTACAGGCAATTAATCGATTTTTTCAACTGTTTCGCGTCTCTCCCCCATTTGACGGAAACATGAGGATTGAGAAGTATCTCGAAACTCATGTGCCCTACTAATTTCGTTATTCTGCAATCAAAACTGCCATCAGATTTGCACTAACTGCCTTTGCTTTCGAGTTACAGGCAATTAATCGATTTTTTCAACTGTTTCGCGTCTCTCCCTCATTTGACGGAAACATGAGGATTTGGAAGTATCTCGAAACTCATGTGCCCTACTGATTTCGTGTTTCTGCAATCGGGAGTGTCATCAGAATTGCTCCAGCTGCCTTCGTTTTTGAGTTACAGACAATTAATCGATTTTTTTTCAACTGTTTCGCGTCTCTCCCCCTTTTGACGGATACATGAGGATTGAGAAGTATCTCGAAACTCATGCCCTAATAATTTCGTGACTCTGCAATCAAAACTGCCATCAGATTTGCACTAACTGCCTTTGCTTTCGAGTTACAGGCAATAAATCGATTTTTTTCGACTTTTTCGCGTCTCTCCCTCATTTGACGGGAACATGAGCATAGAGAAATATCTCGAAACTCATGTGCCCTATTGATTCCGTGATTCAGCAATCAAAACTGCCATCAGATTTGCACTAACTGCCTTCGCTTTCGAGTTACAGCCAATAAATCGAATTTTTCCGACTTTTTCGCGGCTCTCCCTCATTTGACGAAAACATGAGAATAGAGAAGTATCTCGAAACTCATGTGCCCTACTAATTTCGTGATTCTGCAATCAAAACTGCCATCAGATTTGCACTAACTGCCTTCGCTTTCGAGTTACAGCCAATAAATCGATTTTATCCGACTTTTTCGCGTCTCTCCCTCATTTGACGGAAACATGAGGATTGGGAAGTATCTCGAAACTCATGTGCCCTACTGATTTCGTGTTTCTGCAATCGGGAGTGCCATCAGAATTGCTACAGCTGCCTTCGTTTTCGAGTTACAGACAATTAATCGATTTTTTTCAACTGTTTCACGTCTCTCCCCCATTTGACGGAAACATGAGGATTGAGAGGAATCTCGAAACTCATGTGCCCTACTAATTTCGTGATTCAGCAATCAAAACTGCAATCAGATTTGCACTAACTGCCTTCGCTTTTGAGTTACAGCCAATAAATCGAATTTTTCCGACTTTTTCGCGGCTCTCCCTCATTTGACGGGAACATGAGGATAGAGAAATATCTCGAAACTCATGTGCCCTACTGATTTCGTGTTTCTGCAATCGGGAGTGCCATCAGAATTGCTACAGCTGCCTTCGTTTTCGAGTTACAGACAATTAATCGAATTTTTTCAACAGTTTCGCGTCTCTCCCCCAATTGACGGTAACATGAGGATTGGGAAGTATCTCGAAACTCATGTGCCCTACTGATTTCGTGTTTCTGCAATCGGAAATGCCATCAGAATTGCTACAGCTGCCTTCGTTTTCAAGTTACAGACAATTAATCGATTTTTTCAACTGTTTCGCGTCTCTCACTCATTTGACGGAAACATGAGGATGGAGAAGTATCTCGAAACTTATGTGCCCTACTAATTTCGTGTTTCTGCAATCGGGAGTGTCATCAGAATTGCTCCAGCTGCCTTCGTTTTCGAGTTACAGACAATTAATCGATTTTTTTCAACTGTTTCGCGTCTCTCCCCCTTTTGACGGAAACATGAGGATTGAGAAGTATCTCGAAACTCATGTGCCCTACTAACTTCGTTATTCTGCAATCAAAACTGCCATCAGCTTTGCACTAACTGCCTTTGCTTTCGAGTTACAGGCAATTAATTGATTTTTTCAACTGTTTCGCGTCTCTCCCTCATTTGACGGAAACATGAGGATTGGGAAGTATCTCGAAACTCATGTATCCTACTGATTCCGTGTTTCTGCAATCGGGAGTGTCATCAGAATTGCTCCAGCTTTCTTCGTTTTCGAGTTACAGACAATTAATCGATTTTTTTCAACTGTTTCGCGTCTCTCCCTCATTTGACGGAATCATGAGGATTGGGAAGTATCTCGAAACTCATGAGCCCTACTGATTTCATGTTTCTGCAATCGGGAGTGTCATCAGAATTGCTCCAGCTGCCTTCGTTTTTGAGTTCCAGACAATTAATCGATTTTTTTCAACTGTTTCGCGTCTCTCCCCCTTTTGACGGATACATGAGGATTGAGAAGTATTTCGAAACTCATGCCCTAATAATTTCGTGATTCTGCATTCAAAACTGCCATCAGATTTGCACTAACTGCCTTTGCTTTCGAGTTACAGGCAATAAATCGATTTTTTTCGACTTTTTCGCGTCTCTCCCTCATTTGACGGGAACATGAGGATAGAGGAATATCTCGAAACTCATGTGCCCTACTGATATCGTGATTCAGCAATCAAAACTGCCATCAGATTTGCACTAACTGCCTTCGCTTTCGAGTTACAGCCAATAAATCGAATTTTTCCGACATTTTCGCGGCTCTCCCTCATTTGACGGAAACATGAGGATAGAGAAGTATCTCGAAACTCATGTGCCCTAATAATTTCGTGATTCTGCAATCAAAATTGCCATCAGATTTGCACTAACTGCCTTTGCTTTCGAGAGGCAGCCAATAAATCGATTTTATCCGACTTTTTCGCGTCTCTCCCCCATTTGACGGAAACATGAGGATTGAGAGGTATCTCGAAACTCATGTGCCCTACAAATTTCGTGATTCTGCAATCAAAACTGCCATCAGAGCTGCACTAACTGCCTTTGCTTTCGCGTTACAGGCAATAAATCGATTTTTTTCGACTTTTTCGCGTTTTTCCCTCATTTGACGGGAACATGAGGATAGAGAAATATCTTGAAACTCATGTGACCTACTGATTTCGTGATTCAGCAATCAAAACTGCCATCAAATTTGCACTAACTGCCTTCGCTTTCGAGTTACAGCCAATAAATCGAATTTTTCCGACTTTTTCGCGGCTTTCCCCCATTTGACGGAAACATGAGGATAGAGAAGTATCTCGAAACTCATGTGCCCTACTAATTTCGTGATTCTGCAATCAAAATTGCCATCAGATTTGCACTTACTGCCTTTGCTTTCGAGTTACAGCCAATAAATCGATTTTATCCGACTTTTTCGCGTCTCTCCCTCATTTGACGGAAACATGAGGATTGGGAAGTATCTCGAAACTCATGTGCCCTACTGATTTCGTGTTTCTGCAATCGGGAGTGCCATCAGAATTGCTACAGCTGCCTTCGTTTTCGAGTTACAGACAATTAATCGATTTTTTTCAACTCTTTCGCGTCTCTCCCCCATTTGACGGAAACATGAGGATTGAGAGGTATCTCGAAACTCATGTGCCCAACTAATTTCGTGATTCTGCAATCAAAACTGCCATCAGAGCTGCACTAACTGCCTTCGCTTTCACGTTACAGGCAATAAATCGATTTTTTTCGACTTTTTCGCGTCTCTCCCTCATTTGACGGAAACATGAGCAAAGAGAAATATCTCGAAACTCATGTGCCCTACTGATTTCGTGATTCAGCAATCAAATCTGCCATCAGATTTGCACTAACTGCCTTCGCTTTCGAGTTACAGCCAATAAATCGAATTTTTCCGACTTTTTCGCGGCTCTCCCTCATTTGACGGAAACATGAGGATAGAGAAGTATCTCGAAACTCATGTGCCCTACTAATTTCGTGATTCTGCAATCAAAATTGCCATCAGATTTGCACTAACTGCCTTTGCTTTCGAGTTACAGCCAATAAATCGATTATATCCGACTTTTTCGCGTCTCTCCCTCATTTGACGGAAACATGAGGATTGGGAAGTATCTCGAAACTCATGTGCCCTACTGATTTCGTGTTTCTGCAATCGGAAGTGCCATCAGAATTGCTACAGCTGCCTTCGTTTTCGAGTTACAGACAATTAATCGATTTTTTTCAACTGTTTCACGTCTCTCCCCCATTTGACGGGAACATGAGGATTGAGAGGTATCTCGAAACTCATGTGCTCTACTAATTTCGTGATTCTGCAATCAAAACTGCCATCAGAGCTGCACTAACTGCCTTTGCTTTCGCGTTACAGGCAATAAATCGATTTTTTTCGACTTTTTCGCGTCTCTCCCTCATTTGACGGGAACATGAGGATGAAGAAATATCTCGAAACTCATGTGCCCTACTGATTTCGTGATTCAGCAATCAAAACTGCCATCAGATTTGCACTAACTGCCTTCGCTTTCGAGTTACAGCCAATAAATCGAATTTTTCCGACTTTTTCGCGGCTCTCCCTCATTTGACGGAAACATGAGGATAGAGAAGTATCTCGAAACTCACGAGCCCTACTAATTTCGTGATTCTGCAATCAAAATTGCCATCAGATTTGCACTAACTGCCTTTGCTTTCGAATTACATCCAATAAATCGATTTTTTCAACTGTTTCGCGACTCTCCCTCATTTGACGGAAACATGAGGATTGGGAAGTATCTCGAAACTTATGTGCCCTACTGATTTCGTGTTTCTGCAATCGGGAGTGCCATCAGAATTGCTACAGCTGCCTTCGTTTTCGAGTTACAGACAATTAATCGATTTTTTTCAACTGTTTCACGTCTCTCCCCCATTTGACGGAAACATGAGGATTGAGAGGTATCTCGAAACTCATGTGCCCTACTAATTTCGTGATTCTGCAATCAAAACTGCCATCAGAGCTGCACTAACTGCCTTTGCTTTCGCGTTACAGGCAATAAATCGATTTTTTTTCGACTTTTTCGCGTCTCTCCCACATTTGACGGGAACATGAGGATGAAGAAATATCTCGAAACTCATGTGCCCTACTGATTTCGTGATTCTGCAATCAAAACTGCCATCAGAGCTGCACTAACTGCCTTTGCTTTCGCGTTACAGGCAATAAATCGATTTTTTTCGACTTTTTCGCGTCTCTCCCTCATTTGACGGGAACATGAGGATAGAGAAATATCTCTAAACTCATGTGCCCTACTGATTTCGTGATTCGGCAATGAAAACTGCTATCAGATTTGCACTAACTGCCTTTGCTTTCGAATTACATCCAATAAATCGATTTTTTCAACTGTTTCGCGACTCTCCCTCATTTGACGGAAACATGAGGATTGGGAAGTATCTCGAAACTCATGTGCCCTACTGATTTCGTGTTTCTGCAATCGGAAATGCCATCAGAATTGCTACAGCTGCCTTCGTTTTCAAGTTACAGACAATTAATCGATTTTTTCAACTGTTTCGCGTCTCTCACTCATTTGACGGAAACATGAGGATGGAGAAGTATCTCGAAACTTATGTGCCCTACTAATTTCGTGTTTCTGCAATCGGGAGTGTCATCAGAATTGCTCCAGCTGCCTTCGTTTTCGAGTTACAGACAATTAATCGATTTTTTTCAACTGTTTCGCGTCTCTCCCCCTTTTGACGGAAACATGAGGATTGAGAAGTATCTCGAAACTCATGTGCCCTACTAACTTCGTTATTCTGCAATCAAAACTGCCATCAGCTTTGCACTAACTGCCTTTGCTTTCGAGTTACAGGCAATTAATCGATTTTTTCAACTGTTTCGCGTCTCTCCCTCATTTGACGGAAACATGAGGATTGGGAAGTATCTCGAAACTCATGTGCCTTACTGATTTCGTGTTTCTGCAATCGGGAGTGTCATCAGAATTGCTCCAGCTTTCTTCGTTTTCGAGTTACAGACAATTAATCGATTTTTTTCAACTGTTTCGCGTCTCTCCCTCATTTGACGGAATCATGAGGATTGGGAAGTATCTCGAAACTCATGTGCCCTACTGATTTCGTGTTTCTGCAATCGGGAGTGACATCAGAATTGCTCCAGCTGCCTTCGTTTTTGAGTTCCAGACAATTAATCGATTTTTTTCAACTGTTTCGCGTCTCTCCCCCTTTTGACGGATACATGAGGATTGAGAAGTATTTCGAAACTCATGCCCTAATAATTTCGTGATTCTGCATTCAAAACTGTCATCAGATTTGCACTAACTGCCTTTGCTTTCGAGTTACAGGCAATAAATCGATTTTTTTCGACTTTTTCGCGTCTCTCCCTCATTTGACGGGAACATGAGGATAGAGAAATATCTCGAAACTCATGTGCCCTACTGATATCGTGAATCAGCAATCAAAACTGCCATCAAATTTGCACTAACTGCCTTCGCTTTCGAGTTACAGCCAATAAATCGAATTTTTCCGACTTTTTCGCGGCTTTCCCCCATTTGACGGAAACATGAGGATAGAGAAGTATCTCGAAACTCATGTGCCCTACTAATTTCGTGATTCTGCAATCAAAATTGCCATCAGATTTGCACTTACTGCCTTTGCTTTCGAGTTACAGCCAATAAATCGATTTTATCCGACTTTTTCGCGTCTCTCCCTCATTTGACGGAAACATGAGGATTGGGAAGTATCTCGAAACTCATGTGCCCTACTGATTTCGTGTTTCTGCAATCGGGAGTGCCATCAGAATTGCTACAGCTGCCTTCGTTTTCGAGTTACAGACAATTAATCGATTTTTTTCAACTCTTTCGCGTCTCTCCCCCATTTGACGGAAACATGAGGATTGAGAGGTATCTCGAAACTCATGTGCCCAACTAATATCGTGATTCTGCAATCAAAACTGCCATCAGAGCTGCACTAACTGCCTTCGCTTTCGCGTTACAGGCAATAAATCGATTTTTTTCGACTTTTTCGCGTCTCTCCCTCATTTGACGGAAACATGAGCAAAGAGAAATATCTCGAAACTCATGTGCCCTACTGATTTCGTGATTCAGCAATCAAATCTGCCATCAGATTTGCACTAACTGCCTTCGCTTTCGAGTTACAGCCAATAAATCGAATTTTTCCGACTTTTTCGCGGCTCTCCCTCATTTGACGGAAACATGAGGATAGAGAAGTATCTCAAAACTCATGTGCCCTACTAATTTCGTGATTCTGCATTCAAAATTGCCATCAGATTTGCACTAACTGCCTTTGCTTTCGAGTTACAGCCAATAAATCGATTATATCCGACTTTTTCGCGTCTCTCCCTCATTTGACGGAAACATGAGGATTGGGAAGTATCTCGAAACTCATGTGCCCTACTAATTTCGTGATTCTGCAATCAAAATTGCCATCAGATTTGCACTAACTGCCTTTGCTTTCGAGTTACAGCCAATAAATCGATTATATCCGACTTTTTCGCGTCTCTCCCTCATTTGACGGAAACATGAGGATTGGGAAGTATCTCGAAACTCATGTGCCCTACTGATTTCGTGTTTCTGCAATCGGGAGTGCCATCAGAATTGCTACAGCTGCCTTCGTTTTCGAGTTACAGACAATTAATCGATTTTTTTCAACTGTTTCACGTCTCTCCCCCATTTGACGGAAACATGAGGATTGAGAGGTATCTCGAAACTCATGAGCCCTACTAATTTCGTGATTCTGCAATCAAAACTGCCATCAGAGCTGCACTAACTGCCTTTGCTTTCGCGTTACAGGCAATAAATCGATTTTTTTCGACTTTTTCGCGTCTCTCCCTCATTTGACGGGAACATGAGGATAGAGAAATATCTCGAAACTCATGTGCCCTACTGATATCGTGTTTCTGCAATCGGGAGTGCCATCAGAATTGCTACAGCTGCCTTCGTTTTCGAGTTACAGACAATTAATCGAATTTTTTCAACTGTTTCGCGTCTCTCCCCCAATTGACGGTAACATGAGGATTGGGAAGTATCTCGAAACTCATGTGCCCTACTGATTTCGTGTTTCTGCAATCGGAAATGCCATCAGAATTGCTACAGCTGCCTTCGTTTTCAAGTTACAGACAATTAATCGATTTTTTCAACTGTTTCGCGTCTCTCACTCATTTGACGGAAACATGAGGATGGAGAAGTATCTCGAAACTTATGTGCCCTACTAATTTCGTGTTTCTGCAATCGGGAGTGTCATCAGAATTGCTCCAGCTGCCTTCGTTTTCGAGTTACAGACAATTAATCGATTTTTTTCAACTGTTTCGCGTCTCTCCCCCTTTTGACGGAAACATGAGGATTGAGAAGTATCTCGAAACTCATGTGCCCTACTAACTCCGTTATTCTGCAATCAAAACTGCCATCAGCTTTGCACTAACTGCCTTTGCTTTCGAGTTACAGGCAATTAATCGATTTTTTCACCTGTTTCGCGTCTCTCCCTCATTTGACGGAAACATGAGGATTGGGAAGTATCTCGAAACTCATGTGCCTTACTGATTTCGTGTTTCTGCAATCGGGAGTGTCATCAGAATTGCTCCAGCTTTCTTCGTTTTCGAGTTACAGACAATTAATCGATTTTTTTCAACTGTTTCGCGTCTCTCCCTCATTTGACGGAATCATGAGGATTGGGAAGTATCTCGAAACTCATGTGCCCTACTGATTTCGTGTTTCTGCAATCGGGAGTGACATCAGAATTGCTCCAGCTGCCTTCGTTTTTGAGTTCCAGACAATTAATCGATTTTTTTCAACTGTTTCGCGTCTCTCCCCCTTTTGACGGATACATGAGGATTGAGAAGTATTTCGAAACTCATGCCCTAATAATTTCGTGATTCTGCATTCAAAACTGTCATCAGATTTGCACTAACTGCCTTTGCTTTCGAGTTACAGGCAATAAATCGATTTTTTTCGACTTTTTCGCGTCTCTCCCTCATTTGACGGGAACATGAGGATAGAGAAATATCTCGAAACTCATGTGCCCTACTGATATCGTGAATCAGCAATCAAAACTGCCATCAAATTTGCACTAACTGCCTTCGCTTTCGAGTTACAGCCAATAAATCGAATTTTTCCGACTTTTTCGCGGCTTTCCCCCATTTGACGGAAACATGAGGATAGAGAAGTATCTCGAAACTCATGTGCCCTACTAATTTCGTGATTCTGCAATCAAAATTGCCATCAGATTTGCACTTACTGCCTTTGCTTTCGAGTTACAGCCAATAAATCGATTTTATCCGACTTTTTCGCGTCTCTCCCTCATTTGACGGAAACATGAGGATTGGGAAGTATCTCGAAACTCATGTGCCCTACTGATTTCGTGTTTCTGCAATCGGGAGTGCCATCAGAATTGCTACAGCTGCCTTCGTTTTCGAGTTACAGACAATTAATCGATTTTTTTCAACTCTTTCGCGTCTCTCCCCCATTTGACGGAAACATGAGGATTGAGAGGTATCTCGAAACTCATGTGCCCAACTAATATCGTGATTCTGCAATCAAAACTGCCATCAGAGCTGCACTAACTGCCTTCGCTTTCGCGTTACAGGCAATAAATCGATTTTTTTCGACTTTTTCGCGTCTCTCCCTCATTTGACGGAAACATGAGCAAAGAGAAATATCTCGAAACTCATGTGCCCTACTGATTTCGTGATTCAGCAATCAAATCTGCCATCAGATTTGCACTAACTGCCTTCGCTTTCGAGTTACAGCCAATAAATCGAATTTTTCCGACTTTTTCGCGGCTCTCCCTCATTTGACGGAAACATGAGGATAGAGAAGTATCTCAAAACTCATGTGCCCTACTAATTTCGTGATTCTGCATTCAAAATTGCCATCAGATTTGCACTAACTGCCTTTGCTTTCGAGTTACAGCCAATAAATCGATTATATCCGACTTTTTCGCGTCTCTCCCTCATTTGACGGAAACATGAGGATTGGGAAGTATCTCGAAACTCATGTGCCCTACTAATTTCGTGATTCTGCAATCAAAATTGCCATCAGATTTGCACTAACTGCCTTTGCTTTCGAGTTACAGCCAATAAATCGATTATATCCGACTTTTTCGCGTCTCTCCCTCATTTGACGGAAACATGAGGATTGGGAAGTATCTCGAAACTCATGTGCCCTACTGATTTCGTGTTTCTGCAATCGGGAGTGCCATCAGAATTGCTACAGCTGCCTTCGTTTTCGAGTTACAGACAATTAATCGATTTTTTTCAACTGTTTCACGTCTCTCCCCCATTTGACGGAAACATGAGGATTGAGAGGTATCTCGAAACTCATGAGCCCTACTAATTTCGTGATTCTGCAATCAAAACTGCCATCAGAGCTGCACTAACTGCCTTTGCTTTCGCGTTACAGGCAATAAATCGATTTTTTTCGACTTTTTCGCGTCTCTCCCTCATTTGACGGGAACATGAGGATAGAGAAATATCTCGAAACTCATGTGCCCTACTGATATCGTGTTTCTGCAATCGGGAGTGCCATCAGAATTGCTACAGCTGCCTTCGTTTTCGAGTTACAGACAATTAATCGAATTTTTTCAACTGTTTCGCGTCTCTCCCCCAATTGACGGTAACATGAGGATTGGGAAGTATCTCGAAACTCATGTGCCCTACTGATTTCGTGTTTCTGCAATCGGAAATGCCATCAGAATTGCTACAGTTGCCTTCGTTTTCAAGTTACAGACAATTAATCGATTTTTTCAACTGTTTCGCGTCTCTCACTCATTTGACGGAAACATGAGGATGGAGAAGTATCTCGAAACTTATGTGCCCTACTAATTTCGTGTTTCTGCAATCGGGAGTGTCATCAGAATTGCTCCAGCTGCCTTCGTTTTCGAGTTACAGACAATTA
The DNA here is from genome assembly GCA_958502065.1 of Chrysolina americana. NCBI lineage: Eukaryota > Metazoa > Arthropoda > Insecta > Coleoptera > Chrysomelidae > Chrysolina > Chrysolina americana. Next base: position 66,643,291 of record OY293418.1, on the reverse strand, counting down.
ATCGATTTTTTTCAACTGTTTCGCGTCTCTCCCCCTTTTGACGGAAACATGAGGATTGAGAAGTATCTCGAAACTCATGTGCCCTACTAACTCCGTTATTCTGCAATCAAAACTGCCATCAGCTTTGCACTAACTGCCTTTGCTTTCGAGTTACAGGCAATTAATCGATTTTTTCACCTGTTTCGCGTCTCTCCCTCATTTGACGGAAACATGAGGATTGGGAAGTATCTCGAAACTCATGTGCCTTACTGATTTCGTGTTTCTGCAATCGGGAGTGTCATCAGAATTGCTCCAGCTTTCTTCGTTTTCGAGTTACAGACAATTAATCGATTTTTTTCAACTGTTTCGCGTCTCTCCCTCATTTGACGGAATCATGAGGATTGGGAAGTATCTCGAAACTCATGTGCCCTACTGATTTCGTGTTTCTGCAATCGGGAGTGACATCAGAATTGCTCCAGCTGCCTTCGTTTTTGAGTTCCAGACAATTAATCGATTTTTTTCAACTGTTTCGCGTCTCTCCCCCTTTTGACGGATACATGAGGATTGAGAAGTATTTCGAAACTCATGCCCTAATAATTTCGTGATTCAGCAATCAAATCTGCCATCAGATTTGCACTAACTGCCTTCGCTTTCGAGTTACAGCCAATAAATCGAATTTTTCCGACTTTTTCGCGGCTCTCCCTCATTTGACGGAAACATGAGGATAGAGAAGTATCTCGAAACTCATGTGCCCTACTAATTTCGTGATTCTGCAATCAAAATTGCCATCAGATTTGCACTAACTGCCTTTGCTTTCGAGTTACAGCCAATAAATCGATTATATCCGACTTTTTCGCGTCTCTCCCTCATTTGACGGAAACATGAGGATTGGGAAGTATCTCGAAACTCATGTGCCCTACTGATTTCGTGTTTCTGCAATCGGGAGTGCCATCAGAATTGCTACAGCTGCCTTCGTTTTCGAGTTACAGACAATTAATCGATTTTTTTCAACTGTTTCACGTCTCTCCCCCATTTGACGGGAACATGAGGATTGAGAGGTATCTCGAAACTCATGTGCTCTACTAATTTCGTGATTCTGCAATCAAAACCGCCATCAGAGCTGCACTAATTGCCTTTGCTTTCGCGTTACAGGCAATAAATCGATTTTTTTCGACTTTTTCGCGTCTCTCCCTCATTTGACGGGAACATGAGGATGAAGAAATATCTCGAAACTCATGTGCCCTACTGATTTCGTGATTCAGCAATCAAAACTGCCATCAGATTTGCACTAACTGCCTTCGCTTTCGAGTTACAGCCAATAAATCGAATTTTTCCGACTTTTTCGCGGCTTTCCCCCATTTGACGGAAACATGAGGATAGAGAAGTATCTCGAAACTCATGTGCCCTACTAATTTCGTGATTCTGCAATCAAAATTGCCATCAGATTTGCACTTACTGCCTTTGCTTTCGAGTTACAGCCAATAAATCGATTTTATCCGACTTTTTCGCGTCTCTCCCTCATTTGACGGAAACATGAGGATTGGGAAGTATCTCGAAACTCATGTGCCCTACTGATTTCGTGTTTCTGCAATCGGGAGTGCCATCAGAATTGCTACAGCTGCCTTCGTTTTCGAGTTACAGACAATTAATCGATTTTTTTCAACTCTTTCGCGTCTCTCCCCCATTTGACGGAAATATGAGGATTGAGAGGTATCTCGAAACTCATGTGCCCAACTAATTTCGTGATTCTGCAATCAAAACTGCCATCAGAGCTGCACTAACTGCCTTCGCTTTCGCGTTACAGGCAATAAATCGATTTTTTTCGACTTTTTCGCGTCTCTCCCTCATTTGACGGGAACATGAGGATGAAGAAATATCTCGAAACTCATGTGCCCTACTGATTTCGTGATTCTGCAATCAAAACTGCCATCAGAGCTGCACTAACTGCCTTTGCTTTCGCGTTACAGGCAATAAATCGATTTTTTTCGACTTTTTCGCGTCTCTCCCTCATTTGACGGGAACATGAGGATAGAGAAATATCTCTAAACTCATGTGCCCTACTGATTTCGTGATTCGGCAATGAAAACTGCTATCAGATTTGCACTAACTGCCTTTGCTTTCGAATTACATCCAATAAATCGATTTTTTCAACTGTTTCGCGACTCTCCCTCATTTGACGGAAACATGAGGATTGGGAAGTATCTCGAAACTCATGTGCCCTACTGATTTCGTGATTCTGCAATCAAAACTGCCATCAGAGCTGCACTAACTGCCTTTGCTTTCGCGTTACAGGCAATAAATCGATTTTTTTCGACTTTTTCGCGTCTCTCCCACATTTGACGGGAACATGAGGATAGAGAAATATCTCGAAACTCATGTGCCCTACTGATTTCGTAATTCAGCAATCAAAACTGCCATCAGATTTGCACTAACTGCCTTCGCTTTCGAGTTACAGCCAACAAATCGAATTTTTCCGACTTTTTCGCGGCTCTCCCTCATTTGACGGACACATGAGGATAGAGAAGTATCTCGAAACTCATGAGCCCTACTAATTTCGTGATTCTGCAATCAAAATTGCCATCAGATTTGCACTAACTGCCTTTGCTTTCGAGTTACAGCCAATAAATCGATTTTTTCAACTGTTTCGCGACTCTCTCTCATTTGACGGAAACATGAGGATTGGGAAGTATCTCGAAACTCATGTGCCCTACTGATTTCGTGTTTCTGCAATCGGGAGTGCCATCAGAATTGCTACAGCTGCCTTCGTTTTCGAGTTACAGACAATTAATCGATTTTTTTCAACTGTTTCACGTCTCTCCCCCATTTGACGGAAACATGAGGATTGAGAGGTATCTCGAAACTCATGTGCCCTACTAATTTCGTGATTCTGCAATCAAAACTGCCATCAGAGCTGCACTAACTGCCTTTGCTTTCGCGTTACAGGCAATAAATCGATTTTTTTCGACTTTTTCGCGTCTCTCCCACATTTGACGGGAACATGAGGATAGAGAAATATCTCGAAACTCATGTGCCCTACTGATTTCGTAATTCAGCAATCAAAACTGCCATCAGATTTGCACTAACTGCCTTCGCTTTCGAGTTACAGCCAACAAATCGAATTTTTCCGACTTTTTCGCGGCTCTCCCTCATTTGACGGACACATGAGGATAGAGAAGTATCTCGAAACTCATGAGCCCTACTAATTTCGTGATTCTGCAATCAAAATTGCCATCAGATTTGCACTAACTGCCTTTGCTTTCGAGTTACAGCCAATAAATCGATTTTTTCAACTGTTTCGCGACTCTCTCTCATTTGACGGAAACATGAGGATTGGGAAGTATCTCGAAACTCATGTGCCCTACTGATTTCGTGATTCTGCTATCGGGAGTGTCATCAGAATTGCTCCAGCTGCCTTCGATTTCGAGTTACAACCGATAAATCGATTTTATCCGACTTTTTCGCGTCTCTCCCTCATTTGACGGAAACATGAGGATTGGGAAGTATCTCGAAACTCATGTGCCCTACTGATTTCGTGTTTCTGCAATCGGGAGTGCCATCAGAATTGCTACAGCTGCCTTCGTTTTCGAGTTACAGACAATTAATCGATTTTTTTCAACTGTTTCACGTCTCTCCCCCATTTGACGGAAACATGAGGATTGAGAGGTATCTCGAAACTCATGAGCCCTACTAATTTCGTGATTCTGCAATCAAAACTGCCATCAGAGCTGCACTAACTGCCTTTGCTTTCGCGTTACAGGCAATAAATCGATTTTTTTCGACTTTTTCGCGTCTCTCCCTCATTTGACGGGAACATGAGGATAGAGAAATATCTCGAAACTCATGTGCCCTACTGATATCGTGTTTCTGCAATCGGGAGTGCCATCAGAATTGCTACAGCTGCCTTCGTTTTCGAGTTACAGACAATTAATCGAATTTTTTCAACTGTTTCGCGTCTCTCCCCCAATTGACGGTAACATGAGGATTGGGAAGTATCTCGAAACTCATGTGCCCTACTGATTTCGTGTTTCTGCAATCGGAAATGCCATCAGAATTGCTACAGCTGCCTTCGTTTTCAAGTTACAGACAATTAATCGATTTTTTCAACTGTTTCGCGTCTCTCACTCATTTGACGGAAACATGAGGATGGAGAAGTATCTCGAAACTTATGTGCCCTACTAATTTCGTGTTTCTGCAATCGGGAGTGTCATCAGAATTGCTCCGGCTGCCTTTGCTTTCGAGTTACAGGCAATTAATCGATTTTTTTCAACTGTTTCGCGTCTCTCCCCCTTTTGACGGATACATGAGGATTGAGAAGTATTTCGAAACTCATGCCCTAATAATTTCGTGATTCTGCATTCAAAACTGCCATCAGATTTGCACTAACTGCCTTTGCTTTCGAGTTACAGGCAATAAATCGATTTTTTTCGACTTTTTCGCGTCTCTCCCTCATTTGACGGGAACATGAGGATAGAGAAATATCTCGAAACTCATGTGCCCTACTGATATCGTGAATCAGCAATCAAAACTGCCATCAGATTTGCACTAACTGCCTTCGCTTTCGAGTTACAGCCAATAAATCGAATTTTTCCGACTTTTTCGCGGCTCTCCCTCATTTGACGGAAACATGAGGATAGAGAAGTATCTCGAAACTCATGTGCCCTACTGATTTCGTGTTTCTGCAATCGGAAATGCCATCAGAATTGCTACAGCTGCCTTCGTTTTCAAGTTACAGACAATTAATCGATTTTTTCAACTGTTTCGCGTCTCTCACTCATTTGACGGAAACATGAGGATGGAGAAGTATCTCGAAACTTATGTGCCCTACTAATTTCGTGTTTCTGCAATCGGGAGTATCATCAGAATTGCTCCAGCTGCCTTCGTTTTCGAGTTACAGACAATTAATCGATTTTTTTCAACTGTTTCGCGTCTCTCCCCCTTTTGACGGAAACATGAGGATTGAGAAGTATCTCGAAACTCATGTGCCCTACTAACTTCGTTATTCTGCAATCAAAACTGCCATCAGCTTTGCACTAACTGCCTTTGCTTTCGAGTTACAGGCAATAAATCGATTTTTTTCGACTTTTTCGCGTCTCTCCCTCATTTGACGGGAACATGAGGATAGAGAAATATCTCGAAACTCATGTGCCCCACTGATATCGTGAATCAGCAATCAAAACTGCCATCAGATTTGCACTTACTGCCTTCGCTTTCGAGTTACAGCCAATAAATCGAATTTTTCCGACTTTTTCGCGGCTCTCCCTCATTTGACGGAAACATGAGGATAGAGAAGTATCTCGAAACTCATGTGACCTACTGATTTCGTGTTTCTGCAATCGGAAATGCCATCAGAATTGCTACAGCTGCCTTCGTTTTCAAGTTACAGACAATTAATCGATTTTTTCAACTGTTTCGCGTCTCTCACTCATTTGACGGAAACATGAGGATGGAGAAGTATCTCGAAACTTATGTGCCCTACTAAATTCGTGTTTCTGCAATCGGGAGTGTCATCAGAATTGCTCCAGCTGCCTTCGTTTTCGAGTTACAGACAATTAATCGATTTTTTTCAACTGTTTCGCGTCTCTCCCCCTTTTGACGGAAACATGAGGATTGAGAAGTATCTCGAAACTCATGTGCCCTACTAACTTCGTTATTCTGCAATCAAAACTGCCATCAGCTTTGCACTAACTGCCTTTGCTTTCGAGTTACAGGCAATTAATCGATTTTTTCAACTGTTTCGCGTCTCTCCCTCATTTGACGGAAACATGAGGATTGGGAAGTATCTCGAAACTCATGTGCCTTACTGATTTCGTGTTTCTGCAATCGGGAGTGTCATCAGAATTGCTCCAGCTTTCTTCGTTTTCGAGTTACAGACAATTAATCGATTTTTTTCAACTGTTTCGCGTCTCTCCCTCATTTGACGGAATCATGAGGATTGGGAAGTATCTCGAAACTCATGTGCCCTACTGATTTCGTGTTTCTGCAATCGGGAGTGACATCAGAATTGCTCCAGCTGCCTTCGTTTTTGAGTTCCAGACAATTAATCGATTTTTTTCAACTGTTTCGCGTCTCTCCCCCTTTTGACGGATACATGAGGATTGAGAAGTATTTCGAAACTCATGCCCTAATAATTTCGTGATTCTGCATTCAAAACTGCCATCAGATTTGCACTAACTGCCTTCGCTTTCGAGTTACAGCCAATAAATCGAATTTTTCCGACTTTTTCGCGGCTCTCCCTCATTTGACGGAAACATGAGGATAGAGAAGTATCTCGAAACTCATGTGCCCTACTAATTTCGTGATTCTGCAATCAAAATTGCCATCAGATTTGCACTAACTGCCTTTGCTTTCGAGTTACAGCCAATAAATCGATTTTATCCGACTTTTTTGCGTCTCTCCCTCATTTGACGGAAACATGAGGATAGAGAAATATCTCGAAACTCATGTGCCCTACTGATTTCGTGATTCAGCAATCAAAACTGCCATCAGATTTGCACTAACTGCCTTCGCTTTCGAGTTACAGCCAATAAATCGAATTTTTCCGACTTTTTCGCGTCTCTCCCCCATTTGACGGAAACATGAGGATTGAGAGGTATCTCGAAACTCATGTGCCCTACTAGTTTCGTGATTCTGCAATCAAAACTGCCATCAGAGCTGCACTAACTGCCTTTGCTTTCGCGTTACAGGCAATAAATCGAATTTTTCCGACTTTTTCGCGGCTCTCCCTCATTTGACGGAAACTTGAGGATAGAGAAGTATCTCGAAACTCACGTGCCCTACTAATTTCGTGATTCTGCAATCAAAATTGCCATCAGATTTGCACTAACTGCCTTTGCTTTCGAGTTACAGCCAATAAATCGATTTAATCCGACTTTTTCGCGTCTCTCCCTCATTTGACGGAAACATGAGGATTGGGAAGTATCTCGAACCTCATGTGCCCTACTGATTTCGTGTTTCTGCAATCGGGAGTGCCATCAGAATTGCTACAGCTGCCTTCGTTTTTGAGTTACAGACAATTAATCGATTTTTTTTCAACTGTTTCGCGTCTCTCCCCCTTTTGACGGATACATGAGGATTGAGAAGTATCTCGAAACTCATGCAATCAGCAATCAAAACTGCCATCAGATTTGCACTAACTGCGTTCGCTTTCGAGTTACAGCCAATAAATCTAATTTTTCCGACTTTTTCGCGGCTCTCCCTCATTTGACAGAAACATGAGTACAGAGAAGTATCTCGAAACTCTTGTGCCCTACTAACTTCGTGATTCTGCAATCAAAATTGCCATCAGATTTGCACTAACTGCCTTTGCTTTCGAGTTACAGCCAATAAATCGATTTTATCCGACTTTTTCGCGTCTCTCCCTCATTTGACGGAAACATGAGGATTGGGAAGTATCTCGAAACTCATGTGCCCTACTGATTTCGTGTTTCTGCAATCGGGAGTGCCATCAGAATTGCTACAGCTGCCTTCGTTTTCGAGTTACAGACAATTAATCGATTTTTTTCATCTGTTTCACGTCTCTCCCCCATTTGACGGAAACATGAGGATTGAGAGGTATCTCGAAACTCATGTGCCCTACTAATTTCGTGATTCTGCAATCAAAACTGCCATCAGAGCTGCACTAACTGCCTTTGCTTTCGCGTTACAGGCAATAAATCGATTTTTTTTCGCGTCTCTCCCTCATTTGACGGGAACATGAGGATAGAGAAATATCTCGAAACTCATGTGCCCTACTGATTTCGTGATTCAGCAATCAAAACTGCCATCAGATTTGTACTAACTGCCTTCGCTTTCGAGTTACAGCCAATAAATCGAATTTTTCCGACTTTTTCGCGGCTCTCCCTCATTTGACGGAAACATGAGGATAGAGAAGTATCTCGAAACTGATGAGCCCTACTAATTTCGTGATTCTGCAACCAAAATTGACATCAGATTTGCACTAACTGCCTTTGCTTTCGAGTTACAGGCAATAAATCGATTTTTTCAACTGTTTCGCGACTCTCCCTCATTTGACGGAAACATGAGGATTGGGAAGTATCTCGAAACTCATGTGCCCTACTGATTTCGTGTTTCTGCAATCGATAGTGCCATCAGAATTGCTACAGCTGCCTTCGTTTTCGAGTTACAGACAATTAATCGAATTTTTTCAACTGTTTCGAGTCTCTTCCCCTTTTGACGGAAACATGAGGATTGAGAAGTATCTCGAAACTCATGTGCCCTACTGATTTCGTGATTCTGCAATCAAAACTGCCATCAGATTTTCACTAACTGCCTTCGCTTTCGAGTTACAGCCAATAAATCGAATTTTTCCGACATTTTCGCTTATCTCCCTCATTTGACGGAAACATGAGGATGGAGAAGTATCTCGAAACTCATGCCCTAATAATTTCGTGACTCTGCAATAAAAACTGCCATCAGATTTGCACTAACTGCCTTCGCTTTCGAGTTACAGCCAATAAATCTAATTTTTCCGACTTTTTCGCGGCTCTCCCTCATTTGACGGAAACATGAGGACAGAGAAGTATCTCGAAACTCATGTGCCCTACTAACTTCGTGTTTCTGCAATCAAAATTGCCATCAGATTTGCACTAACTGCCTTTGCTTTCGAGTTACAGCCAATAAATCGATTTTATCCGACTTTTTCGCGTCTCTCCCTCATTTGACGGAAACATGAGGATTGGGAAGTATCTCGAAACTCATGTGCCCTACTGATTGCGTGTTTCTGCAATCGGGAGTGCCATCAGAATTGCTACAGCTGCCTTCGTTTTCGAGTTACAGACAATTAATCGATTTTTTTCAACTGTTTCACGTCTCTCCCCCATTTGACGGATACATGAGGATTGAGAGGTATCTCGAAACTCATGTGCCCTACTAATTTCGTGATTCTGCAATCAAAACTGCCATCAGAGCTGCACTAACTGCCTTTGCTTTCGCGTTACAGGCAATAAATCGATTTTTTTTCGACTTTTTCGCGTCTCTCCCTCATTTGACGGGAACATGAGGATAGAGAAATATCTCGAAACTCATGTGCCCTACTGATTTCTTGATTCAGCAATCAAAACTGCCATCAGATTTGCACTAACTGCCTTCGCTTTCGAGTTACAGCCAATAAATCGAATTTTTCCGACTTTTTCGCGGCTCTCCCTCATTTGACGGAAACATGAGGATAGAGAAGTATCTCGAAACTCATGTGCCCTACTAATTTCGTGATTCTGCAATCAAAATTGCCATCAGATTTGCACTAACTGCCTTTGCTTTCGAGTTACAGCCAATAAATCGATTTTTTCAACTGTTTCGCGTCTCTCCCTCATTTGACGGAAACATGAGGATTGGGAAGTATCTCGAAACTCATGTGCCCTACTGATTTCGTGTTTCTGCAATCGGGAGTGCCATCAGAATTGCTACAGCTGCCTTCGTTTTCGAGTTACAGACAATTAATCGATTTTTTTCAACTTTTTCACGTCTCTCCCCCATTTGACGGAAACATGAGGATTAAGAGGTATCTCGAAACTCATGTGCCCTACTGATTTCTTGATTCAGCAATCAAAACTGCCATCAGATTTGCACTAACTGCCTTCGCTTTCGAGTTACAGCCAATAAATCAAATTTTTCCGACTTTCTCGCGGCTCTCCCTCATTTGACGGACACATGAGGATAGAGAAGTATCTCGAAACTCATGAGCCCTACTAATTTCGTGATTCTGCAATCAAAATTGCCATCAGATTTGCACTAACTGCCTTTGCTTTCGAGTTACAGCCAATAAATCGATTTTATCCGACTTTTTCGCGTCTCTCCCTCATTTGTCGGAAACATGAGGATTGGGAAGTATCTCGAAACTCATGTGCCCTACTGATTTCGTGTTTCTGCAATCGGGAGTGCCATCAGAATTGCTACAGCTGCCTTCGTTTTCGAGTTACAGACAATTAATCGAATTTTTTCAACTGTTTCGCGTCTCTCCCCCATTTGACGGAAACATAAGGATTGGGAAGTATCTCGAAACTCATGTGCCCAACTGATTTCGTGTTTCTGCAATTGGGAGTGCCATCAGAATTGCTACAGCTGCCTTCGTTTTCGAGTTACAGACAATTAATCGATTTTTTTCAACTGTTTCACGTCTCTCCCCCATTTGACGGAAACATGAGGATTAAGAGGTATCTCGAAACTCATGTGCCCTACTGATTTCTTGATTCAGCAATCAAAACTGCCATCAGATTTGCACTAACTGCCTTCGCTTTCGAGTTACAGCCAATAAATCAAATTTTTCCGACTTTTTCGCGGCTCTCCCTCATTTGACGGACACATGAGGATAGAGAAGTATCTCGAAACTCATGTGCCCTACTAATTTCGTGATTCTGCAATCAAAATTGCCATCAGATTTGCACTAACTGCCTTTGCTTTCGAGTTACAGCCAATAAATCGATTTTATCCGACTTTTTCGCGTCTCTCCCTCATTTGTCGGAAACATGAGGATTGGGAAGTATCTCGAAACTCATGTGCCCTACTTATTTCGTGTTTCTGCAATCGGGAGTGTCATCAGAATTGCTCCAGCTGCCTTCGTTTTCGAGTTACAGACAATTAATCGATTTTTTTCAACTGTTTCGCGTCTCTCCCCCATTTGACGGAAACATGAGGATTGAGAAGTATCTCGAAACTCATGTGCCAAACTAACTTCGTTATTCTGCAATCAAAACTGCCATCAGATTTGCACTAACTGCCTTTGCTTTCGAGTTACAGGCAATTAATCGATTTTTTCAACTGTTTCGCGTCTCTCCCTCTTTTGACGGAAACATGAGGATTGGAAAGTATCCCGAAACTCATGTGCCCTACTGTTTTCGTGTTTCTGCAATCGGGAGTGTCATCAGAATTGCTCCAGCTGCCTTCGTTTTCGAGTTACAGACAATTAATCGATTTTTTTCAACTGTTTCGCGTCTCTCCCTCATTTGACGGAAACATGAGGATTGGGAAGTATCTCGAAACTCATGTGTCCTACTGATTTCGTGTTTCTGCAATCGGGAGTGTCATCAGAATTGCTCCAGCTGCCTTCGTTTTTGAGTTACAGACAATTAATCGATTTTTTTTTCAACTGTTTCGCGTCTCTCCCCCTTTTGACGGATACATGAAGATTGAGAAGTATCTCGAAACTCATGCCCTAATATTTTCGTGATTATGCAATCAAAACTGCCATCAGATTTGCACTAACTGCCTTTGTTTTCGAGTTACAGGCAATAAATCGAATTTTTACGACTTTTTCGCGGCTCTCTCTCATTTGACGGAAACATGAGGATAGAGAAGTATCTCGAAACTCATGTGCCCTACTAATTTCGTGATTCTGCAATCAAAATTGCCATCAGATTTGCACTAACTGCCTTTGCTTTCGAGTTGCAGCCAATAAATCGATTTTTTCCGACTTTTTCGCGTCTCTCCCTCATTTGACGGAAACATGAGGATTGGGAAGTATCTCGAAACTCATGTGCCCTACTGATTTCGTGTTTCTGCAATCGGGAGTGCCATCAGAATTGCTACAGCTGCCTTCGTTTTCGAGTTACAGACAATTAATCGATTTTTTTCAACTGTTTCGCGTCTCTCCCCCATTTGACGGAATCATGAGGATTGAGAGGTATCTCGAAACTCATGTGCCCTACTAATTTCGTGATTCTGCAATCAAAACTGCCATCAGAGCTGCACTAACTGCCTTTGCTTTCGAGTTACAGCCAATAAATCGAATTTTTCCGACTTTTTCGCGGCTTTCCCTCATTTGACGGAAACATGAGGATAGAGAAGTATCTCGAAACTCATGTGCCCTACTAATTTCGTGATTCTGCAATCAAAATTGCCATCAGATTTGCACTTACTGCCTTTGCTTTCGAGTTACAGCCAATAAATCGATTTTATCCGACTTTTTCGCGTCTCTCCCTCATTTGACGGAAACATGAGGATGGGGAAGTATCTCGAAACTCATGTGCCCTACTGATTTCGTGTTTCTGCAATCGGGAGTGCCATCAGAATTGCTACAGCTGCCTTCGTTTTCGAGTTACAGACAATTAATCGATTTTTTTCAACTCTTTCGCGTCTCTCCCCCATTTGACGGAAACATGAGGATTGAGAGGTATCTCGAAACTCATGTGCCCAACTAATTTCGTGATTCTGCAATCAAAACTGCCATCAGAGCTGCACTAACTGCCTTTGCTTTCGCGTTACAGGCAATAAATCGATTTTTTTCGACTTTTTCGCGTCTCTCCCTCATTTGACGGAAACATGAGCATAGAGAAATATCTCGAAACTCATGTGCCCTACTGATTTCGTGATTCAGCAATCAAAACTGCCATCAGATTTGCACTAACTGCCTTCGCTTTCGAGTTACAGCCAATAAATCGAATTTTTCCGACTTTTTCGCGGCTCTCCCTCATTTGACGGAAACATGAGGATTGGAAAGTATCCCGAAACTCATGTGCCCTACTGATTTCGTGTTTCTGCAATCGGGAGTGTCATCAGAATTGCTACAGCTGCCTTCGTTTTCGAGTTACAGACAATTAATCGATTTTTTTCAACTGTTTCGCGTCTCTCCCCCATTTGACGGAAACATGAGGATTGAGAGGTATCTCGAAACTCATGTGCCCTACTAATTTCGTGATTCTGCAATCAAAACTGCCATCAGAGCTGCACTAACTGCCTTTGCTTTCGCGTTACAGGCAATAAATCGATTTTTTTCGACTTTTTCGCGTCTCTGCCTCATTTGACGGGAACATGAGGATGAAGAAATATCTCGAAACTCATGTGCCCTACTGATTTCGTGATTCAGCAATCAAAACTGCCATCAGATTTGCACTAACTGCCTTCGCTTTCGAGTTACAGCCAATAAATCGAATTTTTCCGACTTTTTCGCGGCTCTCCCTCATTTGACGGAAACATGAGGATAGAGAAGTATCTCGAAACTCACGTGCCCTACTAATTTCGTGATTCTGCAATCAAAATTGCCATCAGATTTGCACTTACTGCCTTTGCTTTCGAGTTACAGCCAATAAATCGATTTTATCCGACTTTTTCGCGTCTCTCCCTCATTTGACGGAAACATGAGGATTGGGAAGTATCTCGAAACTCATGTGCCCTACTGATTTCGTGTTTCTGCAATCGGGAGTGCCATCAGAATTGCTACAGCTGCCTTCGTTTTCGAGTTACAGACAATTAATCGATTTTTTTCAACTCTTTCGCGTCTCTCCCCCATTTGACGGAAACATGAGGATTGAGAGGTATCTCGAAACTCATGTGCCCAACTAATTTCGTGATTCTGCAATCAAAACTGCCATCAGAGCTGCACTAACTGCCTTTGCTTTCGCGTTACAGGCAATAAATCGATTTTTTTCGACTTTTTCGCGTCTCTCCCTCATTTGACGGAAACATGAGCATAGAGAAATATCTCGAAACTCATGTGCCCTACTGATTTCGTGATTCAGCAATCAAAACTGCCATCAGATTTGCACTAACTGCCTTCGCTTTCGAGTTACAGCCAATAAATCGAATTTTTCCGACTTTTTCGCGGCTCTCCCTCATTTGACGGAAACATGAGGATTGGGAAGTATCTCGAAACTCATGTGCCCTACTGATTTCGTGTTTCTGCAATCGGGAGTGCCATCAGAATTGCTACAGCTGCCTTCGTTTTCGAGTTACAGACAATTAATCGATTTTTTTCAACTCTTTCGCGTCTCTCCCCCATTTGACGGAAACATGAGGATTGAGAGGTATCTCGAAACTCATGTGCCCAACTAATTTCGTGATTCTGCAATCAAAACTGCCATCAGAGCTGCACTAACTGCCTTTGCTTTCGCGTTACAGGCAATAAATCGATTTTTTTCGACTTTTTCGCGTCTCTCCCTCATTTGACGGAAACATGAGCATAGAGAAATATCTCGAAACTCATGTGCCCTACTGATTTCGTGATTCAGCAATCAAAACTGCCATCAGATTTGCACTAACTGCCTTCGCTTTCGAGTTACAGCCAATAAATCGAATTTTTCCGACTTTTTCGCGGCTCTCCCTCATTTGACGGAAACATGAGGATTGGAAAGTATCCCGAAACTCATGCGCCCTACTGATTTCGTGTTTCTGCAATCGGGAGTGTCATCAGAATTGCTACAGCTGCCTTCGTTTTCGAGTTACAGACAATTAATCGATTTTTTTCAACTGTTTCGCGTCTCTCCCCCATTTGACGGAAACATGAGGATTGAGAGGTATCTCGAAACTCATGTGCCCTACTAATTTCGTGATTCTGCAATCAAAACTGCCATCAGATTTGCACTTACTGCCTTTGCTTTCGAGTTACAGCCAATAAATCGATTTTATCCGACTTTTTCGCGTCTCTCCCTCATTTGACGGAAACATGAGGATTGGGAAGTATCTCGAAACTCATGTGCCCTACTGATTTCGTGTTTCTGCAATCGGGAGTGCCATCAGAATTGCTACAGCTGCCTTCGTTTTCGAGTTACAGACAATTAATCGATTTTTTTCAACTCTTTCGCGTCTCTCCCCCATTTGACGGAAACATGAGGATTGAGAGGTATCTCGAAACTCATGTGCCCAACTAATTTCGTGATTCTGCAATCAAAACTGCCATCAGAGCTGCACTAACTGCCTTTGCTTTCGCGTTACAGGCAATAAATCGATTTTTTTCGACTTTTTCGCGTCTCTCCCTCATTTGACGGAAACATGAGCATAGAGAAATATCTCGAAACTCATGTGCCCTACTGATTTCGTGATTCAGCAATCAAAACTGCCATCAGATTTGCACTAACTGCCTTCGCTTTCGAGTTACAGCCAATAAATCGATTTTATCCGACTTTTTCGCGTCTCTCCCTCATTTGACGGAAACATGAGGATGGGGAAGTATCTCGAAACTCATGTGCCCTACTGATTTCGTGTTTCTGCAATCGGGAGTGCCATCAGAATTGCTACAGCTGCCTTCGTTTTCGAGTTACAGACAATTAATCGATTTTTTTCAACTCTTTCGCGTCTCTCCCCCATTTGACGGAAACATGAGGATTGAGAGGTATCTCGAAACTCATGTGCCCAACTAATTTCGTGATTCTGCAATCAAAACTGCCATCAGAGCTGCACTAACTGCCTTTGCTTTCGCGTTACAGGCAATAAATCGATTTTTTTCGACTTTTTCGCGTCTCTGCCTCATTTGACGGGAACATGAGGATGAAGAAATATCTCGAAACTCATGTGCCCTACTGATTTCGTGATTCAGCAATCAAAACTGCCATCAGATTTGCACTAACTGCCTTCGCTTTCGAGTTACAGCCAATAAATCGAATTTTTCCGACTTTTTCGCGGCTCTCCCTCATTTGACGGAAACATGAGGATTGAGAAGTATCTCGAAACTCATGCAATCAGCAATCAAAACTGCCATCAGATTTGCACTAACTGCGTTCGCTTTCGAGTTACAGCCAATAAATCTAATTTTTCCGACTTTTTCGCGGCTCTCCCTCATTTGACAGAAACATGAGTACAGAGAAGTATCTCGAAACTCTTGTGCCCTACTAACTTCGTGATTCTGCAATCAAAATTGCCATCAGATTTGCACTAACTGCCTTTGCTTTCGAGTTACAGCCAATAAATCGATTTTATCCGACTTTTTCGCGTCTCTCCCTCATTTGACGGAAACATGAGGATTGGGAAGTATCTCGAAACTCATGTGCCCTACTGATTTCGTGTTTCTGCAATCGGGAGTGCCATCAGAATTGCTACAGCTGCCTTCGTTTTCGAGTTACAGACAATTAATCGATTTTTTTCATCTGTTTCACGTCTCTCCCCCATTTGACGGAAACATGAGGATTGAGAGGTATCTCGAAACTCATGTGCCCTACTAATTTCGTGATTCTGCAATCAAAACTGCCATCAGAGCTGCACTAACTGCCTTTGCTTTCGCGTTACAGGCAATAAATCGATTTTTTTTCGCGTCTCTCCCTCATTTGACGGGAACATGAGGATAGAGAAATATCTCGAAACTCATGTGCCCTACTGATTTCGTGATTCAGCAATCAAAACTGCCATCAGATTTGTACTAACTGCCTTCGCTTTCGAGTTACAGCCAATAAATCGAATTTTTCCGACTTTTTCGCGGCTCTCCCTCATTTGACGGAAACATGAGGATAGAGAAGTATCTCGAAACTGATGAGCCCTACTAATTTCGTGATTCTGCAACCAAAATTGACATCAGATTTGCACTAACTGCCTTTGCTTTCGAGTTACAGGCAATAAATCGATTTTTTCAACTGTTTCGCGACTCTCCCTCATTTGACGGAAACATGAGGATTGAGAGGTATCTCGAAACTCATGAGCCCTACTAATTTCGTGATTCTGCAATCAAAACTGCCATCAGAGCTGCACTAACTGCCTTTGCTTTCGCGTTACAGGCAATAAATCGATTTTTTTCGACTTTTTCGCGTCTCTCCCTCATTTGACGGGAACATGAGGATAGAGAAATATCTCGAAACTCATGTGCCCTACTGATATCGTGTTTCTGCAATCGGGAGTGCCATCAGAATTGCTACAGCTGCCTTCGTTTTCGAGTTACAGACAATTAATCGAATTTTTTCAACTGTTTCGCGTCTCTCCCCCAATTGACGGTAACATGAGGATTGGGAAGTATCTCGAAACTCATGTGCCCTACTGATTTCGTGTTTCTGCAATCGGAAATGCCATCAGAATTGCTACAGCTGCCTTCGTTTTCAAGTTACAGACAATTAATCGATTTTTTCAACTGTTTCGCGTCTCTCACTCATTTGACGGAAACATGAGGATGGAGAAGTATCTCGAAACTTATGTGCCCTACTAATTTCGTGTTTCTGCAATCGGGAGTGTCATCAGAATTGCTCCAGCTGCCTTCGTTTTCGAGTTACAGACAATTAATCGATTTTTTTCAACTGTTTCGCGTCTCTCCCCCTTTTGACGGAAACATGAGGATTGAGAAGTATCTCGAAACTCATGTGCCCTACTAACTCCGTTATTCTGCAATCAAAACTGCCATCAGCTTTGCACTAACTGCCTTTGCTTTCGAGTTACAGGCAATTAATCGATTTTTTCACCTGTTTCGCGTCTCTCCCTCATTTGACGGAAACATGAGGATTGGGAAGTATCTCGAAACTCATGTGCCTTACTGATTTCGTGTTTCTGCAATCGGGAGTGTCATCAGAATTGCTCCAGCTTTCTTCGTTTTCGAGTTACAGACAATTAATCGATTTTTTTCAACTGTTTCGCGTCTCTCCCTCATTTGACGGAATCATGAGGATTGGGAAGTATCTCGAAACTCATGTGCCCTACTGATTTCGTGTTTCTGCAATCGGGAGTGACATCAGAATTGCTCCAGCTGCCTTCGTTTTTGAGTTCCAGACAATTAATCGATTTTTTTCAACTGTTTCGCGTCTCTCCCCCTTTTGACGGATACATGAGGATTGAGAAGTATTTCGAAACTCATGCCCTAATAATTTCGTGATTCTGCATTCAAAACTGTCATCAGATTTGCACTAACTGCCTTTGCTTTCGAGTTACAGGCAATAAATCGATTTTTTTCGACTTTTTCGCGTCTCTCCCTCATTTGACGGGAACATGAGGATAGAGAAATATCTCGAAACTCATGTGCCCTACTGATATCGTGAATCAGCAATCAAAACTGCCATCAAATTTGCACTAACTGCCTTCGCTTTCGAGTTACAGCCAATAAATCGAATTTTTCCGACTTTTTCGCGGCTTTCCCCCATTTGACGGAAACATGAGGATAGAGAAGTATCTCGAAACTCATGTGCCCTACTAATTTCGTGATTCTGCAATCAAAATTGCCATCAGATTTGCACTTACTGCCTTTGCTTTCGAGTTACAGCCAATAAATCGATTTTATCCGACTTTTTCGCGTCTCTCCCTCATTTGACGGAAACATGAGGATTGGGAAGTATCTCGAAACTCATGTGCCCTACTGATTTCGTGTTTCTGCAATCGGGAGTGCCATCAGAATTGCTACAGCTGCCTTCGTTTTCGAGTTACAGACAATTAATCGATTTTTTTCAACTCTTTCGCGTCTCTCCCCCATTTGACGGAAACATGAGGATTGAGAGGTATCTCGAAACTCATGTGCCCAACTAATATCGTGATTCTGCAATCAAAACTGCCATCAGAGCTGCACTAACTGCCTTCGCTTTCGCGTTACAGGCAATAAATCGATTTTTTTCGACTTTTTCGCGTCTCTCCCTCATTTGACGGAAACATGAGCAAAGAGAAATATCTCGAAACTCATGTGCCCTACTGATTTCGTGATTCAGCAATCAAATCTGCCATCAGATTTGCACTAACTGCCTTCGCTTTCGAGTTACAGCCAATAAATCGAATTTTTCCGACTTTTTCGCGGCTCTCCCTCATTTGACGGAAACATGAGGATAGAGAAGTATCTCAAAACTCATGTGCCCTACTAATTTCGTGATTCTGCATTCAAAATTGCCATCAGATTTGCACTAACTGCCTTTGCTTTCGAGTTACAGCCAATAAATCGATTATATCCGACTTTTTCGCGTCTCTCCCTCATTTGACGGAAACATGAGGATTGGGAAGTATCTCGAAACTCATGTGCCCTACTAATTTCGTGATTCTGCAATCAAAATTGCCATCAGATTTGCACTAACTGCCTTTGCTTTCGAGTTACAGCCAATAAATCGATTATATCCGACTTTTTCGCGTCTCTCCCTCATTTGACGGAAACATGAGGATTGGGAAGTATCTCGAAACTCATGTGCCCTACTGATTTCGTGTTTCTGCAATCGGGAGTGCCATCAGAATTGCTACAGCTGCCTTCGTTTTCGAGTTACAGACAATTAATCGATTTTTTTCAACTGTTTCACGTCTCTCCCCCATTTGACGGAAACATGAGGATTGAGAGGTATCTCGAAACTCATGAGCCCTACTAATTTCGTGATTCTGCAATCAAAACTGCCATCAGAGCTGCACTAACTGCCTTTGCTTTCGCGTTACAGGCAATAAATCGATTTTTTTCGACTTTTTCGCGTCTCTCCCTCATTTGACGGGAACATGAGGATAGAGAAATATCTCGAAACTCATGTGCCCTACTGATTTCGTGATTCAGCAATCAAAACTGCCATCAGATTTGCACTAACTGCCTTCGCTTTCGAGTTACAGCCAATAAATCGAATTTTTCCGACTTTTTCGCGGCTTTCCCCCATTTGACGGAAACATGAGGATAGAGAAGTATCTCGAAACTCATGTGCCCTACTAATTTCGTGATTCTGCAATCAAAATTGCCATCAGATTTGCACTTACTGCCTTTGCTTTCGAGTTACAGCCAATAAATCGATTTTATCCGACTTTTTCGCGTCTCTCCCTCATTTGACGGAAACATGAGGATTGGGAAGTATCTCGAAACTCATGTGCCCTACTGATTTCGTGTTTCTGCAATCGGGAGTGCCATCAGAATTGCTACAGCTGCCTTCGTTTTCGAGTTACAGACAATTAATCGATTTTTTTCAACTCTTTCGCGTCTCTCCCCCATTTGACGGAAATATGAGGATTGAGAGGTATCTCGAAACTCATGTGCCCAACTAATTTCGTGATTCTGCAATCAAAACTGCCATCAGAGCTGCACTAACTGCCTTCGCTTTCGCGTTACAGGCAATAAATCGATTTTTTTCGACTTTTTCGCGTCTCTCCCTCATTTGACGGGAACATGAGGATGAAGAAATATCTCGAAACTCATGTGCCCTACTGATTTCGTGATTCTGCAATCAAAACTGCCATCAGAGCTGCACTAACTGCCTTTGCTTTCGCGTTACAGGCAATAAATCGATTTTTTTCGACTTTTTCGCGTCTCTCCCTCATTTGACGGGAACATGAGGATAGAGAAATATCTCTAAACTCATGTGCCCTACTGATTTCGTGATTCGGCAATGAAAACTGCTATCAGATTTGCACTAACTGCCTTTGCTTTCGAATTACATCCAATAAATCGATTTTTTCAACTGTTTCGCGACTCTCCCTCATTTGACGGAAACATGAGGATTGGGAAGTATCTCGAAACTCATGTGCCCTACTGATTTCGTGATTCTGCAATCAAAACTGCCATCAGAGCTGCACTAACTGCCTTTGCTTTCGCGTTACAGGCAATAAATCGATTTTTTTCGACTTTTTCGCGTCTCTCCCACATTTGACGGGAACATGAGGATAGAGAAATATCTCGAAACTCATGTGCCCTACTGATTTCGTAATTCAGCAATCAAAACTGCCATCAGATTTGCACTAACTGCCTTCGCTTTCGAGTTACAGCCAACAAATCGAATTTTTCCGACTTTTTCGCGGCTCTCCCTCATTTGACGGACACATGAGGATAGAGAAGTATCTCGAAACTCATGAGCCCTACTAATTTCGTGATTCTGCAATCAAAATTGCCATCAGATTTGCACTAACTGCCTTTGCTTTCGAGTTACAGCCAATAAATCGATTTTTTCAACTGTTTCGCGACTCTCTCTCATTTGACGGAAACATGAGGATTGGGAAGTATCTCGAAACTCATGTGCCCTACTGATTTCGTGTTTCTGCAATCGGGAGTGCCATCAGAATTGCTACAGCTGCCTTCGTTTTCGAGTTACAGACAATTAATCGATTTTTTTCAACTGTTTCACGTCTCTCCCCCATTTGACGGAAACATGAGGATTGAGAGGTATCTCGAAACTCATGTGCCCTACTAATTTCGTGATTCTGCAATCAAAACTGCCATCAGAGCTGCACTAACTGCCTTTGCTTTCGCGTTACAGGCAATAAATCGATTTTTTTCGACTTTTTCGCGTCTCTCCCACATTTGACGGGAACATGAGGATAGAGAAATATCTCGAAACTCATGTGCCCTACTGATTTCGTAATTCAGCAATCAAAACTGCCATCAGATTTGCACTAACTGCCTTCGCTTTCGAGTTACAGCCAACAAATCGAATTTTTCCGACTTTTTCGCGGCTCTCCCTCATTTGACGGACACATGAGGATAGAGAAGTATCTCGAAACTCATGAGCCCTACTAATTTCGTGATTCTGCAATCAAAATTGCCATCAGATTTGCACTAACTGCCTTTGCTTTCGAGTTACAGCCAATAAATCGATTTTTTCAACTGTTTCGCGACTCTCTCTCATTTGACGGAAACATGAGGATTGGGAAGTATCTCGAAACTCATGTGCCCTACTGATTTCGTGATTCTGCTATCGGGAGTGTCATCAGAATTGCTCCAGCTGCCTTCGATTTCGAGTTACAACCGATAAATCGATTTTATCCGACTTTTTCGCGTCTCTCCCTCATTTGACGGAAACATGAGGATTGGGAAGTATCTCGAAACTCATGTGCCCTACTGATTTCGTGTTTCTGCAATCGGGAGTGCCATCAGAATTGCTACAGCTGCCTTCGTTTTCGAGTTACAGACAATTAATCGATTTTTTTCAACTGTTTCACGTCTCTCCCCCATTTGACGGAAACATGAGGATTGAGAGGTATCTCGAAACTCATGAGCCCTACTAATTTCGTGATTCTGCAATCAAAACTGCCATCAGAGCTGCACTAACTGCCTTTGCTTTCGCGTTACAGGCAATAAATCGATTTTTTTCGACTTTTTCGCGTCTCTCCCTCATTTGACGGGAACATGAGGATAGAGAAATATCTCGAAACTCATGTGCCCTACTGATATCGTGTTTCTGCAATCGGGAGTGCCATCAGAATTGCTACAGCTGCCTTCGTTTTCGAGTTACAGACAATTAATCGAATTTTTTCAACTGTTTCGCGTCTCTCCCCCAATTGACGGTAACATGAGGATTGGGAAGTATCTCGAAACTCATGTGCCCTACTGATTTCGTGTTTCTGCAATCGGAAATGCCATCAGAATTGCTACAGCTGCCTTCGTTTTCAAGTTACAGACAATTAATCGATTTTTTCAACTGTTTCGCGTCTCTCACTCATTTGACGGAAACATGAGGATGGAGAAGTATCTCGAAACTTATGTGCCCTACTAATTTCGTGTTTCTGCAATCGGGAGTGTCATCAGAATTGCTCCGGCTGCCTTTGCTTTCGAGTTACAGGCAATTAATCGATTTTTTTCAACTGTTTCGCGTCTCTCCCCCTTTTGACGGATACATGAGGATTGAGAAGTATTTCGAAACTCATGCCCTAATAATTTCGTGATTCTGCATTCAAAACTGCCATCAGATTTGCACTAACTGCCTTTGCTTTCGAGTTACAGGCAATAAATCGATTTTTTTCGACTTTTTCGCGTCTCTCCCTCATTTGACGGGAACATGAGGATAGAGAAATATCTCGAAACTCATGTGCCCTACTGATATCGTGAATCAGCAATCAAAACTGCCATCAGATTTGCACTAACTGCCTTCGCTTTCGAGTTACAGCCAATAAATCGAATTTTTCCGACTTTTTCGCGGCTCTCCCTCATTTGACGGAAACATGAGGATAGAGAAGTATCTCGAAACTCATGTGCCCTACTGATTTCGTGTTTCTGCAATCGGAAATGCCATCAGAATTGCTACAGCTGCCTTCGTTTTCAAGTTACAGACAATTAATCGATTTTTTCAACTGTTTCGCGTCTCTCACTCATTTGACGGAAACATGAGGATGGAGAAGTATCTCGAAACTTATGTGCCCTACTAATTTCGTGTTTCTGCAATCGGGAGTATCATCAGAATTGCTCCAGCTGCCTTCGTTTTCGAGTTACAGACAATTAATCGATTTTTTTCAACTGTTTCGCGTCTCTCCCCCTTTTGACGGAAACATGAGGATTGAGAAGTATCTCGAAACTCATGTGCCCTACTAACTTCGTTATTCTGCAATCAAAACTGCCATCAGCTTTGCACTAACTGCCTTTGCTTTCGAGTTACAGGCAATAAATCGATTTTTTTCGACTTTTTCGCGTCTCTCCCTCATTTGACGGGAACATGAGGATAGAGAAATATCTCGAAACTCATGTGCCCCACTGATATCGTGAATCAGCAATCAAAACTGCCATCAGATTTGCACTTACTGCCTTCGCTTTCGAGTTACAGCCAATAAATCGAATTTTTCCGACTTTTTCGCGGCTCTCCCTCATTTGACGGAAACATGAGGATAGAGAAGTATCTCGAAACTCATGTGACCTACTGATTTCGTGTTTCTGCAATCGGAAATGCCATCAGAATTGCTACAGCTGCCTTCGTTTTCAAGTTACAGACAATTAATCGATTTTTTCAACTGTTTCGCGTCTCTCACTCATTTGACGGAAACATGAGGATGGAGAAGTATCTCGAAACTTATGTGCCCTACTAAATTCGTGTTTCTGCAATCGGGAGTGTCATCAGAATTGCTCCAGCTGCCTTCGTTTTCGAGTTACAGACAATTAATCGATTTTTTTCAACTGTTTCGCGTCTCTCCCCCTTTTGACGGAAACATGAGGATTGAGAAGTATCTCGAAACTCATGTGCCCTACTAACTTCGTTATTCTGCAATCAAAACTGCCATCAGCTTTGCACTAACTGCCTTTGCTTTCGAGTTACAGGCAATTAATCGATTTTTTCAACTGTTTCGCGTCTCTCCCTCATTTGACGGAAACATGAGGATTGGGAAGTATCTCGAAACTCATGTGCCTTACTGATTTCGTGTTTCTGCAATCGGGAGTGTCATCAGAATTGCTCCAGCTTTCTTCGTTTTCGAGTTACAGACAATTAATCGATTTTTTTCAACTGTTTCGCGTCTCTCCCTCATTTGACGGAATCATGAGGATTGGGAAGTATCTCGAAACTCATGTGCCCTACTGATTTCGTGTTTCTGCAATCGGGAGTGACATCAGAATTGCTCCAGCTGCCTTCGTTTTTGAGTTCCAGACAATTAATCGATTTTTTTCAACTGTTTCGCGTCTCTCCCCCTTTTGACGGATACATGAGGATTGAGAAGTATTTCGAAACTCATGCCCTAATAATTTCGTGATTCTGCATTCAAAACTGCCATCAGATTTGCACTAACTGCCTTCGCTTTCGAGTTACAGCCAATAAATCGAATTTTTCCGACTTTTTCGCGGCTCTCCCTCATTTGACGGAAACATGAGGATAGAGAAGTATCTCGAAACTCATGTGCCCTACTAATTTCGTGATTCTGCAATCAAAATTGCCATCAGATTTGCACTAACTGCCTTTGCTTTCGAGTTACAGCCAATAAATCGATTTTATCCGACTTTTTTGCGTCTCTCCCTCATTTGACGGAAACATGAGGATAGAGAAATATCTCGAAACTCATGTGCCCTACTGATTTCGTGATTCAGCAATCAAAACTGCCATCAGATTTGCACTAACTGCCTTCGCTTTCGAGTTACAGCCAATAAATCGAATTTTTCCGACTTTTTCGCGTCTCTCCCCCATTTGACGGAAACATGAGGATTGAGAGGTATCTCGAAACTCATGTGCCCTACTAGTTTCGTGATTCTGCAATCAAAACTGCCATCAGAGCTGCACTAACTGCCTTTGCTTTCGCGTTACAGGCAATAAATCGAATTTTTCCGACTTTTTCGCGGCTCTCCCTCATTTGACGGAAACTTGAGGATAGAGAAGTATCTCGAAACTCACGTGCCCTACTAATTTCGTGATTCTGCAATCAAAATTGCCATCAGATTTGCACTAACTGCCTTTGCTTTCGAGTTACAGCCAATAAATCGATTTAATCCGACTTTTTCGCGTCTCTCCCTCATTTGACGGAAACATGAGGATTGGGAAGTATCTCGAACCTCATGTGCCCTACTGATTTCGTGTTTCTGCAATCGGGAGTGCCATCAGAATTGCTACAGCTGCCTTCGTTTTTGAGTTACAGACAATTAATCGATTTTTTTTCAACTGTTTCGCGTCTCTCCCCCTTTTGACGGATACATGAGGATTGAGAAGTATCTCGAAACTCATGCAATCAGCAATCAAAACTGCCATCAGATTTGCACTAACTGCGTTCGCTTTCGAGTTACAGCCAATAAATCTAATTTTTCCGACTTTTTCGCGGCTCTCCCTCATTTGACAGAAACATGAGTACAGAGAAGTATCTCGAAACTCTTGTGCCCTACTAACTTCGTGATTCTGCAATCAAAATTGCCATCAGATTTGCACTAACTGCCTTTGCTTTCGAGTTACAGCCAATAAATCGATTTTATCCGACTTTTTCGCGTCTCTCCCTCATTTGACGGAAACATGAGGATTGGGAAGTATCTCGAAACTCATGTGCCCTACTGATTTCGTGTTTCTGCAATCGGGAGTGCCATCAGAATTGCTACAGCTGCCTTCGTTTTCGAGTTACAGACAATTAATCGATTTTTTTCATCTGTTTCACGTCTCTCCCCCATTTGACGGAAACATGAGGATTGAGAGGTATCTCGAAACTCATGTGCCCTACTAATTTCGTGATTCTGCAATCAAAACTGCCATCAGAGCTGCACTAACTGCCTTTGCTTTCGCGTTACAGGCAATAAATCGATTTTTTTTCGCGTCTCTCCCTCATTTGACGGGAACATGAGGATAGAGAAATATCTCGAAACTCATGTGCCCTACTGATTTCGTGATTCAGCAATCAAAACTGCCATCAGATTTGTACTAACTGCCTTCGCTTTCGAGTTACAGCCAATAAATCGAATTTTTCCGACTTTTTCGCGGCTCTCCCTCATTTGACGGAAACATGAGGATAGAGAAGTATCTCGAAACTGATGAGCCCTACTAATTTCGTGATTCTGCAACCAAAATTGACATCAGATTTGCACTAACTGCCTTTGCTTTCGAGTTACAGGCAATAAATCGATTTTTTCAACTGTTTCGCGACTCTCCCTCATTTGACGGAAACATGAGGATTGGGAAGTATCTCGAAACTCATGTGCCCTACTGATTTCGTGTTTCTGCAATCGATAGTGCCATCAGAATTGCTACAGCTGCCTTCGTTTTCGAGTTACAGACAATTAATCGAATTTTTTCAACTGTTTCGAGTCTCTTCCCCTTTTGACGGAAACATGAGGATTGAGAAGTATCTCGAAACTCATGTGCCCTACTGATTTCGTGATTCTGCAATCAAAACTGCCATCAGATTTTCACTAACTGCCTTCGCTTTCGAGTTACAGCCAATAAATCGAATTTTTCCGACATTTTCGCTTATCTCCCTCATTTGACGGAAACATGAGGATGGAGAAGTATCTCGAAACTCATGCCCTAATAATTTCGTGACTCTGCAATAAAAACTGCCATCAGATTTGCACTAACTGCCTTCGCTTTCGAGTTACAGCCAATAAATCTAATTTTTCCGACTTTTTCGCGGCTCTCCCTCATTTGACGGAAACATGAGGACAGAGAAGTATCTCGAAACTCATGTGCCCTACTAACTTCGTGTTTCTGCAATCAAAATTGCCATCAGATTTGCACTAACTGCCTTTGCTTTCGAGTTACAGCCAATAAATCGATTTTATCCGACTTTTTCGCGTCTCTCCCTCATTTGACGGAAACATGAGGATTGGGAAGTATCTCGAAACTCATGTGCCCTACTGATTGCGTGTTTCTGCAATCGGGAGTGCCATCAGAATTGCTACAGCTGCCTTCGTTTTCGAGTTACAGACAATTAATCGATTTTTTTCAACTGTTTCACGTCTCTCCCCCATTTGACGGATACATGAGGATTGAGAGGTATCTCGAAACTCATGTGCCCTACTAATTTCGTGATTCTGCAATCAAAACTGCCATCAGAGCTGCACTAACTGCCTTTGCTTTCGCGTTACAGGCAATAAATCGATTTTTTTTCGACTTTTTCGCGTCTCTCCCTCATTTGACGGGAACATGAGGATAGAGAAATATCTCGAAACTCATGTGCCCTACTGATTTCTTGATTCAGCAATCAAAACTGCCATCAGATTTGCACTAACTGCCTTCGCTTTCGAGTTACAGCCAATAAATCGAATTTTTCCGACTTTTTCGCGGCTCTCCCTCATTTGACGGAAACATGAGGATAGAGAAGTATCTCGAAACTCATGTGCCCTACTAATTTCGTGATTCTGCAATCAAAATTGCCATCAGATTTGCACTAACTGCCTTTGCTTTCGAGTTACAGCCAATAAATCGATTTTTTCAACTGTTTCGCGTCTCTCCCTCATTTGACGGAAACATGAGGATTGGGAAGTATCTCGAAACTCATGTGCCCTACTGATTTCGTGTTTCTGCAATCGGGAGTGCCATCAGAATTGCTACAGCTGCCTTCGTTTTCGAGTTACAGACAATTAATCGATTTTTTTCAACTTTTTCACGTCTCTCCCCCATTTGACGGAAACATGAGGATTAAGAGGTATCTCGAAACTCATGTGCCCTACTGATTTCTTGATTCAGCAATCAAAACTGCCATCAGATTTGCACTAACTGCCTTCGCTTTCGAGTTACAGCCAATAAATCAAATTTTTCCGACTTTTTCGCGGCTCTCCCTCATTTGACGGACACATGAGGATAGAGAAGTATCTCGAAACTCATGAGCCCTACTAATTTCGTGATTCTGCAATCAAAATTGCCATCAGATTTGCACTAACTGCCTTTGCTTTCGAGTTACAGCCAATAAATCGATTTTATCCGACTTTTTCGCGTCTCTCCCTCATTTGTCGGAAACATGAGGATTGGGAAGTATCTCGAAACTCATGTGCCCTACTGATTTCGTGTTTCTGCAATCGGGAGTGCCATCAGAATTGCTACAGCTGCCTTCGTTTTCGAGTTACAGACAATTAATCGAATTTTTTCAACTGTTTCGCGTCTCTCCCCCATTTGACGGAAACATAAGGATTGGGAAGTATCTCGAAACTCATGTGCCCAACTGATTTCGTGTTTCTGCAATTGGGAGTGCCATCAGAATTGCTACAGCTGCCTTCGTTTTCGAGTTACAGACAATTAATCGATTTTTTTCAACTGTTTCACGTCTCTCCCCCATTTGACGGAAACATGAGGATTAAGAGGTATCTCGAAACTCATGTGCCCTACTGATTTCTTGATTCAGCAATCAAAACTGCCATCAGATTTGCACTAACTGCCTTCGCTTTCGAGTTACAGCCAATAAATCAAATTTTTCCGACTTTTTCGCGGCTCTCCCTCATTTGACGGACACATGAGGATAGAGAAGTATCTCGAAACTCATGTGCCCTACTAATTTCGTGATTCTGCAATCAAAATTGCCATCAGATTTGCACTAACTGCCTTTGCTTTCGAGTTACAGCCAATAAATCGATTTTATCCGACTTTTTCGCGTCTCTCCCTCATTTGTCGGAAACATGAGGATTGGGAAGTATCTCGAAACTCATGTGCCCTACTTATTTCGTGTTTCTGCAATCGGGAGTGTCATCAGAATTGCTCCAGCTGCCTTCGTTTTCGAGTTACAGACAATTAATCGATTTTTTTCAACTGTTTCGCGTCTCTCCCCCATTTGACGGAAACATGAGGATTGAGAAGTATCTCGAAACTCATGTGCCAAACTAACTTCGTTATTCTGCAATCAAAACTGCCATCAGATTTGCACTAACTGCCTTTGCTTTCGAGTTACAGGCAATTAATCGATTTTTTCAACTGTTTCGCGTCTCTCCCTCTTTTGACGGAAACATGAGGATTGGAAAGTATCCCGAAACTCATGTGCCCTACTGTTTTCGTGTTTCTGCAATCGGGAGTGTCATCAGAATTGCTCCAGCTGCCTTCGTTTTCGAGTTACAGACAATTAATCGATTTTTTTCAACTGTTTCGCGTCTCTCCCTCATTTGACGGAAACATGAGGATTGGGAAGTATCTCGAAACTCATGTGTCCTACTGATTTCGTGTTTCTGCAATCGGGAGTGTCATCAGAATTGCTCCAGCTGCCTTCGTTTTTGAGTTACAGACAATTAATCGATTTTTTTTTCAACTGTTTCGCGTCTCTCCCCCTTTTGACGGATACATGAAGATTGAGAAGTATCTCGAAACTCATGCCCTAATATTTTCGTGATTATGCAATCAAAACTGCCATCAGATTTGCACTAACTGCCTTTGTTTTCGAGTTACAGGCAATAAATCGAATTTTTACGACTTTTTCGCGGCTCTCTCTCATTTGACGGAAACATGAGGATAGAGAAGTATCTCGAAACTCATGTGCCCTACTAATTTCGTGATTCTGCAATCAAAATTGCCATCAGATTTGCACTAACTGCCTTTGCTTTCGAGTTGCAGCCAATAAATCGATTTTTTCCGACTTTTTCGCGTCTCTCCCTCATTTGACGGAAACATGAGGATTGGGAAGTATCTCGAAACTCATGTGCCCTACTGATTTCGTGTTTCTGCAATCGGGAGTGCCATCAGAATTGCTACAGCTGCCTTCGTTTTCGAGTTACAGACAATTAATCGATTTTTTTCAACTGTTTCGCGTCTCTCCCCCATTTGACGGAATCATGAGGATTGAGAGGTATCTCGAAACTCATGTGCCCTACTAATTTCGTGATTCTGCAATCAAAACTGCCATCAGAGCTGCACTAACTGCCTTTGCTTTCGAGTTACAGCCAATAAATCGAATTTTTCCGACTTTTTCGCGGCTTTCCCTCATTTGACGGAAACATGAGGATAGAGAAGTATCTCGAAACTCATGTGCCCTACTAATTTCGTGATTCTGCAATCAAAATTGCCATCAGATTTGCACTTACTGCCTTTGCTTTCGAGTTACAGCCAATAAATCGATTTTATCCGACTTTTTCGCGTCTCTCCCTCATTTGACGGAAACATGAGGATGGGGAAGTATCTCGAAACTCATGTGCCCTACTGATTTCGTGTTTCTGCAATCGGGAGTGCCATCAGAATTGCTACAGCTGCCTTCGTTTTCGAGTTACAGACAATTAATCGATTTTTTTCAACTCTTTCGCGTCTCTCCCCCATTTGACGGAAACATGAGGATTGAGAGGTATCTCGAAACTCATGTGCCCAACTAATTTCGTGATTCTGCAATCAAAACTGCCATCAGAGCTGCACTAACTGCCTTTGCTTTCGCGTTACAGGCAATAAATCGATTTTTTTCGACTTTTTCGCGTCTCTCCCTCATTTGACGGAAACATGAGCATAGAGAAATATCTCGAAACTCATGTGCCCTACTGATTTCGTGATTCAGCAATCAAAACTGCCATCAGATTTGCACTAACTGCCTTCGCTTTCGAGTTACAGCCAATAAATCGAATTTTTCCGACTTTTTCGCGGCTCTCCCTCATTTGACGGAAACATGAGGATTGGAAAGTATCCCGAAACTCATGTGCCCTACTGATTTCGTGTTTCTGCAATCGGGAGTGTCATCAGAATTGCTACAGCTGCCTTCGTTTTCGAGTTACAGACAATTAATCGATTTTTTTCAACTGTTTCGCGTCTCTCCCCCATTTGACGGAAACATGAGGATTGAGAGGTATCTCGAAACTCATGTGCCCTACTAATTTCGTGATTCTGCAATCAAAACTGCCATCAGAGCTGCACTAACTGCCTTTGCTTTCGCGTTACAGGCAATAAATCGATTTTTTTCGACTTTTTCGCGTCTCTGCCTCATTTGACGGGAACATGAGGATGAAGAAATATCTCGAAACTCATGTGCCCTACTGATTTCGTGATTCAGCAATCAAAACTGCCATCAGATTTGCACTAACTGCCTTCGCTTTCGAGTTACAGCCAATAAATCGAATTTTTCCGACTTTTTCGCGGCTCTCCCTCATTTGACGGAAACATGAGGATAGAGAAGTATCTCGAAACTCACGTGCCCTACTAATTTCGTGATTCTGCAATCAAAATTGCCATCAGATTTGCACTTACTGCCTTTGCTTTCGAGTTACAGCCAATAAATCGATTTTATCCGACTTTTTCGCGTCTCTCCCTCATTTGACGGAAACATGAGGATTGGGAAGTATCTCGAAACTCATGTGCCCTACTGATTTCGTGTTTCTGCAATCGGGAGTGCCATCAGAATTGCTACAGCTGCCTTCGTTTTCGAGTTACAGACAATTAATCGATTTTTTTCAACTCTTTCGCGTCTCTCCCCCATTTGACGGAAACATGAGGATTGAGAGGTATCTCGAAACTCATGTGCCCAACTAATTTCGTGATTCTGCAATCAAAACTGCCATCAGAGCTGCACTAACTGCCTTTGCTTTCGCGTTACAGGCAATAAATCGATTTTTTTCGACTTTTTCGCGTCTCTCCCTCATTTGACGGAAACATGAGCATAGAGAAATATCTCGAAACTCATGTGCCCTACTGATTTCGTGATTCAGCAATCAAAACTGCCATCAGATTTGCACTAACTGCCTTCGCTTTCGAGTTACAGCCAATAAATCGAATTTTTCCGACTTTTTCGCGGCTCTCCCTCATTTGACGGAAACATGAGGATTGGGAAGTATCTCGAAACTCATGTGCCCTACTGATTTCGTGTTTCTGCAATCGGGAGTGCCATCAGAATTGCTACAGCTGCCTTCGTTTTCGAGTTACAGACAATTAATCGATTTTTTTCAACTCTTTCGCGTCTCTCCCCCATTTGACGGAAACATGAGGATTGAGAGGTATCTCGAAACTCATGTGCCCAACTAATTTCGTGATTCTGCAATCAAAACTGCCATCAGAGCTGCACTAACTGCCTTTGCTTTCGCGTTACAGGCAATAAATCGATTTTTTTCGACTTTTTCGCGTCTCTCCCTCATTTGACGGAAACATGAGCATAGAGAAATATCTCGAAACTCATGTGCCCTACTGATTTCGTGATTCAGCAATCAAAACTGCCATCAGATTTGCACTAACTGCCTTCGCTTTCGAGTTACAGCCAATAAATCGAATTTTTCCGACTTTTTCGCGGCTCTCCCTCATTTGACGGAAACATGAGGATTGGAAAGTATCCCGAAACTCATGCGCCCTACTGATTTCGTGTTTCTGCAATCGGGAGTGTCATCAGAATTGCTACAGCTGCCTTCGTTTTCGAGTTACAGACAATTAATCGATTTTTTTCAACTGTTTCGCGTCTCTCCCCCATTTGACGGAAACATGAGGATTGAGAGGTATCTCGAAACTCATGTGCCCTACTAATTTCGTGATTCTGCAATCAAAACTGCCATCAGATTTGCACTTACTGCCTTTGCTTTCGAGTTACAGCCAATAAATCGATTTTATCCGACTTTTTCGCGTCTCTCCCTCATTTGACGGAAACATGAGGATTGGGAAGTATCTCGAAACTCATGTGCCCTACTGATTTCGTGTTTCTGCAATCGGGAGTGCCATCAGAATTGCTACAGCTGCCTTCGTTTTCGAGTTACAGACAATTAATCGATTTTTTTCAACTCTTTCGCGTCTCTCCCCCATTTGACGGAAACATGAGGATTGAGAGGTATCTCGAAACTCATGTGCCCAACTAATTTCGTGATTCTGCAATCAAAACTGCCATCAGAGCTGCACTAACTGCCTTTGCTTTCGCGTTACAGGCAATAAATCGATTTTTTTCGACTTTTTCGCGTCTCTCCCTCATTTGACGGAAACATGAGCATAGAGAAATATCTCGAAACTCATGTGCCCTACTGATTTCGTGATTCAGCAATCAAAACTGCCATCAGATTTGCACTAACTGCCTTCGCTTTCGAGTTACAGCCAATAAATCGATTTTATCCGACTTTTTCGCGTCTCTCCCTCATTTGACGGAAACATGAGGATGGGGAAGTATCTCGAAACTCATGTGCCCTACTGATTTCGTGTTTCTGCAATCGGGAGTGCCATCAGAATTGCTACAGCTGCCTTCGTTTTCGAGTTACAGACAATTAATCGATTTTTTTCAACTCTTTCGCGTCTCTCCCCCATTTGACGGAAACATGAGGATTGAGAGGTATCTCGAAACTCATGTGCCCAACTAATTTCGTGATTCTGCAATCAAAACTGCCATCAGAGCTGCACTAACTGCCTTTGCTTTCGCGTTACAGGCAATAAATCGATTTTTTTCGACTTTTTCGCGTCTCTCCCTCATTTGACGGAAACATGAGCATAGAGAAATATCTCGAAACTCATGTGCCCTACTGATTTCGTGATTCAGCAATCAAAACTGCCATCAGATTTGCACTAACTGCCTTCGCTTTCGAGTTACAGCCAATAAATCGAATTTTTCCGACTTTTTCGCGGCTCTCCCTCATTTGACGGAAACATGAGGATTGGAAAGTATCCCGAAACTCATGTGCCCTACTGATTTCGTGTTTCTGCAATCGGGAGTGTCATCAGAATTGCTACAGCTGCCTTCGTTTTCGAGTTACAGACAATTAATCGATTTTTTTCAACTGTTTCGCGTCTCTCCCCCATTTGACGGAAACATGAGGATTGAGAGGTATCTCGAAACTCATGTGCCCTACTAATTTCGTGATTCTGCAATCAAAACTGCCATCAGAGCTGCACTAACTGCCTTTGCTTTCGCGTTACAGGCAATAAATCGATTTTTTTCGACTTTTTCGCGTCTCTCCCTCATTTGACGGGAACATGAGGATGAAGAAATATCTCGAAACTCATGTGCCCTACTGATTTCGTGATTCAGCAATCAAAACTGCCATCAGATTTGCACTAACTGCCTTCGCTTTCGAGTTACAGCCAATAAATCGAATTTTTCCGACTTTTTCGCGGCTCTCCCTCATTTGACGGAAACATGAGGATAGAGAAGTATCTCGAAACTCACGTGCCCTACTAATTTCGTGATTCTGCAATCAAAATTGCCATCAGATTTGCACTTACTGCCTTTGCTTTCGAGTTACAGCCAATAAATCGATTTTATCCGACTTTTTCGCGTCTCTCCCTCATTTGACGGAAACATGAGGATTGGGAAGTATCTCGAAACTCATGTGCCCTACTGATTTCGTGTTTCTGCAATCGGGAGTGCCATCAGAATTGCTACAGCTGCCTTCGTTTTCGAGTTACAGACAATTAATCGATTTTTTTCAACTCTTTCGCGTCTCTCCCCCATTTGACGGAAACATGAGGATTGAGAGGTATCTCGAAACTCATGTGCCCAACTAATTTCGTGATTCTGCAATCAAAACTGCCATCAGAGCTGCACTAACTGCCTTTGCTTTCGCGTTACAGGCAATAAATCGATTTTTTTCGACTTTTTCGCGTCTCTCCCTCATTTGACGGAAACATGAGCATAGAGAAATATCTCGAAACTCATGTGCCCTACTGATTTCGTGATTCAGCAATCAAAACTGCCATCAGATTTGCACTAACTGCCTTCGCTTTCGAGTTACAGCCAATAAATCGAATTTTTCCGACTTTTTCGCGGCTCTCCCTCATTTGACGGAAACATGAGGATTGGGAAGTATCTCGAAACTCATGTGCCCTACTGATTTCGTGTTTCTGCAATCGGGAGTGCCATCAGAATTGCTACAGCTGCCTTCGTTTTCGAGTTACAGACAATTAATCGATTTTTTTCAACTCTTTCGCGTCTCTCCCCCATTTGACGGAAACATGAGGATTGAGAGGTATCTCGAAACTCATGTGCCCAACTAATTTCGTGATTCTGCAATCAAAACTGCCATCAGAGCTGCACTAACTGCCTTTGCTTTCGCGTTACAGGCAATAAATCGATTTTTTTCGACTTTTTCGCGTCTCTCCCTCATTTGACGGAAACATGAGCATAGAGAAATATCTCGAAACTCATGTGCCCTACTGATTTCGTGATTCAGCAATCAAAACTGCCATCAGATTTGCACTAACTGCCTTCGCTTTCGAGTTACAGCCAATAAATCGAATTTTTCCGACTTTTTCGCGGCTCTCCCTCATTTGACGGAAACATGAGGATTGGAAAGTATCCCGAAACTCATGCGCCCTACTGATTTCGTGTTTCTGCAATCGGGAGTGTCATCAGAATTGCTACAGCTGCCTTCGTTTTCGAGTTACAGACAATTAATCGATTTTTTTCAACTGTTTCGCGTCTCTCCCCCATTTGACGGAAACATGAGGATTGAGAGGTATCTCGAAACTCATGTGCCCTACTAATTTCGTGATTCTGCAATCAAAACTGCCATCAGAGCTGCACTAACTGCCTTTGCTTTCGCGTTACAGGCAATAAATCGATTTTTTTCGACTTTTTCGCGTCTCTCCCTCATTTGACGGGAACATGAGGATGAAGAAATATCTCGAAACTCATGTGCCCTACTGATTTCGTGATTCAGCAATCAAAACTGCCATCAGATTTGCACTAACTGCCTTCGCTTTCGAGTTACAGCCAATAAATCGAATTTTTCCGACTTTTTCGCGGCTCTCCCTCATTTGACGGAAACATGAGGATAGAGAAGTATCTCGAAACTCACGTGCCCTACTAATTTCGTGATTCTGCAATCAAAATTGCCATCAGATTTGCACTAACTGCCTTTGCTTTCGAATTACATCCAATAAATCGATTTTTTCAACTGTTTCGCGACTCTCCCTCATTTGACGGAAACATGAGGATTGGGAAGTATCTCGAAACTCATGTGTCCTACTGATTTCGTGTTTCTGCAATCGGGAGTGTCATCAGAATTGCTCCAGCTGCCTTCGTTTTTGAGTTACAGACAATTAATCGATTTTTTTTTCAACTGTTTCGCGTCTCTCCCCCTTTTGACGGATACATGAGGATTGAGAACTATCTCGAAACCCATGCCCTAATATTTTCGTGATTATGCAATCAAAACTGCCATCAGATTTGTACTAACTGCCTTTGTTTTCGAGTTACAGGCAATAAATCGAATTTTTACGACTTTTTCGCGGCTCTCCCTCATTTGACGGAAACATGAGGATAGAGAAGTATCTCGAAACTCATGTGCCCTACTAATTTCGTGATTCTGCAATCAAAATTGCCATCAGATTTGCACTAACTGCCTTTGCTTTCGAGTTGCAGCCAATAAATCGATTTTATCCGACTTTTTCGCGTCTCTCCCTCATTTGACGGAAACATGAGGATTGGGAAGTATCTCGAAACTCATGTGCCCTACTGATTTCGTGTTTCTGCAATCGGGAGTGCCATCAGAATTGCTACAGCTGCCTTCGTTTTCGAGTTACAGACAATTAATCAATTTTTTTCAACTGTTTCGCGTCTCTCCCCCATTTGACGGAATCATGAGGATTGAGAGGTATCTCGAAACTCATGTGCCCTACTAATTTCGTGATTCTGCAATCAAAACTGCCATCAGAGCTGCACTAACTGCCTTTGCTTTCGCGTTACAGGCAATAAATCGATTTTTTTCGACTTTTTCGCGTCTTTCCCTCATTTGACGGGAACATGAGGATAGAGAAATATCTTGAAACTCATGTGCCCTACTGATTTCGTGATTCAGCAATCAAAACTGCCATCAGATTTGCACTAACTGCCTTCGCTTTCGAGTTACAGCCAATAAATCGAATTTTTCCGACTTTTTCGCGGCTTTCCCTCATTTGACGGAAACATGAGGATAGAGAAGTATCTCGAAACTCATGTGCCCTACTAATTTCGTGATTCTGCAATCAAAATTGCCATCAGATTTGCACTTACTGCCTTTGCTTTCGAGTTACAGCCAATAAATCGATTTTTTCAACTGTTTCGCGACTCTCCCTCATTTGACGGAAACATGAGGATTGGGAAGTATCTCGAAACTCATGTGCCCTACTGATTTCGTGTTTCTGCAATCGGGAGTGCCATCAGAATTGCTACAGCTGCCTTCGTTTTCGAGTTACAGACAATTAATCGATTTTTTCCAACTGTTTCACGTCTCTCCCCCATTTGACGGAAACATGAGGATTGAGAGGTATCTCGAAACTCATGTGCCTTACTAATTTCGTAATTCGGCAATCAAAACTGCCATCAGATTTGCACTAACTGCCTTCGCTTTCGAGTTACAGGCAATTAATCGATTTTTTCAACTGTTTCGCGTCTCTCCCTCATTTGACGGAAACATGAGGATTGGGAAGTATCTCGAAACTCATGTTCCCTACTGATTTCGTGTTTCTGCAATCGGGAGTGTCATCAGAATTGCTCCAGCTGCCTTCGTTTTCGAGTTACAGACAATTAATCGATTTTTTTCAACTGTTTCGCGTCTCTCCCTCATTTGACGGAAACATGAGGATTGGGAAGTATCTCGAAACTCATATGTCCTACTGATTTCGTGTTTCTGCAATCGGGAGTGTCATCAGAATTGCTCCAGCTGCCTTCGTTTTTGAGTTACAGACAATTAATCGATTTTTTTTCAACAATACATGAGGATTGAGAATTATCTCGAAACTCATGCCCTAATAATTTCGTGATTCTGCAATCAAAACTGCCATCAGATTTGCACTAACTGCCTTCGCTTTCGAGTTACAGCCAATAAATAGAATTTTTCCGACTTTTTCGCGGCTCTCCCTCATTTGACGGAAACATGAGGATAGAGAAGTATCTCGAAACTCATGTGCCCTACTAATTTCTTGATTCTGCAATCAAAATTGCCAGCAGATTTGCACTAACTGCCTTTGCTTTCGAGTTACAGCCAATAAATCGATTTTATCTGACTTTTTCGCGTCTCTCCCTCATTTGACGGAAACATGAGGATTGGGAAGTATCTCGAAACTCATGGGCCCTACTGATTTCGTGTTTTTGCAATCGGGAGTGCCATCAGAATTGCTACAGCTGCCTTCGTTTTCGAGTTACTGACAATTAATCGAATTTTTTCAACTGTTTCGCGTCTCTCCCCCATTTGACGGAAACATGAGGATTGGGAAGTATCTCGAAACTGATGTACCCTACTGATTTCGTGTTTCTGCAATCGGGAGTGCCATCAGAATTGCTACAGCTGCCTTCGTTTTCAAGTTACAGACAATTAATCGATTTTTTCAACTGTTTAGCGTCTCTCCCTCATTTGACGGAAACATGAGGATGGAGAAGTATCTCGAAACTTATGTGCCCTACTGATTTCGTGTTTCTGCAATCGGGAGTGTCATCAGAATTGCTCCAGCTGCCTTCGTTTTCGAGTTACAGACAATTAATCGATTTTTTTCAACTGTTTCGCGTCTCTCCCCCATTTGACGGAAACATGAGGATTGAGAAGTATCTTGAAACTCATGTGCCCTACTAACTTCGTTATTCTGCAATCAAAACTGCCATCAGATTTGCACTAACTGCCTTTGCTTTCGAGTTACAGGCAATTAATCGATTTTTTCAACTGTTTCGCGTCTCTCCCTCATTTGACGGAAACATGAGGATTGGGAAGTATCTCGAAACTCATGTGCCCTACTGATTTCGTGTTTCTGCAATCGGGAGTGTCATCAGAATTGCTCCAGCTGCCTTCGTTTTCGAGTTACAGACAATTAATCGATTTTTTTCAACTGTTTCGCGTCTCTCCCTCATTTGACGGAAACATGAGGATTGGGAAGTATCTCGAAACTCATATGTCCTACTGATTTCGTGTTTCTGCAATCGGGAGTGTCATCAGAATTGCTCCAGCTGCCTTGGTTTTTGAGTTACAGACAATTAATCGATTTTTTTTTCAACTGTTTCGCGTCTCTCCCCCTTTTGACGGATACATGAGGATTGAGAAGTATCTCGAAACTCATGCCCAAATAAATTAGTGATTCTGCAATCAAAACTGCCATCAGATTTGCACTAACTGCCTTTTCTTTCGAGTTACAGGCAATAAATCGAATTTTTACGACTTTTTCGCGGCTCTCCCTCATTTGACGGAATCATGAGGATAGAGAAGTATCTCGAAACTCATGTGCCCTACTGATTTCGTGATTCTGCAAACAGTAGTGTCATATGATATGCTACAGCTGCCTTCGTTTTCGAGTTACAGACAATTAATCGATTTTTTTCAACTGTTTCGCGTTTCTCCCCCATTTGACGGAAACATGAGGATTGAGAGGTATCTCGAAACTCATGTGCCCTACTAATTTCGTGATTCTGCAATCAAAACTGCCATCAGAGCTGCACTAACTGCCTTTGCTTTCGCGTTACAGGCAATAAATCGATTTTTTTCGACTTTTTCGCGTCTCTCCCTCATTTGACGGGAACATGAGGATAGAGAAATATCTTGAAACTCATGTGCCCTACTGATTTGATTCAGCAATCGAAACTGCCATCAGAGCTGCACTAACTGCCTTTGCTTTCGCGTTACAGGCAATAAATCGATTTTTTTCGACTTTTTCGCGTCTCTCCCTCATTTGACGGGAACATGAGGATGAAGAAATATCTCGAAACTCATGTGCCCTACTGATTTCGTGATTCAGCAATCAAAACTGCCATCAGATTTGCACTAACTGCCTTCGCTTTCGAGTTACAGCAAATAAATCGAATTTTTCCGACTTTTTCGCGGCTCTCCCTCATTTGACGGAAACATGAGGATAGAGAAGTATCTCGAAACTCACGTGCCCTACTAATTTCGTGATTCTGCAATCAAAATTGCCATCAGATTTGCACTAACTGCCTTTGCTTTCGAATTACATCCAATAAATCGATTTTTTCAACTGTTTCGCGACTCTCCCTCATTTGACGGAAACATGAGGATTGGGAAGTATCTCGAAACTCATGTGTCCTACTGATTTCGTGTTTCTGCAATCGGGAGTGTCATCAGAATTGCTCCAGCTGCCTTCGTTTTTGAGTTACAGACAATTAATCGATTTTTTTTTCAACTGTTTCGCGTCTCTCCCCCTTTTGACGGATACATGAGGATTGAGAACAATCTCGAAACCCATGCCCTAATATTTTCGTGATTATGCAATCAAAACTGCCATCAGATTTGTACTAACTGCCTTTGTTTTCGAGTTACAGGCAATAAATCGAATTTTTACGACTTTTTCGCGGCTCTCCCTCATTTGACGGAAACATGAGGATAGAGAAGTATCTCGAAACTCATGTGCCCTACTAATTTCGTGATTCTGCAATCAAAATTGCCATCAGATTTGCACTAACTGCCTTTGCTTTCGAGTTGCAGCCAATAAATCGATTTTATCCGACTTTTTCGCGTCTCTCCCTCATTTGACGGAAACATGAGGATTGGGAAGTATCTCGAAACTCATGTGCCCTACTGATTTCGTGTTTCTGCAATCGGGAGTGCCATCAGAATTGCTACAGCTGCCTTCGTTTTCGAGTTACAGACAATTAATCAATTTTTTTCAACTGTTTCGCGTCTCTCCCCCATTTGACGGAATCATGAGGATTGAGAGGTATCTCGAAACTCATGTGCCCTACTAATTTCGTGATTCTGCAATCAAAACTGCCATCAGAGCAGCACTAACTGCCTTTGCTTTCGCGTTACAGGCAATAAATCGATTTTTTTCGACTTTTTCGCGTCTTTCCCTCATTTGACGGGAACATGAGGATAGAGAAATATCTTGAAACTCATGTGCCCTACTGATTTCGTGATTCAGCAATCAAAACTGCCATCAGATTTGCACTAACTGCCTTCGCTTTCGAGTTACAGCCAATAAATCGAATTTTTCCGACTTTTTCGCGGCTTTCCCTCATTTGACGGAAACATGAGGATAGAGAAGTATCTCGAAACTCATGTGCCCTTCTAATTTCGTGATTCTGCAATCAAAATTGCCATCAGATTTGCACTTACTGCCTTTGCTTTCGAGTTACAGCCAATAAATCGATTTTTTCAACTGTTTCGCGACTCTCCCTCATTTGACGGAAACATGAGGATTGGGAAGTATCTCGAAACTCATGTGCCCTACTGATTTCGTGTTTCTGCAATCGGGAGTGCCATCAGAATTGCTACAGCTGCCTTCGTTTTCGAGTTACAGACAATTAATCGATTTTTTCCAACTGTTTCACGTCTCTCCCCCATTTGACGGAAACATGAGGATTGAGAGGTATCTCGAAACTCATGTGCCTTACTAATTTCGTAATTCGGCAATCAAAACTGCCATCAGATTTGCACTAACTGCCTTCGCTTTCGAGTTACAGGCAATTAATCGATTTTTTCAACTGTTTCGCGTCTCTCCCTCATTTGACGGAAACATGAGGATTGGGAAGTATCTCGAAACTCATGTTCCCTACTGATTTCGTGTTTCTGCAATCGGGAGTGTCATCAGAATTGCTCCAGCTGCCTTCGTTTTCGAGTTACAGACAATTAATCGATTTTTTTCAACTGTTTCGCGTCTCTCCCTCATTTGACGGAAACATGAGGATTGGGAAGTATCTCGAAACTCATATGTCCTACTGATTTCGTGTTTCTGCAATCGGGAGTGTCATCAGAATTGCTCCAGCTGCCTTCGTTTTTGAGTTACAGACAATTAATCGATTTTTTTTCAACAATACATGAGGATTGAGAATTATCTCGAAACTCATGCCCTAATAATTTCGTGATTCTGCAATCAAAACTGCCATCAGATTTGCACTAACTGCCTTCGCTTTCGAGTTACAGCCAATAAATAGAATTTTTCCGACTTTTTCGCGGCTCTCCCTCATTTGACGGAAACATGAGGATAGAGAAGTATCTCGAAACTCATGTGCCCTACTAATTTCTTGATTCTGCAATCAAAATTGCCAGCAGATTTGCACTAACTGCCTTTGCTTTCGAGTTACAGCCAATAAATCGATTTTATCTGACTTTTTCGCGACTCTCCCTCATTTGACGGAAACATGAGGATTGGGAAGTATCTCGAAACTCATGGGCCCTACTGATTTCGTGTTTTTGCAATCGGGAGTGCCATCAGAATTGCTACAGCTGTCTTCGTTTTCGAGTTACTGACAATTAATCGAATTTTTTCAACTGTTTCGCGTCTCTCCCCCATTTGACGGAAACATGAGGATTGGGAAGTATCTCGAAACTGATGTACCCTACTGATTTCGTGTTTCTGCAATCGGGAGTGCCATCAGAATTGCTACAGCTGCCTTCGTTTTCAAGTTACAGACAATTAATCGATTTTTTCAACTGTTTAGCGTCTCTCCCTCATTTGACGGAAACATGAGGATGGAGAAGTATCTCGAAACTTATGTGCCCTACTGATTTCGTGTTTCTGCAATCGGGAGTGTCATCAGAATTGCTCCAGCTGCCTTCGTTTTCGAGTTACAGACAATTAATCGATTTTTTTCAACTGTTTCGCGTCTCTCCCCCATTTGACGGAAACATGAGGATTGAGAAGTATCTCGAAACTCATGTGCCCTACTAACTTCGTTATTCTGCAATCAAAACTGCCATCAGATTTGCACTAACTGCCTTTGCTTTCGAGTTACAGGCAATTAATCGATTTTTTCAACTGTTTCGCGTCTCTCCCTCATTTGACGGAAACATGAGGATTGGGAAGTATCTCGAAACTCATGTGCCCTACTGATTTCGTGTTTCTGCAATCGGGAGTGTCATCAGAATTGCTCCAGCTGCCTTCGTTTTCGAGTTACAGACAATTAATCGATTTTTTTCAACTGTTTCGCGTCTCTCCCTCATTTGACGGAAACATGAGGATTGGGAAGTATCTCGAAACTCATATGTCCTACTGATTTCGTGTTTCTGCAATCGGGAGTGTCATCAGAATTGCTCCAGCTGCCTTGGTTTTTGAGTTACAGACAATTAATCGATTTTTTTTCAACTGTTTCGCGTCTCTCCCCCTTTTGACGGATACATGAGGATTGAGAAGTATCTCGAAACTCATGCCCAAATAAATTAGTGATTCTGCAATCAAAACTGCCATCAGATTTGCACTAACTGCCTTTTCTTTCGAGTTACAGGCAATAAATCGAATTTTTACGACTTTTTCGCGGCTCTCCCTCATTTGACGGAATCATGAGGATAGAGAAGTATCTCGAAACTCATGTGCCCTACTGATTTCGTGATTCTGCAAACAGTAGTGTCATATGATATGCTACAGCTGCCTTCGTTTTCGAGTTACAGACAATTAATCGATTTTTTTCAACTGTTTCGCGTTTCTCCCCCATTTGACGGAAACATGAGGATTGAGAGGTATCTCGAAACTCATGTGCCCTACTAATTTCGTGATTCTGCAATCAAAACTGCCATCAGAGCTGCACTAACTGCCTTTGCTTTCGCGTTACAGGCAATAAATCGATTTTTTTCGACTTTTTCGCGTCTCTCCCTCATTTGACGGGAACATGAGGATAGAGAAATATCTTGAAACTCATGTGCCCTACTGATTTGATTCAGCAATCGAAACTGCCATCAGATTTGCACTAACTGCCTTCGCTTTCGAGTTACAGCCAATAAATCGAATTTTTCGGACTTTTTCGCAGCTTTCCCTCATTTGACGGAAACATGAGGATAGAGAAGAATCTCGAAACTCATGTGCCCTACTAATTTCGTGAATCTGCAATCAAAATTGCCATCAGATTTGCACTAACTGCCTTTGCTTTCGAGTTACAGCCAATAAATCGATTTTATCCGACTTTTTCGCGTCTCTCCCTCATTTGACGGAAACATGAGGATTGGGAAGTATCTCGAAACTCATGTGCCCTACTGATTTCGTGTTTCTGCAATCGGGAGTGCCATCAGAATTGCTACAGCTGCCTTCGTTTTCGAGTTACAGACAATTAATCGATTTT
Organism: Chrysolina americana; assembly: GCA_958502065.1. Lineage (NCBI taxonomy): Eukaryota > Metazoa > Arthropoda > Insecta > Coleoptera > Chrysomelidae > Chrysolina > Chrysolina americana. The sequence continues at coordinate 66,599,782 of OY293418.1, read as the reverse complement.
TTTCAACTCTTTCGCGTCTCTCCCCCATTTGACGGAAACATGAGGATTGAGAGGTATCTCGAAACTCATGTGCCCAACTAATTTCGTGATTCTGCAATCAAAACTGCCATCAGAGCTGCACTAACTGCCTTTGCTTTCGAGTTACAGCCAATAAATCGATTTTATCCGACTTTTTCGCGTCTCTCCCTCATTTGACGGAAACATGAGGATTGGGAAGTATCTCGAAACTCATGTGCCCTACTGATTTCGTGTTTCTGCAATCGGGAGTGCCATCAGAATTGCTACAGCTGCCTTCGTTTTCGAGTTACAGACAATTAATCGATTTTTTTCAACTCTTTCGCGTCTCTCCCCCATTTGACGGAAACATGAGGATTGAGAGGTATCTCGAAACTCATGTGCCCAACTAATTTCGTGATTCTGCAATCAAAACTGCCATCAGAGCTGCACTAACTGCCTTTGCTTTCGCGTTACAGGCAATAAATCGATTTTTTTCGACTTTTTCGCGTCTCTCCCTCATTTGACGGAAACATGAGCATAGAGAAATATCTCGAAACTCATGTGCCCTACTGATTTCGTGATTCAGCAATCAAAACTGCCATCAGATTTGCACTAACTGCCTTCGCTTTCGAGTTACAGCCAATAAATCGAATTTTTCCGACTTTTTCGCGGCTCTCCCTCATTTGACGGAAACATGAGGATTGGAAAGTATCCCGAAACTCATGCGCCCTACTGATTTCGTGTTTCTGCAATCGGGAGTGTCATCAGAATTGCTACAGCTGCCTTCGTTTTCGAGTTACAGACAATTAATCGATTTTTTTCAACTGTTTCGCGTCTCTCCCCCATTTGACGGAAACATGAGGATTGAGAGGTATCTCGAAACTCATGTGCCCTACTAATTTCGTGATTCTGCAATCAAAACTGCCATCAGATTTGCACTTACTGCCTTTGCTTTCGAGTTACAGCCAATAAATCGATTTTATCCGACTTTTTCGCGTCTCTCCCTCATTTGACGGAAACATGAGGATTGGGAAGTATCTCGAAACTCATGTGCCCTACTGATTTCGTGTTTCTGCAATCGGGAGTGCCATCAGAATTGCTACAGCTGCCTTCGTTTTCGAGTTACAGACAATTAATCGATTTTTTTCAACTCTTTCGCGTCTCTCCCCCATTTGACGGAAACATGAGGATTGAGAGGTATCTCGAAACTCATGTGCCCAACTAATTTCGTGATTCTGCAATCAAAACTGCCATCAGAGCTGCACTAACTGCCTTTGCTTTCGCGTTACAGGCAATAAATCGATTTTTTTCGACTTTTTCGCGTCTCTCCCTCATTTGACGGAAACATGAGCATAGAGAAATATCTCGAAACTCATGTGCCCTACTGATTTCGTGATTCAGCAATCAAAACTGCCATCAGATTTGCACTAACTGCCTTCGCTTTCGAGTTACAGCCAATAAATCGATTTTATCCGACTTTTTCGCGTCTCTCCCTCATTTGACGGAAACATGAGGATGGGGAAGTATCTCGAAACTCATGTGCCCTACTGATTTCGTGTTTCTGCAATCGGGAGTGCCATCAGAATTGCTACAGCTGCCTTCGTTTTCGAGTTACAGACAATTAATCGATTTTTTTCAACTCTTTCGCGTCTCTCCCCCATTTGACGGAAACATGAGGATTGAGAGGTATCTCGAAACTCATGTGCCCAACTAATTTCGTGATTCTGCAATCAAAACTGCCATCAGAGCTGCACTAACTGCCTTTGCTTTCGCGTTACAGGCAATAAATCGATTTTTTTCGACTTTTTCGCGTCTCTCCCTCATTTGACGGAAACATGAGCATAGAGAAATATCTCGAAACTCATGTGCCCTACTGATTTCGTGATTCAGCAATCAAAACTGCCATCAGATTTGCACTAACTGCCTTCGCTTTCGAGTTACAGCCAATAAATCGAATTTTTCCGACTTTTTCGCGGCTCTCCCTCATTTGACGGAAACATGAGGATTGGAAAGTATCCCGAAACTCATGTGCCCTACTGATTTCGTGTTTCTGCAATCGGGAGTGTCATCAGAATTGCTACAGCTGCCTTCGTTTTCGAGTTACAGACAATTAATCGATTTTTTTCAACTGTTTCGCGTCTCTCCCCCATTTGACGGAAACATGAGGATTGAGAGGTATCTCGAAACTCATGTGCCCTACTAATTTCGTGATTCTGCAATCAAAACTGTCATCAGAGCTGCACTAACTGCCTTTGCTTTCGCGTTACAGGCAATAAATCGATTTTTTTCGACTTTTTCGCGTCTCTCCCTCATTTGACGGGAACATGAGGATGAAGAAATATCTCGAAACTCATGTGCCCTACTGATTTCGTGATTCAGCAATCAAAACTGCCATCAGATTTGCACTAACTGCCTTCGCTTTCGAGTTACAGCCAATAAATCGAATTTTTCCGACTTTTTCGCGGCTCTCCCTCATTTGACGGAAACATGAGGATAGAGAAGTATCTCGAAACTCACGTGCCCTACTAATTTCGTGATTCTGCAATCAAAATTGCCATCAGATTTGCACTTACTGCCTTTGCTTTCGAGTTACAGCCAATAAATCGATTTTATCCGACTTTTTCGCGTCTCTCCCTCATTTGACGGAAACATGAGGATTGGGAAGTATCTCGAAACTCATGTGCCCTACTGATTTCGTGTTTCTGCAATCGGGAGTGCCATCAGAATTGCTACAGCTGCCTTCGTTTTCGAGTTACAGACAATTAATCGATTTTTTTCAACTCTTTCGCGTCTCTCCCCCATTTGACGGAAACATGAGGATTGAGAGGTATCTCGAAACTCATGTGCCCAACTAATTTCGTGATTCTGCAATCAAAACTGCCATCAGAGCTGCACTAACTGCCTTTGCTTTCGCGTTACAGGCAATAAATCGATTTTTTTCGACTTTTTCGCGTCTCTCCCTCATTTGACGGAAACATGAGCATAGAGAAATATCTCGAAACTCATGTGCCCTACTGATTTCGTGATTCAGCAATCAAAACTGCCATCAGATTTGCACTAACTGCCTTCGCTTTCGAGTTACAGCCAATAAATCGAATTTTTCCGACTTTTTCGCGGCTCTCCCTCATTTGACGGAAACATGAGGATTGGGAAGTATCTCGAAACTCATGTGCCCTACTGATTTCGTGTTTCTGCAATCGGGAGTGCCATCAGAATTGCTACAGCTGCCTTCGTTTTCGAGTTACAGACAATTAATCGATTTTTTTCAACTCTTTCGCGTCTCTCCCCCATTTGACGGAAACATGAGGATTGAGAGGTATCTCGAAACTCATGTGCCCAACTAATTTCGTGATTCTGCAATCAAAACTGCCATCAGAGCTGCACTAACTGCCTTTGCTTTCGCGTTACAGGCAATAAATCGATTTTTTTCGACTTTTTCGCGTCTCTCCCTCATTTGACGGAAACATGAGCATAGAGAAATATCTCGAAACTCATGTGCCCTACTGATTTCGTGATTCAGCAATCAAAACTGCCATCAGATTTGCACTAACTGCCTTCGCTTTCGAGTTACAGCCAATAAATCGAATTTTTCCGACTTTTTCGCGGCTCTCCCTCATTTGACGGAAACATGAGGATTGGAAAGTATCCCGAAACTCATGCGCCCTACTGATTTCGTGTTTCTGCAATCGGGAGTGTCATCAGAATTGCTACAGCTGCCTTCGTTTTCGAGTTACAGACAATTAATCGATTTTTTTCAACTGTTTCGCGTCTCTCCCCCATTTGACGGAAACATGAGGATTGAGAGGTATCTCGAAACTCATGTGCCCTACTAATTTCGTGATTCTGCAATCAAAACTGCCATCAGAGCTGCACTAACTGCCTTTGCTTTCGCGTTACAGGCAATAAATCGATTTTTTTCGACTTTTTCGCGTCTCTCCCTCATTTGACGGGAACATGAGGATGAAGAAATATCTCGAAACTCATGTGCCCTACTGATTTCGTGATTCAGCAATCAAAACTGCCATCAGATTTGCACTAACTGCCTTCGCTTTCGAGTTACAGCCAATAAATCGAATTTTTCCGACTTTTTCGCGGCTCTCCCTCATTTGACGGAAACATGAGGATAGAGAAGTATCTCGAAACTCACGTGCCCTACTAATTTCGTGATTCTGCAATCAAAATTGCCATCAGATTTGCACTAACTGCCTTTGCTTTCGAATTACATCCAATAAATCGATTTTTTCAACTGTTTCGCGACTCTCCCTCATTTGACGGAAACATGAGGATTGGGAAGTATCTCGAAACTCATGTGTCCTACTGATTTCGTGTTTCTGCAATCGGGAGTGTCATCAGAATTGCTCCAGCTGCCTTCGTTTTTGAGTTACAGACAATTAATCGATTTTTTTTTCAACTGTTTCGCGTCTCTCCCCCTTTTGACGGATACATGAGGATTGAGAACTATCTCGAAACCCATGCCCTAATATTTTCGTGATTATGCAATCAAAACTGCCATCAGATTTGTACTAACTGCCTTTGTTTTCGAGTTACAGGCAATAAATCGAATTTTTACGACTTTTTCGCGGCTCTCCCTCATTTGACGGAAACATGAGGATAGAGAAGTATCTCGAAACTCATGTGCCCTACTAATTTCGTGATTCTGCAATCAAAATTGCCATCAGATTTGCACTAACTGCCTTTGCTTTCGAGTTGCAGCCAATAAATCGATTTTATCCGACTTTTTCGCGTCTCTCCCTCATTTGACGGAAACATGAGGATTGGGAAGTATCTCGAAACTCATGTGCCCTACTGATTTCGTGTTTCTGCAATCGGGAGTGCCATCAGAATTGCTACAGCTGCCTTCGTTTTCGAGTTACAGACAATTAATCAATTTTTTTCAACTGTTTCGCGTCTCTCCCCCATTTGACGGAATCATGAGGATTGAGAGGTATCTCGAAACTCATGTGCCCTACTAATTTCGTGATTCTGCAATCAAAACTGCCATCAGAGCTGCACTAACTGCCTTTGCTTTCGCGTTACAGGCAATAAATCGATTTTTTTCGACTTTTTCGCGTCTTTCCCTCATTTGACGGGAACATGAGGATAGAGAAATATCTTGAAACTCATGTGCCCTACTGATTTCGTGATTCAGCAATCAAAACTGCCATCAGATTTGCACTAACTGCCTTCGCTTTCGAGTTACAGCCAATAAATCGAATTTTTCCGACTTTTTCGCGGCTTTCCCTCATTTGACGGAAACATGAGGATAGAGAAGTATCTCGAAACTCATGTGCCCTACTAATTTCGTGATTCTGCAATCAAAATTGCCATCAGATTTGCACTTACTGCCTTTGCTTTCGAGTTACAGCCAATAAATCGATTTTTTCAACTGTTTCGCGACTCTCCCTCATTTGACGGAAACATGAGGATTGGGAAGTATCTCGAAACTCATGTGCCCTACTGATTTCGTGTT